>JANJGN010000016.1:93185219-93785219 GCA_026770705.1 Isurus oxyrinchus
CACAGTCAGACACTGAAAACTACACAGGGAGACACTGAAAACTACACAGTGGGACCGTGAAAATGACACAGTGAGACAGTGAAAACTACACAGTACGACATTGAAAACTACACAGAAAGACATTGAAAAATGCACTATGATACACTGTAAACTACACAGTGAGACACTGAAAAATGCACTGTGTGACACTGAAAACTTCACAGTAAGACATTGAAAACCACACAGAAAGACATTGAAAACGACACTATGAGACACTGTAAACTACACAGTGAGAAACTGAAAAGTGCACAGTCAGACACTGAAAACTACACAGGGAGACACTGAAAACTACACAGTGGGATCGTGAAAATGACACAGTGAGACACTGAAAACTACACAGTAAGACATTGAAAACCACACAGAAAGACATTGAAAACTACACTATGAGACACTGTAAACTACACAGGGAGACACTGAAAACTACACAGTGGGACACTGAAAATGACACAGTGAGACACTGAAAACTACACAGTACAACATTGAAAACTACACAGAAAGACATTGAAAATTGCACTATGAGACACTGTAAACTACACAGTGAGACACTGAAAACTACACAGTAAGACAGTGAAATTTAAACAGTGAGACACTGAACACTACAAAGTGAGACAACGAAAACTGCATAGTGAGAAACTGAAAAAGATGCAGTAAGACACTGAAAACGACAATTAAGACATTGAAAACTACACAGTGAGACATTGAAAAGTGCAGAGTGAGACACTGAAAAAAGCACTGTGACACACTGAAAACTACACAGTAAGACATTGATAACCACACAGTAAGACACTGAAAACTACACAGTAAGAAATTGAAAGCTACACAGAGAGACACTGAAAAGTGCACTGTGAGACACTGAAAACTACACAGTAAGACATTGAACACCACACAGAAAGACATTGAAAACTACACTATGAGACACTGTAAACTACACACTGAGACACTGAAAACTACACAGTGAGACACTGAAAAGTGCACAGTGAGACACTGAAAACTACACAGAGAGACACTGAAAAATACACAGAGAGACATGGAAAACAATACAATAAGGCACTGAAAACTATACAGTGAGACATTGAAAACTACACATTGATGCACTGCAAACCACACAGTGAGACACTGAAAACTACACAGTGAGACACTGAAAATGACACAGTGAGAAACTGATCTACACAATGAGGCACAGAAAACAATAGAGAAAAACTGAAAACTACACAGTAAGACATTGAAAAATACACAGTGAGACTCTGAAAATACACAGTGAGACTCTGAAAACTACACAGTGAAACACTGAAAATTACAAAGTGAGACACTGAAAACAACACAGCGAGACACTGAAAACGACAATGTAAGACATTGAAAACAACACAGCGAGACACTGAAAACTACACAGCAAGACAATGAAAGCTGCACAGCGAGACACTGAAAAGTACACAGTGAGACACAGAAAACAACACACTGAGAATCTGAAAATGACACAGTGAGACCTTAAAAACGACAATGTAAGACTTTGAAAACTACACAGTGAGACACTGAAAAATGCACAGTAAGACATTGATAACCACACAGTAAGATATTGAAAACTACACAGTGAAACACTTAAAACTACACAATGAGACACTGAAAATGACACAGTGGGACACTGAAAACTACATAGTAAGACATTGAAAGCTACACGGAGAGTCAATGAAAACTACACATGAGACACTGAATAATGCTCAGTGAGACAGAGAAAACTGCACAGTGTGACACTGAAAACTACACAGTAAGACATTGAAAACTACACATTAAGACATTGAAAATTACACAGTGAGACACTAAAAACTACACAGTGAGACACTGAAAACGACACAGTGAGACACTGAAAACTACACAGTAAGACATTGAAAGCTGTACGGCGAGAAACTGAAAAGTGCACAGTGAGACACTGAAAAATGCACTGTGACACTGAAAACTTCACAGTAAAACATTGAAAAGCACACAGAAAGACATTGAAAACTACACTATGAGACACTGTAAACTACACAGTGAGACACTAAAAACTACACAGTGAGACACTGAAAACTACACAGTAAGACATTGATAACCACACAGTAAGACACTGAAAACTACACAGTAAGAAATTGAAAGCTACACAGAGAGACACTGAAAAGTGCACTGTGAGACACTGAAAACTACACAGTAAGACATTGAACACCACACAGAAAGACATTGAAAACTACACTATGAGACACTGTAAACTACACACTGAGACACTGAAAATAACAAAGTGAGACACTGAAAAGTGCACAGTGAGACACTGAAAGCTACACAGTGAGACACTGAAAAATACACAGAGAGACATGGAAAGCAATACAATAAGGCACTGAAAACTATACAGTCTGACATTGAAAACAACACATTGATGCACTGAAAACTGCACAGTGAGACATTGAAAACTACACAGTGAGACACTGAAAACGACACAGTGAGAAACTGATCTACACAATGAGGCACAGAAAACAATAGTGAAAAACTGAAAACTACACAGAAAGACATTGAAAAATACACAGTGAGACTCTGAAAACTACACAGTAAGACATTGAAAGCTCTACAGCGAGAAACTGAAAAGTGCACAGTGAGACACTGAAAAATGCACTGTGTGACTCTGAAAACTTCACAGTAAGACATTGAAAACCACACAGAAAGACATTGAAAACTACACTATGAGACACTGTAAACTGCACAGTGAGACACTGAAAACTACGCAGTGAGACACTGAAAAGTGCACAGTCAGACACTGAAAACTACACAGGGAGACACTGAAAACTACACAGTGGGACACTGAAAATGACACAGTGAGACACTGAAAACTATACAGTACGACATTGAAAACTACACAGAAAGACATTGAAAATTGCACTATGAGACACTGTAAACTACACAGTGAGACACTGAAAACTACACAGTAAGACAGTGAAATTTAAACAGTGAGACACTGAACACTACAAAGTGAGACAACGAAAACTGCATAGTTAGAAACTGAAAAAGATGCAGTAAGACACTGAAAACGACAATTAAGACATTGAAAACTACACAGTGAGACATTGAAAAGTGCAGAGTGAGACACTGAGAAAAGCACTGTGACACACTGAAAACTACACAGTAAGACATTGATAACCACACAGTAAGACACTGAAAACTACACAGTAAGAAATTGAAAGCTACACAGAGAGACACTGAAAAGTGCACTGTGAGACACTGAAAACTACACAGTAAGACATTGAACACCACACAGAAAGACATTGAAAACTACACTATGAGACACTGTAAACTACACACTGAGACACTGAAAACTACACAGTGAGACACTGAAAAGTGCACAGTGAGACACTGATAACTACACAGTTAGACACTGAAAAATACACAGAGAGACATGGAAAACAATACAATAAGGCACTGAAGACTATACAGTGAGACATTGAAAACTACACATTGATGCACTGCAAACCACACAGTGAGACACTGAAAACTACACAGTGAGACAATGAAAACGACACAGTGAGAAACTGATCTACACAATGAGGCACAGAAAACAATAGTGAAAAACTGAAAACTACACAGTAAGACATTGAAAAATACACAGTGAGACTCTGAAAACTACACAGTGAAACACTGAAAATTAAAAGTGAGACACTGAAAACAACACAGCGAGACACTGAAAACGACAATGTAAGACATTGAAAACAACACAGCGAGACACTGAAAACTACACAGCAAGACAATGAAAGCTGCACAGCGAGACACTGAAAAGTACACAGTGAGACACAGAAAACAACACACTGAGAAACTGAAAATGACACAGTGAGACCTTAAAAACGACAATGTAAGACTTTGAAAACTACACAGTGAGACACTAAAAATGCACAGTAAGACATTGATAACCACACAGTAAGATATTGAAAACTACACAGTGAAACACTTAAAACTACACAATGAGACACTGAAAATGACACAGTGGGACACTGAAAACTACATAGTAAGACATTGAAAGCTACACGGAGAGTCAATGAAAACTACACATGAGACACTGAATAATGCTCAGTGAGACAGAGAAAACTGCACAGTGTGACACTGAAAACTACACAGTAAGACATTGAAAACTACACATTAAGACATTGAAAATTACACAGTGAGACACTGAAAACTACACAGTGAGACACTGAAAACGACACAGTGAGACACTGAAAACTACACAGTAAGACATTGAAAGCTGTACGGCGAGAAACTGAAAAGTGCACAGTGAGACACTGAAAAATGCACTGTGTGACACTGAAAACTTCACAGTAAGACATTGAAAAGCACACAGAAAGACATTGAAAACTACACTATGAGACACTGTAAACGACACAGTGAGACACTGAAAACTACACAGTGAGACACTGAAAAGTGCACAGTGAGACACTGAAACCTACACAGGGAGACATTGAAAACTACACAGTGGGACACTAAAAATGACTCAGTGAGACACTGAAAACTACACAGTACGACATTGAAAACTACACAGAAAGACTTTGAAAACTGCACTATGAGACACTGTAAACTACACAGTGAGACACTGAAAACTACACAGTAAGACATTGATAACCACACAGTAAGACACTGAAAACTACACAGTAAGAAATTGAAAGCTACACAGAGAGACACTGAAAAGTGCACTGTGAGACACTGAAAACTACACAGTAAGACATTGAACACCACACAGAAAGACATTGAAAACTACACTATGAGACACTGTAAACTACACACTGAGACACTGAAAATAACAAAGTGAGACACTGAAAAGTGCACAGTGAGACACTGAAAGCTACACAGTGAGACACTGAAAAATACACAGAGAGACATGGAAAGCAAAACAATAAGGCACTGAAAACTATACAGTCTGACATTGAAAACAACACATTGATGCACTGAAAACTGCACAGTGAGACATTGAAAACTACACAGTGAGACACTGAAAACGACACAGTGAGAAACTGATCTACACAATGAGGCACAGAAAACAATAGTGAAAAACTGAAAAATACACAGAAAGACATTGAAAAATACACAGTGAGACACTGAAAACTACACAGTGAGACTCTGAAAACTGCACAGTGAAACACTGAAAATTACAAAGTGAGACACTGAAAACAACACAGCGAGACACTGGAAACTACACAGTAAGACATTGAAAGCTACACAGCGAGAAACTGAAAAGTGCACTGTCAGACACTGCGAACTACACAGTAAGACATTGAAAACCACACAGAAAGACATTGAAAACTACACAATGAGACACTGTAAACTACACAGTGAGACATTGAAAACCAAACAGAAAGACATTGAAAACTACACTATGAGACACTGTAAACTATACAGTGAGACACTGAAAAATACTCAGAGAGACATGGAAAACAATACAATGAGGCGGTGAAAACTGTAAAGTGAGACATTGAAAACTACACATTAATGCACTGAAAACTACACAGTGAGACACTGAAAACTACACAGTGAGACACTGAAAACGACACAGTGAGAAACTGATCTACACAATGAGGCACAGAAAACAATAGTGAAAAACTGAAAACTACACAGTAAGACATTGAAAAATACACAGTGAGACACTGTAAACTACACAGTGAGACACTGAAAACTACACAGGGAGACACTGAAAACTACACAGTGGGACACTGAAAACGACACAGTGAGACACTGAAAACTACACAGTAAGACATTGAAAGCTCTACAGCGAGAAACTGAAAAGTCCACAGTGAGACACTGAAAAATGCACTGTGTGACACTGAAAACTTCACAGTAAGACATTGAAAACCACACAGAAAGACATTGAAAACTACACTATGCGACACTG
Organism: Isurus oxyrinchus; assembly: GCA_026770705.1. Taxonomy (NCBI): domain Eukaryota; kingdom Metazoa; phylum Chordata; class Chondrichthyes; order Lamniformes; family Lamnidae; genus Isurus; species Isurus oxyrinchus. The sequence goes on from JANJGN010000016.1 coordinate 93,191,146, forward strand.
TAAACTACACAGTGAGAAACTGAAAAGTGCACAGTCAGACACTGAAAACTACACAGGGAGACACTGAAAACTACACAGTGGGGACCGTGAAAATGACACAGTGAGACAGTGAAAACTACACAGTACGACATTGAAAACTACACAGAAAGACATTGAAAAATGCACTATGATACACTGTAAACTACACAGTGAGACACTGAAAAATGCACTGTGTGACACTGAAAACTTCACAGTAAGACATTGAAAACCACACAGAAAGACATTGAAAACGACACTATGAGACACTGTAAACTACACAGTGAGAAACTGAAAAGTGCACAGTCAGACACTGAAAACTACACAGGGAGACACTGAAAACTACACAGTGGGATCGTGAAAATGACACAGTGAGACACTGAAAACTACACAGTAAGACATTGAAAACCACACAGAAAGACATTGAAAACTACACTATGAGACACTGTAAACTACACAGTGAGACACTGAAAACAACACAGCGAGACACTGAAAACGACAATGTAAGACATTGAAAACAAAACAGCGAGACACTGAAAACTACACAGCAAGACAATGAAAGCTGCACAGTGAGACACTGAAAAGTACACAGTGAGACACTGAAAAATACACAGTTAGAAACTGAAAACTACACAGTGAGACACAGAAAACAACACAGTGAGAAACAGAAAATGACACAGTGAGACATTAAAAACGACAATGTAAGACTTTGAAAACTACACAGTGAGACACTGGAAAATGCACTGAGAGACACTGAAAAATACACAGGAAGACACTAATAAACACACAGTAAGACATTGAAAACTACACAGTGAGACACTTAAAACTACACAATGAGACACTGAAAACGACACAGTGAGACACTGAAAACTACACAGTAAGACATTGAAAGCTGTACAGCGAGAAACTGAAAAGTGCACAGTGAGACATTGAAAAATGCACTGTGTGACACTGAAAACTTCACAGTAAGACATTGAAAACCACACAGAAAGACCTTGAAAACTACACTATGAGACACTGTAAACTACACAGTGAGACACTGAAAACTACACAGTGAGACACTGAAAAGTGCACAGTCAGACACTGAAAACTACACAGGGAGACACTGAAAACTATACAGTGGGACACTGAAAATGACACAGTGTGACACTGAAAACTACACAGTACGACATTGAAAACTACACAGAAAGACATTGAAAACTGCACTATGAGACACTGTAAAATACACAGTGAGACACTGAAAACTACACAGTAAGACACTGAAATTTACACAGTGAGACACTGAACACTACAAAGTGAGACAACGAAAACTACAAAGTGAGAAACTGAAAAGATGCAGTAAGACACTGAAAACGACAATTAAGACATTGAAAACTACACAGTGAGACACTGAAAAGTGCAGAGTGAGACACTGAAAAAAGCACTGTGACACACTGAAAACTACACAGTAAGACATTGATAACCACACAGTAAGACACTGAAAACTACACAGTAAGACATTGAACACCACACAGAAAGACATTGAAAACTAGACTATGAGACACTGTAAACTATACAGTGAGACACTGAAAACTACACAGTGAGACACTGAAAAGTTCCCAGTGAGTGACTGAAAACTACACAGTGAGACACTGAAAAATACACAGAGAGATATGGAAAACAATACAATAAGGCACTGAAAACTGTACAGTGAGACATTGAAAACTACACATTAATGCACTGAAAACTACACAGTGAGACACTGAAAACTACACAGTGAGACACTGAAAACGACACAGTGAGAAACTGAAAACTACGCAGTACGACATTGAAAACTACACAGAAAGACATTGAAAACTGCACTATGAGACACTGTAAACTACAGAGTGAGACACTGAAAACTACACAGTAAGACACTGAAATTTACACAGTGAGACACTGAACACTACAAAGTGAGACAACGAAAACTACAAAGTGAGAAACTGAAAAAGATGCAGTAAGACACTGAAAACGACAATTAAGACATTGAAAACTACACAGTGAGACACTGAAAAGTGCAGAGTGAGACACTGAAAAAAGCACTGTGACACACTGAAAACTACACAGTAAGACATTGATAACCACACAGTAAGACACTGAAAACTACACAGTAAGAAATTGAAAGCTACACAGAGAGACACTGAAAAGTGCACTGTGAGACACTGAAAACTACACAGTAAGACATTGAACACCACACAGAAAGACATTGAAAACTAGACTATGAGACACTGTAAACTATACAGTGAGACACTGAAAACTACACAGTGAGACACTGAAAAGTTCCCAGTGAGAGACTGAAAACTACACAGTGAGACACTGAAAAATACACAGAGAGACATGGAAAACAATACAATAAGGCACTGAAAACTGTACAGTGAGACATTGAAAACTACACATTAATGCACTGAAAACTACACAGTGAGACACTGAAAAACTACACAGTGAGACACTGAAAACAACACAGTGAGAAACTGATCTACACAATGAGGCACAGAGAACAATAGTGAAAAACTGAAAACTACACAGTAAGACATTGAAAAATACACAGTGAGACACTGTAAACTACACAGTGAGACACTGAAAACTACACAGTGAGACACTGAAAAGTGCACAGTCAGACATTGAAAACTACACAGGGAGACACTGAAAACTACACAGTGGGACACTGAAAACGACACAGTGAGACACTGAAAACTACACAGTAAGACATTGAAAGCTCTACAGCGAGAAACTGAAAAGTGCACAGTGAGACACTGAAAAATGCACTGTGTGACACTGAAAACTTCACAGTAAGACATTGAAAACCACACAGAAAGACATTGAAAACTACACTATGAGACACTGTAAACTACACAGTGAGAAACTGAAAAGTGCACAGTCAGACACTGAAAACTACACAGGGAGACACTGAAAACTACACAGTGGGACCGTGAAAATGACACAGTGAGACACTGAAAACTACACAGTACGACATTGAAAACTACACAGAAAGACATTGAAAACTGCACTATGATACACTGTAAACTACACAGTGAGACACTGAAAAATGCACTGTGTGACACTGAAAACTTCACAGTAAGACATTGAAAACCACACAGAAAGACATTGAAAACGACACTATGAGACACTGTAAACTACACAGTGAGAAACTGAAAAGTGCACAGTCAGACACTGAAAACTACACAGGGAGACACTGAAAACTACACATTGGGACCGTGAAAATGACACAGTGAGACACTGAAAACTACACAGTAAGACATTGAAAACCACACAGAAAGACATTGAAAACTACACTATGAGACACTGTAAACTACACAGTGAGACACTGAAAACAACACAGCGAGACACTGAAAACGACAATGTAAGACATTGAAAACAAAACAGCGAGACACTGAAAACTACACAGCAAGACAATGAAAGCTGCACAGTGAGACACTGAAAAGTACACATTGAGACACTGAAAAATACACAGTTAGAAACTGAAAACAACTCAGTGAGACACAGAAAACAACACAGTGAGAAACAGAAAATGACACAGTGAGACATTAAAAACGACAATGTAAGACTTTGAAAACTACACAGTGAGACACTGAAAAATGCACTGAGAGACACTGAAAACTACACAGGAAGACACTAATAAACACACAGTAAGACATTGAAAACTACACAGTGAGACACTTAAAACTACACAATGAGACACTGAAAACGACACAGTGAGACACTGAAAACTACACAGTAAGACATTGAAAGCTGTACAGCGAGAAACTGAAAAGTGCACAGTGAGACACTGAAAAATGCACTGTGTGACACTGAAAACTTCACAGTAAGACATTGAAAACCACACAGAAAGACATTGAAAACTACACTATGAGACACTGTAAACTACACAGTGAGACACTGAAAACTACACAGTGAGACACTGAAAAGTGCACAGTCAGACACTGAAAACTACACAGGGAGACACTGAAAACTACACAGTGGGACACTGAAAATGACACAGTGTGACACTGAAAACTACACAGTACGACATTGAAAACTACACAGAAAGACATTGAAAACTGCACTATGAGACACTGTAAACTACACAGTGAGACACTGAAAACTACACAGTAAGACACTGAAATTTACACAGTGAGACACTGAACACTACAAAGTGAGACAACGAAAACTACAAAGTGAGAAACTGAAAAAGATGCAGTAAGATACTGAAAACGACAATTAAGACATTGAAAACTACACAGTGAGACACTGAAAAGTGCAGAGTGAGACACTGAAAAAAGCACTGTGACACACTGAAAACTACACAGTAAGACATTGATAACCACACAGTAAGACACTGAAAACTACACAGTAAGAAATTGAAAGCTACACAGAGAGACACTGAAAAGTGCACTGTGAGACACTGAAAACTACACAGTAAGACATTGAACACCACACAGAAAGACATTGAAAACTAGACTATGAGACACTGTAAACTATACAGTGAGACACTGAAAACTACACAGTGAGACACTGAAAAGTTCCCAGTGAGAGACTGAAAACTACACAGTGAGACACTGAAAAATACACAGAGAGACATGGAAAACAATACAATAAGGCACTGAAAACTGTACAGTGAGACATTGAAAACTACACATTAATGCACTGAAAACTACACAGTGAGACACTGAAAACTACACAGTGAGACACTGAAAACGACACAGTGAGAAACTGATCTACACAATGAGGCACAGAGAACAATAGTGAAAAACTGAAAACTACACAGTAAGACATTGAAAAATACACAGTGAGACACTGTAAACTACACAGTGAGACACTGAAAACTACACAGTGAGACACTGAAAAGTGCACAGTCAGACACTGAAAACTACACAGGGAGACACTGAAAACTACACAGTGGGACACTGAAAACGACACAGTGAGACACTGAAAACTACACAGTAAGACATTGAAAGCTCTACAGCGAGAAACTGAAAAGTGCACAGTGAGACACTGAAAAATGCACTGTGTGACACTGAAAACTTCACAGTAAGACATTGAAAACCACACAGAAAGACATTGAAAACTACACTATGAGACACTGTAAACTACACAGTGAGACACTGAAAACAACACAGCGAGACACTGAAAACGACAATGTAAGACATTGAAAACAACACAGCGAGACACTGAAAACTACACAGCAAGACAATGAAAGCTGCACAGTGAGACACTGAAAAGTACACAGTGAGACACTGAAAAATACACAGTTAGAAACTGAAAACTACACAGTGAGACACAGAAAACAACACAGTGAGAAACAGAAAATGACACAGTGAGACATTAAAAACGACAATGTAAGACTTTGAAAACTACACAGTGAGAAACTGAAAAATGCACTGAGAGACACTGAAAACTACACAGGAAGACACTAATAAACACACAGTAAGACATTGAAAACTACACAGTGAGACACTTAAAACTACACAATGAGACACTGAAAACGACACAGTGAGACACTGAAAACTACACAGTAAGACATTGAAAGCTGTACAGCGAGAAACTGAAAAGTGCAAAGTGAGACACTGAAAAATGCACTGTGTGACACTGAAAACTTCACAGTAAGACATTGAAAACCACACAGAAAGACTTTGAAAACTACACTATGAGACACTGTAAACTACACAGTGAGACACTGAAAACTACACAGTGAGACACTGAAAAGTGCACAGTCAGACACTGAAAACTACACAGGGAGACACTGAAAACTACACAGTGGGACACTGAAAATGACACAGTGTGACACTGAAAACTACACAGTACGACATTGAAAACTACACAGAAAGACATTGAAAACTGCACTATGAGACACTGTAAACTAGACAGTGAGACACTGAAAACTACACAGTAAGACACTGAAATTTACACAGTGAGACACTGAACACTACAAAGTGAGACAACGAAAACTACAAAGTGAGAAACTGAAAAAGATGCAGTAAGATACTGAAAACGACAATTAAGACATTGAAAACTACACAGTGAGACACTGAAAAAAGCACTGTGACACACTGAAAACTACACAGTAAGACATTGATAACCACACAGTAAGACACTGAAAACTACACAGTAAGAAATTGAAAGCTACACAGAGAGACACTGAAAAGTGCACTGTGAGACACTGAAAACTACACAGTAAGACATTGAACACCACACAGAAAGACATTGAAAACTAGACTATGAGACACTGTAAACTATACAGTGAGACACTGAAAACTACACAGTGAGACACTGAAAAGTTCCCAGTGAAAGACTGAAAACTACACAGTGAGACACTGAAAAATACACAGAGAGACATGGAAAACAATACAATAAGGCACTGAAAACTGTACAGTGAGACATTGAAAACTACACATTAATGCACTGAAAACTACACAGTGAGACACTGAAAACTACACAGTGAGACACTGAAAACGACACAGTGAGAAACTGATCTACACAATGAGGCACAGAGAACAATAGTGAAAAACTGAAAACTACACAGTAAGACATTGAAAAATACACAGTGAGACACTGTAAACTACACAGTGAGACACTGAAAACTACACAGTGAGACACTGAAAAGTGCACAGTCAGACACTGAAAACTACACAGTGGGACATTGAAAACGACACAGTGAGACACTGAAAACTACACAGTAAGACATTGAAAGCTCTACAGCGAGAAACTGAAAAGTGCACAGTGAGACACTGAAAAATGCACTGTGTGACACTGAAAACTTCACAGTAAGACATTGAAAACCACACAGAAAGACATTGAAAACTACACTATGAGACACTGTAAACTACACAGTGAGACACTGAAAACAACACAGCGAGACACTGAAAACGACAATGTAAGACATTGAAAACAACACAGCGAGACACTGAAAACTACACAGCAAGACAATGAAAGCTGCACAGTGAGACACTGAAAAGTACACAGTGAGACACTGAAAAATACACAGTTAGAAACTGAAAACTACACAGTGAGACACAGAAAACAACACAGTGAGAAACAGAAAATGACACAGTGAGACATTAAAAACGACAATGTAAGACTTTGAAAACTACACAGTGAGACACTGAAAAATGCACTGAGACACACTGAAAACTACACAGGAAGACACTAATAAACACACAGTAAGACATTGAAAACTACACAGTGAGACACTTAAAACTACACAATGAGACACTGAAAACGACACAGTGAGACACTGAAAACTACACAGTAAGACATTGAAAGCTGTACAGCGAGAAACTTAAAAGTGCGCAGTGAGACACTGAAAAATGCACTGTGTGACACTGAAAACTTCACAGTAAGACATTGAAAACCACACAGAAAGACATTGAAAACTACACTATGAGACACTGTAAACTACACAGTGAGACACTGAAAACTACACAGTGAGACACTGAAAAGTGCACAGTCAGACACTGAAAACTACACAGGGAGACACTGAAAACTACACAGTGGGACACTGAAAATGACACAGTGTGACACTGAATACTACACAGTACGACATTGAAAACTACACAGAAAGACATTGAAAACTGCACTATGAGACACTGTAAACTACACAGTGAGACACTGAAAACTACACAGTAAGACACTGAAATTTACACAGTGAGACACTGAACACTACAAAGTGAGACAACGAAAACTACAAAGTGAGAAACTGAAAAAGATGCAGTAAGACACTGAAAACGACAATTAAGACATTGAAAACTACACAGTGAGACACTGAAAAGTGCAGAGTGAGACACTGAAAAAAGCACTGTGACACACTGAAAACTACACAGTAAGACATTGATAACCACACAGTAAGACACTGAAAACTACACAGTAAGAAATTGAAAGCTACACAGAGAGACACTGAAAAGTGCACTGTGAGACACTGAAAACTACACAGTAAGACATTGAACACCACACAGAAAGACATTGAAAACTAGACTATGAGACACTGTAAACTATACAGTGAGACACTGAAAACTACACAGTGAGACACTGAAAAGTTCCCAGTGAGAGACTGAAAACTACACAGTGAGACACTGAAAAATACACAGAGAGACATGGAAAACAATACAATAAGGCACTGAAAACTGTACAGTGAGACATTGAAAACTACACATTAATGCACTGAAAACTACACAGTGAGACACTGAAAACTACACAGTGAGACACTGAAAACGACACAGTGAGAAACTGATCTACACAATGAGGCACAGAGAACAATAGTGAAAAACTGAAAACTAGACAGTAAGACATTGAAAAATACACAGTGAGACACTGTAAACTACACAGTGAGACACTGAAAACTACACAGTGTGACACTGAAAAGTGCACAGTCAGACACTGAAAACTACACAGGGAGTCACTGAAAACTACACAGTGGGACACTGAAAACGACACAGTGAGACACTGAAAACTACACAGTAAGACATTGAAAGCTCTACAGCGAGAAACTGAAAAGTGCACAGTGAGACACTGAAAAATGCACTGTGTGACACTGAAAACTTCACAGTAATACATTGAAAACCACACAGAAAGACATTGAAAACTACACTATGAGCCACTGTAAACTACACAGTGAGACACTGAAAACAACACAGCGAGACACTGAAAACGAGAATGTAAGACATTGAAAACAACACAGCGAGACACTGAAAACTACACAGCAAGACAATGAAAGCTGCACAGTGAGACACTGAAAAGTACACAGTGAGACACTGAAAAATACACAGTTAGAAACTGAAAACTACACAGTGAGACACAGAAAACAACACAGTGAGAAACAGAAAATGACACAGTGAGACATTAAAAACGAAAATGTAAGACTTTGAAAACTACACAGTGAGACACTGAAAAATGCACTGAGAGACACTGAAAACTACACAGTAAGACACTAATAAACACACAGTAAGACATTGAAAACTACACAGTGAGACACTTAAAACTACACAATGAGACACTGAAAACGACACAGTGAGACACTGAAAACTACACAGTAAGACATTGAAAGCTGTACAGCGAGAAACTGAAAAGTGCACAGTGAGACACTGAAAACTTCACAGTAAGACATTGAAAACCACACAGAAAGACATTGAAAACTACACTATGAGACACTGTAAACTACACAGTGGGACTGTGAAAATGACACAGTACGACATTGAAAACTACACAGAAAGTCATTGAAAACTACACAGAAATACATTGAAAGCTGTACAGCGAGAAACTGAAAAGTGCACTGTCAGACACTGCGAACTACACAGTAAGACATTGAAAACTACACAGTGAGACACTTAAAACTACACAGTGAAACACTGAAAACTACATAGTGAAAAATTGAAAACGACACAGTGAGACACTGAAAACTACAAAGTAAGACATTGAAAAATACACAATGAGACACTGATAACTGAACAGTGAGACACTGAAAAGTGCAAGGTGAGACACTGATAACTGCGCAGTGAGATAATGAAAACCAAACAGTGAGACATTGAAAACTACACAGTGAGACACAGAAAACAACACAGTGAGACACTGAAAACTACGCCGTGAGGCACTGAAAACTACACAGTGAGAGATGGAAAACTTCACAGTGAGACACTGAAAACTGCACAATAAGACCCTGAAAACTATACATTAAGACATTGAAAACTACACAGTGAGACACCAAAAACTACACAGTGGAACACTGAAAACTACACAGTGTCACATAGAAAACTACACAGTAAGACTTTGAAAACTACACATTAAGACACTGAAAACTACACAGTGAGTCACTGTAAACTACAGTGCGAGACACTGAAAACTACTCAGTGAGACATTGATCTACACAATGAGGCACAGAACACAATACAGTGAAACACTGACAACGACACAGAAAATCGTTGAAAACTGCACAGTGAGACACTGAAAACTACACAGTGAGAAATTGAAAACAACACACTGAGACACTGAAAACTACAAAGTAAGACATTGAAAAATACACAGTGAGACACTGAAAAATGCACTGACAGACACTGAAAACTACACAGTAAGACACTGATAAACACACAGTAAGACATTGAAAACTACACAGTGAGACACTGAAAACTACACTGTAAGACATTGAAAGCTGTACAGCGAGAAACTGAAAAGTGCACAGTGAGACACTGAAAAATGCACTGTGTGACTCTGAAAACTTCACAGTAAGACATTGAAAACCACACAGAAAGACTTTGAAAACTACACTATGAGACACTGTAAACTGCACAGTGAGACACAGAAAACTACGCAGTGAGACACTGAAAAGTGCACAGTCAGACACTGAAAACTACACAGGGAGACACTGAAAACTACACAGTGGGACACTGAAAATGACACAGTGAGACACTGAAAACTACACAGTACGACATTGAAAACTACACAGAAAGACATTGCAAATTGCACTATGAGACACTGTAAACTACACAGTGAGACACTGAAAACTACACAGTAAGACAGTGAAATTTAAACAGTGAGACACTGAACACTACAAAGTGAGACAACGAAAACTGCATAGTGAGAAACTGAAAAAGATGCAGTAAGACACTGAAAACGACAATTAAGACATTGAAAACTACACAGTGAGACATTGAAAAGTGCAGAGTGAGACACTGAAAAAAGCACTGTGACACACTGAAAACTACACAGTAAGACATTGATAACCACACAGTAAGACACTGAAAACTACACAGTAAGAAATTGAAAGCTACACAGAGAGACACTGAAAAGCGCACTGTGAGACACTGAAAACTACAGAGTAAGACATTGAACACCACACAGAAAGACATTGAAAACTACACTATGAGACACTGTAAACTACACACTGAGACACTGAAAACTACACAGTGAGACACTGAAAAGTGCACAGTGAGACACTGAAAACTACACAGTGAGACACTGAAAAATACACAGAGAGATATGGAAAACAATACAATAAGGCACTGAAAACTATACAGTGAGACATTGAAAACTACACATTGATGCACTGCAAACCACACAGTGAGACACTGAAAACTACACAGTGAGACACTGAAAACGACACAGTGAGAAACTGATCTACACAATGAGGCACAGAAAACAATAGTGAAAAACTGAAAACTACACAGTAAGACATTGAAAAATACACAGTGAGAGTCTGAAAACTACACAGTGAAACACTGAAAATTACAAAGTGAGACACTGAAAACAACACAGCGAGACACTGAAAACGACAATGTAAGACATTGAAAACAACACAGCGAGACACTGAAAACTACACAGCAAGACAATGAAAGCTGCACAGCGAGACACTGAAAAGTACACAGTGAGACACAGAAAACAACACACTGAGAAACTGAAAATGACACAGTGAGACCTTAAAAACGACAATGTAAGACTTTGAAAACTACACAGTGAGACACTGAAAAATGCACAGTAAGACATTGATAACCACACAGTAAGATATTGAAAACTACACAGTGAAACACTTAAAACTACACAATGAGACACTGAAAATGACAGTGGGACACTGAAAACTACATAGTAAGACATTGAAAGCTACACGGAGAGTCAATGAAAACTACACATGAGACACTGAATAATGCTCAGTGAGACAGAGAAAACTGCACAGTGTGACACTGAAAACTACACAGTAAGACATTGAAAACTACACATTAAGACATTGAAAATTACACAGTGAGACACTGAAAACTACACAGTGAGACACTGAAAACGACACAGTGAGACACTGAAAACTACACAGTAAGACATTGGAAGCTGTACGGCGAGAAACTGAAAAGTGCACAGTGAGACACTGAAAAATGCACTGTGTGACACTGAAAACTTCACAGTAAAACATTGAAAAGCACACAGAAAGACATTGAAAACGACACTATGAGACACTGTAAACTACACAGTGAGACACTGAAAACTACACAGTGAGACACTGAAAAGTGCACAGTGAGACACTGAAACCTACACAGGGAGACACTGAAAACTACACAGTGGGACATTGAAAATGACTCAGTGAGAAACTGAAAACTACACAGTACGACATTGAAAACTACACAGAAAGACTTTGAAAACTGCACTATGAGACACTGTAAACTACACAGTGAGACACTGAAAACTACACAGTAAGACATTGATAACCACACAGTAAGACACTGAAAACTACACAGTAAGAAATTGAAAGCGACACAGAGAGACACTGAAAAGTGCACTGTGAGACACTGAAAACTACACAGTAAGACATTGAACACCACACAGAAAGACATTGAAAACTACACTATGAGACACTGTAAACCACACACTGAGACACTGAAAATAACAAAGTGAGACACTGAAAAGTGCACAGTGAGACACTGAAAGCTACACAGTGAGACACTGAAAAATACACAGAGAGACATGGAAAGCAATACAATAAGGCACTGAAAACTATACAGTCTGACATTGAAAACAACACATTGATGCACTGAAAACTGCACAGTGAGACATTGAAAACTACACAGTGAGACGGTGAAAACGACACAGTGAAAAACTGATCTACACAATGAGGCACAGAAAACAATAGTGAAAAACTGAAAACTACACAGAAAGACATTGAAAAATACACAGTGAGACACTGAAAACTACACAGTGAGACACTGAAAACGACACAGTGAGAAACTGATCTACACAATGAGGCACAGAAAACAATAGTGAAAAACTGAAAACTACACAGTAAGACATTGAAAAATACACAGTGAGACACTGTAAACTACACAGTGAGACACTGAAAACTACACAGTGAGACACTGAAAAGTGCACAGTCAGACACTGAAAATTACACAGGGAGACACTGAAAACTACACAGTGGGACACTGAAAACGACACAGTGAGACACTGAAAACTACACAGTAAGACATTGAAAGCTCTACAGCGAGAAACTGAAAAGTGCACAGTGAGACACTGAAAAATGCACTGTGTGACACTGAAAACTTCACAGTAAGACATTGAAAACCACACAGAAAGACATTGAAAACTACACTATGAGACACTGTAAACTACACAGTGAGAAACTGAAAAGTGCACAGTCAGACACTGAAAACTACACAGGGAGACACTGAAAACTACACAGTGGGATACTGAAAATGACACAGTGAGACACTGAAAACTACACAGTACGACATTGAAAACTACACAGAAAGACATTGAAAACTGCACTATGATACACTGTAAACTACACAGTGAGACACTGAAAAATGCACTGTGTGACACTGAAAACTTCACAGTAAGACATTGAAAACAACACAGAAAGACATTGAAAATGACACTATGAGACACTGTAAACTACACAGTGAGAAACTGAAAAGTGCACAGTCAGACACTGAAAACTACACAGGGAGACACTGAAAACTACACAGTGGGACCGTGAAAATGATACAGTGAGACACTGAAAACTACACAGTAAGACATTGAAAACCACACAGAAAGACATTGAAAACTACACTATGAGACAATGTAAACTACACAGTGAGACACTGAAAAGTACACAGTGAGACACTGAAAAATACACAGTTAGAAACTGAAAACTACACAGTGAGACACAGAAAACAACACAGTGAGAAACAGAAAATGACACAGTGAGACATTAAAAACGACAATGTAAGACTTTGAAAACTACACAGTGAGACACTGAAAAATGCACTGAGAGACACTGAAAACTACACAGGAAGACACTAATAAACACACAGTAAGACATTGAAAACTACACAGTGAGACACTTAAAACTACACAATGAGACACTGAAAACGACACAGTGAGACACTGAAAACTACACAGTAAGACATTGAAAGCTGTACAGCGAGAAACTGAAAAGTGCACAGTGAGACACTGAAAAATGCACTGTGTGACACTGAAAACTTCACAGTAAGACATTGAAAACCACACAGAAAGACATTGAAAACTACACTATGAGACACTGTAAACTACACAGTGAGACACTGAAAACTACACAGTGAGACACTGAAAAGTGCACAGTCAGACACTGAAAACTACACAGGGAGACACTGAAAACTACACAGTGGGACATTGAAAATGACTCAGTGAGAAACTGAAAACTACACAGTACGACATTGAAAACTACACAGAAAGACTTTGAAAACTGCACTATGAGACACTGTAAACTACACAGTGAGACACTGAAAACTACACAGTAAGACATTGATAACCACACAGTAAGACACTGAAAACTACACAGTAAGAAATTGAAAGCGACACAGAGAGACACTGAAAAGTGCACTGTGAGACACTGAAAACTACACAGTAAGACATTGAACACCACACAGAAAGACATTGAAAACTACACTATGAGACACTGTAAACCACACACTGAGACACTGAAAATAACAAAGTGAGACACTGAAAAGTGCACAGTGAGACACTGAAAGCTACACAGTGAGACACTGAAAAATACACAGAGAGACATGGAAAGCAATACAATAAGGCACTGAAAACTATACAGTCTGACATTGAAAACAACACATTGATGCACTGAAAACTGCACAGTGAGACATTGAAAACTACACAGTGAGACGGTGAAAACGACACAGTGAAAAACTGATCTACACAATGAGGCACAGAAAACAATAGTGAAAAACTGAAAACTACACAGAAAGACATTGAAAAATACACAGTGAGACACTGAAAACTACACAGTGAGACACTGAAAACGACACAGTGAGAAACTGATCTACACAATGAGGCACAGAAAACAATAGTGAAAAACTGAAAACTACACAGTAAGACATTGAAAAATACACAGTGAGACACTGTAAACTACACAGTGAGACACTGAAAACTACACAGTGAGACACTGAAAAGTGCACAGTCAGACACTGAAAATTACACAGGGAGACACTGAAAACTACACAGTGGGACACTGAAAACGACACAGTGAGACACTGAAAACTACACAGTAAGACATTGAAAGCTCTACAGCGAGAAACTGAAAAGTGCACAGTGAGACACTGAAAAATGCACTGTGTGACACTGAAAACTTCACAGTAAGACATTGAAAACCACACAGAAAGACATTGAAAACTACACTATGAGACACTGTAAACTACACAGTGAGAAACTGAAAAGTGCACAGTCAGACACTGAAAACTACACAGGGAGACACTGAAAACTACACAGTGGGATACTGAAAATGACACAGTGAGACACTGAAAACTACACAGTACGACATTGAAAACTACACAGAAAGACATTGAAAACTGCACTATGATACACTGTAAACTACACAGTGAGACACTGAAAAATGCACTGTGTGACACTGAAAACTTCACAGTAAGACATTGAAAACAACACAGAAAGACATTGAAAATGACACTATGAGACACTGTAAACTACACAGTGAGAAACTGAAAAGTGCACAGTCAGACACTGAAAACTACACAGGGAGACACTGAAAACTACACAGTGGGACCGTGAAAATGACACAGTGAGACACTGAAAACTACACAGTAAGACATTGAAAATCACACAGAAAGACATTGAAAACTACACTATGAGACAATGTAAACTACACAGTGAGACACTGAAAAGTACACAGTGAGACACTGAAAAATACACAGTTAGAAACTGAAAACTACACAGTGAGACACAGAAAACAACACAGTGAGAAACAGAAAATGACACAGTGAGACATTAAAAACGACAATGTAAGACTTTGAAAACTACACAGTGAGACACTGAAAAATGCACTGAGAGACACTGAAAACTACACAGGAAGACACTAATAAACACACAGTAAGACATTGAAAACTACACAGTGAGACACTTAAAACTACACAATGAGACACTGAAAACGACACAGTGAGACACTGAAAACTACACAGTAAGACATTGAAAGCTGTACAGCGAGAAACTGAAAAGTGCACAGTGAGACACTGAAAAATGCACTGTGTGACACTGAAAACTTCACAGTAAGACATTGAAAACCACACAGAAAGACATTGAAAACTACACTATGAGACACTGTAAACTACACAGTGAGACACTGAAAACTACACAGTGAGACACTGAAAAGTGCACAGTCAGACACTGAAAACTACACAGGGAGACACTGAAAACTACACAGTGGGACACTGAAAATGACACAGTGTGACACTGAAAACTACACAGTACGACATTGAAAACTACACAGAAAGACATTGAAAACTGCACTATGAGACACTGTAAACTACACAGTGAGACACTGAAAACTACACAGTAAGACACTGAAATTTACACAGTGAGACACTGAACAGTACAAAGTGAGACAACGAAAACTACAAAGTGAGAAACTGAAAAAGATGCAGTAAGACACTGAAAACGACAATTAAGACATTGAAAACTACACAGTGAGACACTGAAAAGTGCAGAGTGAGACACTGAAAAAAGCACTGTGACACACTGAAAACTACACAGTAAGACATTGATAACCACACAGTAAGACACTGAAAACTACACAGTAAGAAATTGAAAGCTACACAGAGAGACACTGAAAAGTGCACTGTGAGACACTGAAAACTACACAGTAAGACATTGAACACCACACAGAAAGACATTGAAAACTAGACTATGAGACACTGTAAACTATACAGTGAGACACTGAAAACTACACAGTGAGACACTGAAAAGTTCCCAGTGAGAGACTGAAAACTACACAGTGAGACACTGAAAAATACACAGAGAGACATGGAAAACAATACAATAAGGCACTGAAAACTGTACAGTGAGACATTGAAAACTACACATTAATGCACTGAAAACTACACAGTGAGACACTGAAAACTACACAGTGAGACACTGAAAACGACACAGTGAGAAACTGATCTACACAATGAGGCACAGAGAACAATAGTGAAAAACTGAAAACTACACAGTAAGACATTGAAAAATACACAGTGAGACACTGTAAACTACACAGTGAGACACTGAAAACTACACAGTGAGACACTGAAAAGTGCACAGTCAGACACTGAAAACTACGCAGGGAGACACTGAAAACTACACAGTGGAACACTGAAAACGACACAGTGAGACACTGAAAACTACACAGTAAGACATTGAAAGCTGTACAGCGAGAAACTGAAAAGTGCACAGTGAGACACTGAAAAATGCACTGTGTGACACTGAAAACTTCACAGTAAGACATTGAAAACCACACAGAAAGACATTGAAAACTACACTATGAGACACTGTAAACTACACAGTGAGACATTGAAAACAACACAGCGAGACACTGAAAACTACACAGCAAGACAATGAAAGCTGCACAGTGAGACACTGAAAAGTACACAGTGAGACACTGAAAAATACACAGTTAGAAACTGAAAACTACACAGTGAGACACTGAAAAATGCACTGTGTGACACTGAAAACTTCACAGTAAGACATTGAAAACCACACAGAAAGACATTGAAAACTACACTATGAGACACTGTAAACTACACAGTGGGACCGTGAAAATGACACAGTACGACATTGAAAACTACACAGAAAGACATTGAAAGCTGTACAGCGAGAAACTGAAAAGTGCACAGTGAGACACTGAAAAATGCACTGTGTGACACTGAAAACTTCACAGTAAGACATTGAAAACCACACAGAAAGACATTGAAAACTACACTATGAGACACTGTAAAATACAGTGAGACACTGAAAACTACACAGCGAGACACTGAAAAGTGCACAGTCAGTCACTGAACACTACAAAGTGAGACAACGAAAACTACAAAGTGAGAAACAGAAAAAGATGCAGTAAGACACTGAAAACGAAAATTAAGACATTGAAAACTACAAAGTGAGACATTGAAAAGTGCAGAGTGAGACACTGAAAAAAGCACTGTGACACACTGAAAACTACACAGTAAGACATTGATAACCACACAGTAAGACACTGAAAACTACACAGTAAGAAATTGAATGCTACACAGAGAGACACTGAAAAGTGCACTGTGAGACACTGAAAACTACACAGTAAGACATTGAACACCACACAAAAAAAAAGACATTGAAAACTAGACTATGAGACATTGTAAACTACACAGTGAGACACTGAAAACTACACAGTGAGACACTGAGAAGTTCCCAGTGAGACACTGAAAACTACACAGTGAGACACTGAAAAATACACAGAGAGACATGGAAGACAATACATTAAGGCACTGAAAACTATACAGTGAGACACTGAAAACTACACATTGATGCACTGCAAACCACACAGTGAGACACTGAAAACTACACAGTGAGACACTGAAAACGACACAGTGAGATACTGATCTACACAATGAGGCACAGAAAACAATAGTGAAAAACTGAAAACTACACAGTAAGACATTGAAAAATACACAGTGAGACACTGAAAACTACACAGTGAGACTCTGAAAACTACACAGTGAAACACTGAAAATTACAATGTGAGACACAGAAAACAACACTGCGAGACACTGAAAACCACAATGTAAGACATTGAAAACAACACAGCGAGACACTGAAAACTACACAGCAAGACAATGAAAGCTGCACAGCGAGACACTGAAAAGTACACAGTGAGACACTGAAAAATACACAGTGAGACACTAAAAACGACACAGTGAGACACTGAAAACTACACAGTAAGACATTGAACACCACACAGAAAGACATTGAAAACTATACTATGAGACACTGTAAACTACACAGTGAGACATTGAAAAGTGCAGAGTAAGACACTGAAAAATGCACTGTGACACACTGAAAACTACACAGTAAGACATTGATAACCACACAGTAAGACACTGAAAACTACACAGAAAGTAATTGAAAGCTACAAAGAGAGACACTGAAAAGTACACTGTGAGACACTGAAAACTACACTGTAAGACATTGAACACCACACAGAAAGACATTGAAAACTACACTATGAGGCACTGTAAAATACACAGTGAGACACTGAAAACTACACAGTGAGACACTGAAAAGTGCACAGTGAGACACCGAAAACTACACAGGGAGACACTGAAAAATACACAGAGAGAAATGGAAAACAATACAATAAGGCACTGAAAACTATACAGTGTGACATTGAAAACTACACACTGATGCACTGAAAACCACACAGTGAGACACTGAAAACTACACAGTGAGACACTGAAAACGACACAGTGAGAAACTGATCTACACAATGAGGCACAGAAAACAATAGTGAAAAACTGAAAACTACACAGTAAGACATTGAAAAATACACAGCGAGACACTGAAAACTACACAGTGAGACCCTGAAAACTACACAGTGAAACACTGAAAATTACAATGTGAGACTCTGAAAACAACACAGTGAGACACTGGAAACTACACAGTAAGACATTGAAAGCTACACAGCGAGAAACTGAAAAGTGCACTGCGAGACACTGAAAACTGCACAGTAAGACATTGAAAACCACACAGAAAGACATTGAAAACAACACTATGAGACACTGTAAACTACACAGAAAGACACTGAAAAGTGCACAGTGAGACACTGAAAACTGCACAGTTAGAAACTGAAAACTACACAGTGAGGCACTGAAAACGACACAGTGAGAAACTGAAAATGACACAGTGAGACACTGAAAACGACAATGTAAGACATTGAAAACAACACAGCGAGACACTGAAAACTACACAGCAAGAAAATGAAAGCTACACAGCGAGACACTGAAAAGTACACAGTGAGACACTTAAAACTACACAATGAGACACTGAAAACGACACAGTGAGACACTGAAAACTACATAGTAAGACATTGAAAGCTACACGGAGAGTCAATGAAAACTACACAGTGAGACACTGAATAATGTTCAGTGAGACACAGAAAACTGCACAGTGTGACACTGAAAACTACACAGTAAGACATTGAAAACTACACATTAAGACATTGAAAATTACACAGTGAGACACTGAAAACTACACAGTGAGACACTGAAAACGACACAGTGGGACACTGAAAACTACACAGTAAGACATTGAAAGCTTTACAGCGAGAAACTGAAAAGTGCACAGTGAGACACTGAAAAATGCACTGTGTGACACTGAAAACTTCACAGTAAGACATTGAAAACCACACAGAAAGACATTGAAAACTACACTATGAGACACTGTAAACTACACAGTGAGACACTGAAAACTACACAGTGAGACACTGAAAGGTGCACAGTCAGAAAATGAAAACTACACAGGGAGACATTGAAAACTACACAGTGGGACACTGAAAATGACACAGTGAGACACTGAAAACTACACTGTACGACATTGAAAACTACACAGAAAGACATTGAAAACTGCACTATGAGACACTGTAAACTACGCAGTGAGATACTGATCTACACAATGAGGCACAGAAAACAATAGTGAAAAACTGAAAACGACACAGTGAGAAACTGAAAATGACACAGTGAGACACTGAAAACGACAATGTAAGACATTGAAAACAACACAGCGAGACACTGAAAACGACACAGCAAGAAAATGAAAGCTACACAGCGAGACACTGAAAAGTACACAGTGAGACACTTAAAACTACACAATGAGACACTGAGAACGACACAGTGAGACACTGAAAACTACATAGTAAGACATTGAAAGCTACACGGAGAGTCAATGAAAACTACACAGTGAGACACTGAATAATGTTCAGTGAGACACAGAAAACTGCACAGTGTGACACTGAAAACTACACAGTAAGACATTGAAAACTACACATTAAGACATTGAAAATTACACAGTGAGACACTGAAAACTACACAGTGAGACACTGAAAACGACACAGTGGGACACTGAAAACTACACAGTAAGACATTGAAAGCTTTACAGCGAGAAACTGAAAAGTGCACAGTGAGACACTGAAAAATGCACTGTGTGACACTGAAAACTTCACAGTAAGACATTGAAAACCACACAGAAAGACATTGAAAACTACACTATGAGACACTGTAAACTACACAGTGAGACACTGAAAACTACACAGTGAGACACTGAAAGGTGCACAGTCAGAAAATGAAAACTACACAGGGAGACATTGAAAACTACACAGTGGGACACTGAAAATGACACAATGAGACACTGAAAACTACACTGTACGACATTGAAAACTACACAGAAAGACATTGAAAACTGCACTATGAGACACTGAAAACGACACAGTGAGATACTGATCTACACAATGAGGCACAGAAAACAATAGTGAAAAACTGAAAACTACACAGTAAGACATTGAAAAATACACAGTGAGACACTGAAAACTACACAGTGAGACTCTGAAAACTACACAGTGAAACACTGAAAATTACAAAGTGAGACACTGAAAACAACACAGCGAGACACTGAAAACGACAATGTAAGACATTGAAAACAACACAGCGAGACACTGAAAACGACACAGCAAGACAATGAAAGCTGCACAGCGAGACACTGAAAAGTACACAGTGAGACACTGAAAAATACACAGTTAGAAACTGAAAACTATACAGTGAGACACAGAAAACAACACAGTGAGAAACTGAAAATGACACAGTGAGACATTAAAAACGACAATGTAAGACTTTGAAAACTACACAGTGAGACACTGAAAAGTGCACAGTCAGACACTGAAAACTGCACAGGGAGACACTGAAAACTACACAGTGGGACACTGAAAATGACACAGTGAGACACTGAGAACTACACAGTACGACATTGAAAACTACACAGAAAGACATTGAAAACTGCACTATGAGACACTGTAAACTACACAGTGAGACACTGAAAAATACACAGTAAGACACTGAAATTTACACAGTGAGACACTGAACACTACAAAGTGAGACAACGAAAACTACACAGTGAGAAACTGAAAAAGATGCAGTAAGACACTGAAAACGACAATTAAGACATTGAAAACTACACAGTGAGACATTGAAAAGTGCAGAGTGAGACACTGAAAAAAGCACTGTGACACACTGAAAACTACACAGTAAGACATTGATAACCACACAGTAAGACACTGAAAACTACACAGTAAGAAATTGAAAGCTACACAGAGAGACACTGAAAAGTGCACTGTGAGACACTGAAAACTACACAGTAAGACATTGAACACCACACAGAAAGACATTGAAAACTACACTATGAGACACTGTAAACTACACACTGAGACACTGAAAATTACAAAGTGAGACACTGAAAAGTGCACAGTGAGACACTGAAAACTACACAGTGAGACACTGAAAAATACACAGAGAGACATGGAATACAATACAATAAGGCACTGAAAACTATACAGTGAGAAATTGAAAACAACTCAATGATGCACTGCAAACCACACAGTGAGACACTGAAAACTACACAGTGAGACACTGAAAACGACACAGTGAGAAACTGATCTACACAATGAGGCACAGAAAACAATAGTGAAAATCTGAAAACTACACAGAAAGACATTGAAAAATACACAGTGAGACACTGAAAAGTACACAGTGAGACTCTGAAAACTGCACAGTGAAACACTGAAAATTACAAAGTGAGACACTGAAAACAACACAGCGAGACACTGGAAACTACACAGAAAGACATTGAAAAATACACAGTGAAACACTGAAAATTACAAAATGAGACACTGAAAACAACACAGCGAGACACTGGAAACTACACAGTAAGACATTGAAAGCTACACAGCGAGAAACTGAAAAGTGCACTGTCAGACACTGCGAACTACACAGTAAGACATTGAAAACCACACAGAAAGACATTGAAAACCACACAGAAAGACATTGAAAACTACACTATGAGACACTGTAAACTACACAGTGAGACATTGAAAACCAAACAGAAAGACATTGAAAACTACACTATGAGACACTGTAAACTATACAGTGAGACACTGAAAAATACTCAGAGAGACATGGAAAACAATACAATGAGGCACTGAAAACTATACAGTGAGACATGGAAAACTACACATTAATGCACTGAAAACTACACAGTGAGACAGTGAAAACTACACAGTGAGACACTTAAAACTACACAGAGAGTCAATGAAAACGACACAGTGAGACACTGAATAATGCTCAGTGAGACACAGAAAACATCACAGTAAGACATTGATAACAACACAGTAAGACATTGAAAACTACACAATGAGACACTTAAAACTATACAGTGATACACTGAAAATACACAGTGAGACACTGAAAAATACTCAGAGAGACATGGAAAACAATACAATGAGGCACTGAAAACTATACAGTGAGACATTCAAAACTACACATTAATGCACTGAAAACTACACAGTGAGACAGTGAAAATGACACAGTGAGACACTGAAAACTACACAGTGAGAAATTGAAACGACACAGTGAGACACTGAAAACTACAGAGTGAAACACTGAAAACTACACAGTGAGACACTGATCTACACAATGAGGCACAGAAAACAATACTGTGAAATACTGAAAACTACACAGTAAGACATTGAAAACTACACAGAGAGTCAATGAAAACTACACAGTGAGACACTGAATAATGCTCACTGAGACACAGAAAACATCACAGTAAGACATTGATAACCACACAGTAAGACATTGAAAACTTGCACAGTGAGACACTTAAAACTACACAGTGAGACACTGAAAACTACACATTGAGAAATTGAAAACGACACAGTGAGACACTGAACACTACACAGGAAGACATTGAAAGCTACACAGCGAGACACTGAAAAGTACACAGTGAGACACTGAAAAATGCACTGTGTGACACTGAAAACTAAACAGTAAGATATTGAAAACCACACGGAAAGACACTGAACACTACACAATGAGACAATGTAAACTACACAGTGAGACACTGAAAACGACACAGTGAGACACTGAAAAGTGCACAGTGAGAAACTGAAAACTACACAGGGAGACACTGAAAACTACACAGAGGGACACTGAAAATGACACAGTGAGACACTGAAAACTACACAGTGCGACATTGAAAACTACACGGAGAGACAATGAAAACTACACAGTGAGACACTGAAAATACACAGTGAGACACTGAAACTACACAGTGAGACACTGAAAAATACTCAGAGAGACATGGAACACAATACAATGAGGCACTGAAAACTATCCAGTGAGACATTGAAAACTACACATTGATGCACTGAAAACCACACAGTGAGACACTGAAAACTACACAGTGAGACACTGAAAACTACACAGTGAGAAACTGATCTACACAATGAGGCACAGAAAACAATAGTGAAAAACTGAAAACTACACAGTAAGACATTGAAAAATACACAGTGAGACACTGAAAACTACACAGTGAGACTCTGAAAACTACACAGTGAAACACTGAAAATTACAAAGTGAGACACTGAAAACAACACAGCGAGACACTGAAAACGACAATGTAAGACATTGAAAACAACACAGCGAGACACTGAAAACGACACAGCAAGACAATGAAAGCTGCACAGCGAGACACTGAAAAGTACACAGTGAGACACTGAAAAATACACAGTTAGAAACTGAAAACTATACAGTGAGACACAGAAAACAACACAGTGAGAAACTGAAAATGACACAGTGAGACATTAAAAACAACAATGTAAGACTTTGAAAACTACACAGTGAGACACTGAAAAGTGCACAGTCAGACACTGAAAACTGCACAGGGAGACACTGAAAACTACACAGTGGGACACTGAAAATGACACAGTGAGACACTGAGAACTACACAGTACGACATTGAAAACTACACAGAAAGACATTGAAAACTGCACTATGAGACACTGTAAACTACACAGTGAGACACTGAAAACTACACAGTAAGACACTGAAATTTACACAGTGAGACACTGAACACTACAAAGTGAGACAACGAAAACTACACAGTGAGAAACTGAAAAAGATGCAGTAAGACACTGAAAACGACAATTAAGACATTGAAAACTACACAGTGAGACATTGAAAAGTGCAGAGTGAGACACTGAAAAAAGCACTGTGACACACTGAAAACTACACAGTAAGACATTGATAACCACACAGTAAGACACTGAAAACTACACAGTAAGAAATTGAAAGCTACACAGAGAGACACTGAAAAGTGCACTGTGAGACACTGAAAACTACACAGTAAGACATTGAACACCACACAGAAGGACATTGAAAACTACACTATGAGACACTGAAAACTACACAGTGAGACACTGAAAAGTGCACAGTGAGACACTGATAACTACACAGTGAGACACTGAAAAATACACAGAGAGACATGGAAAACAATACAATAAGGCACTGAAAACTATACAGTGAGACATTGAAAACAACACATTGATGCACTGAAAACCACACAGTGAGACACTGAAAACTACACAGTGAGAAACTGAAAACGACACAGTGAGAAACTGATCTACACAATGAGGCACAGAAAACAATAGTGAAAAACTGAAAACTACACAGAAAGACATTGAAAAAAAACACAGTGAGACACTGAAAACTACACAGTGAGACTCTGAAAACTGCACAGTGAAACACTGAAAATTACAAAGTGAGACACTGAAAACAACACAGCGAGACACTGGAAAGTACACAATAAGACATTGAAAGCTACACAGCGAGACACTGAAAAGTGCCACTGTCAGACACTGCAAACTACAGAGTAAGACATTGAAAACCACACAGAAAGATATTGAAAACTACACTATGAGACACTGTAAACAACACAGTGAGTCATTGAAAACCAAACAGAAAGACATTGAAAACTACACTATGAGACACTGTAAACTATACAGTGAGACACTGAAAAATACTCAGAGAGACATGGAAAACAATACAATGAGGCACTGAAAACTATACAGTGAGACATTGAAAACTACACATTAATGCACTGAAAACTACACAGTGAGACAGTGAAAACTACACAGTGAGACAATGAAAACTACACAGTGAGAAATTGAAAGGACACAGTGAGACACTGAAAACAACACAGAGAGTCAATGAAAACGACACAGTGAGACACTGAATAATGCTCAGAGACACAGAAAACATCACAGTAAGACATTGATAACCACACAGTAAGACATTGAAAACTACACAATGAGACACTTAAAACTACACAGTGAGACACTGAAAATACACAGTGAAACACTGAAACTACACAGTGAGACACTGAAAAATACTCAGAGAGACATGGAAAACAATACAATGAGGCACTGAAAACTATACAGTGAGACATTGAAAACTACACATTAATGCACTGAAAATTACTCAGTGAGACAGTGAAAATGACACAGTGAGACACTGAAAACTACAGAGTGAGAAATTGAAATGACACAGTGAGACACTGAAAACTACACAGTGAAACACTGAAAACTACACAGTGAGACACTGATCTACACAATGAGGCACAGAAAACAATACTGTGAAATACTGAAAACTACACAGTAAGACATTGAAAACTACACAGAGAGTCAATGAAAACTACTCAATGAGACACCGAATAATGCTCACTGAGACACAGAAAACATCACAGTAAGACATTGATACCTACACAGTAAGACATTGAAAAGTACACAGTGAGACACTGAAAACTACACAGGAAGACATTGAAAGCTACACAGCGAGACACTGAAAACTACAGAGTGAGACACTGAAAAATGCAATGTGTGACACTGAAAACTAAACAGTAAGACATTGAAAACCACACAGAAAGACACTGAACACTACACTATGAGACACTGTAAACTACACAGTGAGACACTGAAAACAACACAGTGAGACACTGAAAAGTGCACAGTCAGACACTGAAAACTACACAGGGAGACACTGAAAACTACACAGAGGGACACTGAAAATGACACAGTGAGATACTGAAAACTACACAGTACGATAATGAAAACTCCACGAAGAGACAATGAAAACTACACAGTGAGACACTGAAAATACACAGTGAGACACTGAAACTACACAGTGAGACACTGAAAAATACTCAGAGAGACATGGAAAACAATACAATGAGGCACTGAAAACTATACAGTGAGACATTGAAAACTACACAGTTTGAAACTGAAAACTACACAGTGAGACACTGAAAACGACACAGTGAGAAAATGAAAACGATACATGAGACATTAAAAACGACAATGTAAGACATTGATAACTAAACAGTGAGACACTGAAAAATGCACTGTGAGACACTGAAAACTACACAGTAAGACCTTGATAACCACACAGTAAGACATTGAAAACTACACAGTGAGACACTTAAAACTACACAGTGAGACACTGAAAACTACACAGTGAGAAATTGAAAACGACACAGTGAGACACTGAAAACTACAAAGTAAGACATTTGAAAATACACAATGAGACACTGAGAACTGAACAGTGAGACACTGAAAAGTGCAAGGTGAGACACTGATAACTGCGCAGTGAGAAAATGAAAACCAAACAGTGAGACATTGAAAACTACACAGTGAGACACAGAAAACAACACAGTGAGACTCTGAAAACTACGCCGTGAGGCACTGAAAACTACACAGAGAGAGATGGAAAACTTCACAGTGAGACACTGAAAACTGCACAATAAGACCCTGAAAACTACACATTAAGACATTGAAAACTACACAGTGAGACACTTAAATATACACAGTGAGACATCAAAAACTACACAGTGGAACACTGAAAACTACACAGTGTCACATAGAAAACTACACAGTAAGACTTTGAAAACTACACATTAAGACACTGAAAACTACACAGTGAGTCACTGTAAACTACAGTGCGAGACACTGAAAATTATTCAGTGAGACATTGATCTACACAATGAGGCACAGAACACAATACAGTGAAACTACACAGAAAACGTTGAAACCTACACAGTGAGACACTGAAAACTACACAGCGAGAAATTGAAAACAACACACTGAGACACTGAAAACTACAAAGTTAGACATTGAAAAATACACAGTGAGACACTGATAACTCATCAGTGAGACACTGAAAAGTGCAAAGTGACACACTGAAAACTGCGCAGTGAGACAATGAAAACCACACAGTGAGACAATGAAAACTACCCAGTGAAACACTGAATAATGCACAGTGAGACACAGAAAACTGCACAGTGTGACACTGAAAACTACACAGTAAGACATTGAAAACTACACATTAAGACATTGAAAATTACACAGTGAGACACTGAAAACTACACAGTGAGACACTGAAAATTACACAGTGAGAAACTGAAAACGACACAGTGAGACACTGAAAACTACAATGTAAGACATTGAAAACAACACAGCGAGACACTGAAAACTACACAGCAAGACAATGAAAGCTACACAGCGAGACACTGAAAAGTACACAGTGAGACACTGAAAAATAAACAGTTAGAAACTGAAAAATACACAGTGAGTCACAGAAAACAACACAGTGAGAAACTGAAAATGGCACAGTGAGACATTAAAAACGACAATGTAAAACTTTGAAAACTACACAGTGAGACACTGAAAAATGCACTGAGAAACACTGAAAACTCCACAGTAAGACACTGATAAACACACAGTAAGACATTGAAAACGACACAGTGAGACACTTAAAACTACACAATGAGACACTGAAAACGACACAGTGAGACAGTGAAACCTACACAGTAAGACATTGAAAGCTCTACAGCGAGAAACTGAAAAGTGCACAGTGAGACACTGATAAATGCACTGTGTGACACTGAAAACATCACAGTAAGACATTGAAAACCACACAGAAAGACATTGAAAACTACACTATGAGACACTGTAAACTACACAGTGAGACACTGAAAACGACACAGTGAGACACTGAAAAGTGCACAGTCAGACACTGAAAACTACACAGGGAGACACTGAAAACTACACAGTGGGACACTGAAAACGACACAGTGAGACACTGAAAACTACACAGTAAGACATTGAAAGCTCTACAGCGAGAAACTGAAAAGTGCACAGTGAGACACTGAAAAATGCACAGTGTGTCACTGAAAACTTCACAGTAAGACATTGAAAACCACACAGAAAGACATTGAAAACTACACTATGAGACACTGTAAACTACACAGTGAGACATTAAAAACGACAATGTAAGACTTTGAAAACTACACAGTGAGACACTGAAAAATGCACTGAGAGACACTGAAAACTACACAGTAAGACATTGATAACCACACAGTAAGACACTGAAAACTACACAGTAAGAAATTGAAAGCTACACAGAGAGACACTGAAAAGTGCACTGTGAGACACTGAAAACTACACAGTAAGACATTGAACACCACACAGAAGGACATTGAAAACTACACTATGAGACACTGAAAACTACACAGTGAGACACTGAAAAGTGCACAGTGAGACACTGATAACTACACAGTGAGACACTGAAAAATACACAGAGAGACATGGAAAACAATACAATAAGGCACTGAAAACTATACAGTGAGACATTGAAAACAACACATTGATGCACTGAAAACCACACAGTGAGACACTGAAAACTACACAGTGAGAAACTGAAAACGACACAGTGAGAAACTGATCTACACAATGAGGCACAGAAAACAATAGTGAAAAACTGAAAACTACACAGAAAGACATTGAAAAAAACACAGTGAGACACTGAAAACTACACAGTGAGACTCTGAAAACTGCACAGTGAAACACTGAAAATTACAAAGTGAGACACTGAAAACAACACAGCGAGACACTGGAAAGTACACAATAAGACATTGAAAGCTACACAGCGAGACACTGAAAAGTGCACTGTCAGACACTGCAAACTACAGAGTAAGACATTGAAAACCACACAGAAAGATATTGAAAACTACACTATGAGACACTGTAAACAACACAGTGAGTCATTGAAAACCAAACAGAAAGACATTGAAAACTACACTATGAGACACTGTAAACTATACAGTGAGACACTGAAAAATACTCAGAGAGACATGGAAAACAATACAATGAGGCACTGAAAACTATACAGTGAGACATTGAAAACTACACATTAATGCACTGAAAACTACACAGTGAGACAGTGAAAACTACACAGTGAGACAATGAAAACTACACAGTGAGAAATTGAAAGGACACAGTGAGACACTGAAAACAACACAGAGAGTCAATGAAAACGACACAGTGAGACACTGAATAATGCTCAGAGACACAGAAAACATCACAGTAAGACATTGATAACCACACAGTAAGACATTGAAAACTACACAATGAGACACTTAAAACTACACAGTGAGACACTGAAAATACACAGTGAAACACTGAAACTACACAGTGAGACACTGAAAAATACTCAGAGAGACATGGAAAACAATACAATGAGGCACTGAAAACTATACAGTGAGACATTGAAAACTACACATTAATGCACTGAAAATTACTCAGTGAGACAGTGAAAATGACACAGTGAGACACTGAAAACTACAGAGTGAGAAATTGAAATGACACAGTGAGACACTGAAAACTACACAGTGAAACACTGAAAACTACACAGTGAGACACTGATCTACACAATGAGGCACAGAAAACAATACTGTGAAATACTGAAAACTACACAGTAAGACATTGAAAACTACACAGAGAGTCAATGAAAACTACTCAATGAGACACCGAATAATGCTCACTGAGACACAGAAAACATCACAGTAAGACATTGATACCTACACAGTAAGACATTGAAAAGTACACAGTGAGACACTGAAAACTACACAGGAAGACATTGAAAGCTACACAGCGAGACACTGAAAACTACAGAGTGAGACACTGAAAAATGCAATGTGTGACACTGAAAACTAAACAGTAAGACATTGAAAACCACACAGAAAGACACTGAACACTACACTATGAGACACTGTAAACTACACAGTGAGACACTGAAAACAACACAGTGAGACACTGAAAAGTGCACAGTCAGACACTGAAAACTACACAGGGAGACACTGAAAACTACACAGAGGGACACTGAAAATGACACAGTGAGATACTGAAAACTACACAGTACGATAATGAAAACTCCACGAAGAGACAATGAAAACTACACAGTGAGACACTGAAAATACACAGTGAGACACTGAAACTACACAGTGAGACACTGAAAAATACTCAGAGAGACATGGAAAACAATACAATGAGGCACTGAAAACTATACAGTGAGACATTGAAAACTACACAGTTTGAAACTGAAAACTACACAGTGAGACACTGAAAACGACACAGTGAGAAAATGAAAACGATACATGAGACATTAAAAACGACAATGTAAGACATTGATAACTAAACAGTGAGACACTGAAAAATGCACTGTGAGACACTGAAAACTACACAGTAAGACCTTGATAACCACACAGTAAGACATTGAAAACTACACAGTGAGACACTTAAAACTACACAGTGAGACACTGAAAACTACACAGTGAGAAATTGAAAACGACACAGTGAGACACTGAAAACTACAAAGTAAGACATTTGAAAATACACAATGAGACACTGAGAACTGAACAGTGAGACACTGAAAAGTGCAAGGTGAGACACTGATAACTGCGCAGTGAGAAAATGAAAACCAAACAGTGAGACATTGAAAACTACACAGTGAGACACAGAAAACAACACAGTGAGACTCTGAAAACTACGCCGTGAGGCACTGAAAACTACACAGAGAGAGATGGAAAACTTCACAGTGAGACACTGAAAACTGCACAATAAGACCCTGAAAACTACACATTAAGACATTGAAAACTACACAGTGAGACACTTAAATATACACAGTGAGACATCAAAAACTACACAGTGGAACACTGAAAACTACACAGTGTCACATAGAAAACTACACAGTAAGACTTTGAAAACTACACATTAAGACACTGAAAACTACACAGTGAGTCACTGTAAACTACAGTGCGAGACACTGAAAATTATTCAGTGAGACATTGATCTACACAATGAGGCACAGAACACAATACAGTGAAACTACACAGAAAACGTTGAAACCTACACAGTGAGACACTGAAAACTACACAGCGAGAAATTGAAAACAACACACTGAGACACTGAAAACTACAAAGTTAGACATTGAAAAATACACAGTGAGACACTGATAACTCATCAGTGAGACACTGAAAAGTGCAAAGTGACACACTGAAAACTGCGCAGTGAGACAATGAAAACCACACAGTGAGACAATGAAAACTACCCAGTGAAACACTGAATAATGCACAGTGAGACACAGAAAACTGCACAGTGTGACACTGAAAACTACACAGTAAGACATTGAAAACTACACATTAAGACATTGAAAATTACACAGTGAGACACTGAAAACTACACAGTGAGACACTGAAAATTACACAGTGAGAAACTGAAAACGACACAGTGAGACACTGAAAACTACAATGTAAGACATTGAAAACAACACAGCGAGACACTGAAAACTACACAGCAAGACAATGAAAGCTACACAGCGAGACACTGAAAAGTACACAGTGAGACACTGAAAAATAAACAGTTAGAAACTGAAAAATACACAGTGAGTCACAGAAAACAACACAGTGAGAAACTGAAAATGGCACAGTGAGACATTAAAAACGACAATGTAAAACTTTGAAAACTACACAGTGAGACACTGAAAAATGCACTGAGAAACACTGAAAACTCCACAGTAAGACACTGATAAACACACAGTAAGACATTGAAAACGACACAGTGAGACACTTAAAACTACACAATGAGACACTGAAAACGACACAGTGAGACAGTGAAACCTACACAGTAAGACATTGAAAGCTCTACAGCGAGAAACTGAAAAGTGCACAGTGAGACACTGATAAATGCACTGTGTGACACTGAAAACATCACAGTAAGACATTGAAAACCACACAGAAAGACATTGAAAACTACACTATGAGACACTGTAAACTACACAGTGAGACACTGAAAACGACACAGTGAGACACTGAAAAGTGCACAGTCAGACACTGAAAACTACACAGGGAGACACTGAAAACTACACAGTGGGACACTGAAAACGACACAGTGAGACACTGAAAACTACACAGTAAGACATTGAAAGCTCTACAGCGAGAAACTGAAAAGTGCACAGTGAGACACTGAAAAATGCACAGTGTGTCACTGAAAACTTCACAGTAAGACATTGAAAACCACACAGAAAGACATTGAAAACTACACTATGAGACACTGTAAACTACACAGTGAGACACTGAAAACAACACAGTGAGACACTGAAAAGTGCACAGTCAGACACTGAAAACTACACAGGGAGACACTGAAAACTACACAGTGGGACACTGAAAATGACACAGTGAGACACTGAAATTTACAAAGTGAGACACTGAAAAGAATACAGCGAGACACTGAAAACTACACAGTAAGACATTGAAAGCTGTACAGCGAGAAACTGAAAAGTGCACAGTGAGACACTGAAAAATGCACTGTGTGACACTGAAAACTTCACAGTAAGACATTTAAAACCACACAGAAAGACATTGAAAACTACACTATGAGACACTGTAAACTACACAGTGAGACACTGAAAAGTGCACAGTCAGACACTGAAAACTACACAGTGAGACACTGAAAACTACACAGTGGGACCGTGAAAATGACACAGTGAGACACTGAAAACTACACAGTACGACATTCAAAACTACACAGAAAGACATTGCAAACTGCACTTTGAGACACTGTAAACTACACAGTGAGACACTGAAAACTACACAGTAAAACACTGAAATTTACACAGTGAGACACTGAACACTACAAAGTGAGACAACGAAAACTACAGAGTGAGAAACTGAAAAAGATGCAGTAAGACACTGAAAACGACAATTAAGACATTGAAAACTACACAGTGAGACATTGAAAAGTGCAGAGTGAGACACTGAAAAAAGCACTGTGACACACTGAAAACTACACAGTAATACATTGATAACTACACAGTAAGACACTGAAAACTACACAGTAAGAAATTGAAAACTACACAGTGAGACACTGAAAAGTGCACAGTGAGACACTGAAAACTACACAGTGAGACACTGAAAAATACACAGAGAGACATGGAAAACAATACAATAAGGCACTGAAAACTATACAGTGAGACATTGAAAACTACACATTGATGCACTGCAAACCACACAGTGAGACACTGAAAACTACACAGTGATACACTGAAAACGACACAGTGAGAAACTGACCTACACAATGAGGCACAGAAAACAATAGTGAAAAACTGAAAACTACACAGTAAGACATTGAAAAATACACAGTGAGACACTGAAAACTACACAGTGAGACTCTGAAAACTACACAGTGAAACACTGAAAATTACAATGTGAGACACAGAAAAGAACACAGCGAGACACTGAAAACGACAATGTAAGACCTTGAAAACAACACAGCGAGACACTGAAAACTACACAGCAAGACAATGAAAGCTGCACAGCGAGACACTGAAAAGTACACAGTGAGACACTGAAAAATACACAGTGAGACACTAAAAACGACACAGTGAGACACTGAAAACGACACAGTAAGACATTAAACACCACACAGAAAGACATTGAAAACTATACTATGAGACACTGTGAACTACACAGTGAGACATTGAAAAGTGCAGAGTAAGACACTGAAAAATGCAATGTGACACACTGAAAACTACACAGTAAGACATTGATAACCACACAGTAAGACACTGAAAACTACACAGAAAGTAATTGAAAGCTACAAAGAGAGACACTGAAAAGTGCACTGTGAGACACTGAAAACTACACTGTAAGACATTGAACACCACACAGAAAGACATTGAAAACTACACTATGAGGCACTGTAAAATACACAGTGAGACACTGAAAACTACACAGTGAGACACTGAAAAGTGCACAGTGAGACACCGAAAACTACACAGGGAGACACTGAAAAATACACAGAGAGACATGGAAAACAATACAATAAGGCACTGAAAACTATACAGTGAGACATTGAAAACTACACACTGATGCACTGAAAACTACACAGTGAGACACTGAAAACTACACAGTGAGACACTGAAAACGACACAGTGAGAAACTGATCTACACAATGAGGCACAGAAAACAATAGTGAAAAACTGAAAACTACACAGTAAGACAATGAAAAATACACAGTGAGACACTGAAAACAACACAGCGAGACACTGGAAACTACACAGTGAGACCCTGAAAACTACACAGTGAAACACTGAAAATTACAAAGTGAGACACTGAAAACAACACAGCGACACACTGGAAACTACACAGTAAGACATTGAAAGCTTTACAGCGAGAAACTGAAAAGAGCACAGTGAGACACTGAAAAATGCACTGTGTGACACTGAAAACTTCACAGTAAGACATTGAAAACCACACAGAAAGACATTGAAAACTACACTATGAGACACTGTAAACTACACAGTGAGACACTGAAAACTACACAGTGAGACACTGAAAACTACACAGTGAGACACTGAAAGGTGCACAGTCAGAAAATGAAAACTACACAGGGAGACATTGAAAACTACACAGTGGGACCGTGAAAATGACTCAGTGAGACACTGAAAACTACACAGTACGACATTGAAAACTACACAGAAAGACATTGAAAACTGCACTATGAGACACTGTAAACTACACAGTGAGACACTGAAAACTACACAGTAAGACACTGAAATTTACACAGTGAGACACTGAACACTACAAAGTGAGACAACGAAAACTACAAAGTGAGAAACTGAAAAAGATGCAGTAAGACACTGAAAACGACAATTAAGACATTGAAAACTACACAGTGAGACATTGAAAAGTGCAGAGTGAGACACTGAAAAAAGCACTGTGACACACTGAAAACTACACAGTAAGACATTGATAACCACACTAAGACACTGAAAACTACACAGTAAGAAATTGAAAGCTACACAGAGAGACACTGAAAAGTGCACTGTGAGACACTGAAAACTACACAGTAAGACATTGAACACCACACAGAAAGACATTGAAAACTACACTATGAGACACTGTAAACTACACATTGAGACACTGAAAACTACACAGTGAGACACTGAAAAGTGCACAGTGAGACACTGAAAACTACACAGTGAGACACTGAAAAATACACAGAGAGACATGGAAAACAATACAATAAGGCACTGAAAACTATACAGTCTGACATTTAAAACTACACATTGATGCACTGCAAACCATACAGTGAGACAGTGAAAACTACACAGTGAGACACTGAAAACGACACAGTGAGAAACTGATCTACACAATGAGGCACAGAAAACAATAGTGAAAAACTGAAAACTACACAGAAAGACATTGAAAAATACACAGTGAGACACTGAAAACTACACAGTGAGACTCTGAAAACTACACAGTGAAACACTGAAAATTACAATGTGAGACACTGAAAACAACACAGCGAGACACTGAAAACGACAATGTAAGACACTGAAAACAACACAGCGAGACACTGAAAACTACACAGCAAGACAATGAAAGCTGCACAGCGAGACACTGAAAAGTGCACAGTGAGACACTGAAAAATACACAGTGAGACACTAAAAACGACACAGTGAGACACTGAAAACTACACAGTAAGACATTGAACACCACACAGAAAGACACTGAAAACTATACTATGAGACACTGTAAACTACACAGTGAGGCATTGAAAAGTGCAGAGTAAGACACTGAAAAATGCACTGTGACACACTGAAAACTACACAGTAAGACATTGATAACCACACAGTAAGACACTGAAAACTACACAGAAAGTAATTGAAAGCTACAAAGAGAGACACTGAAAAGTGCACTGTGTGACACTGAAAACTACACTGTAAGACATTGAACACCACACAGAAAGACATTGAAAACTACACTATGAGGCACTGTAAAATACACAGTGAGACACTGAAAACTATACAGTGAGACACTGAAAAGTGCACAGTGAGACACCGAAAACTACACAGGGAGACACTGAAAAATACACAGAGAGACATGGAAAACAATACAATAAGGCACTGAAAACTATACAGTGAGACATTGAAAACTACACACTGATGCACTGAAAACCACACAGTGAGACACTGAAAACTACACAGTGAGACACTGAAAACGACACAGTGAGAAACAGATCTACACAATGAGGCACAGAAAACAATAGTGAAAAACTGAAATCTACACAGTAAGACATTGAAAAATACACAGTGAGACACTGAAAACAACACAGCGAGACACTGGAAACTACACAGTGAGACCCCTGAAAACTACACAGTGAAACACTGAAAATTACAAAGTGAGACACTGAAAACAACACAGCGAGACTCTGGAAACTACACAGTAAGACATTGAAAGCTACAGAGCGAGAAACTGAAAAGTGCACTGTGAGACACTGAAAACTTCACAGTAAGACATTGAAAACCACACAGAAAGACATTGAAAAAAACACTATGAGACACTGTAAACTACACAGAAAGACACTGAAAACTATACAGTGAGACACTGAAAAGTGCACAGTGAGACACCGAAAACTACACAGTGAGGCACTGAAAAATACACAGAGAGACATGGAAAACAATACAATAAGGCACTGAAAACTATACAGAGAGACATTGAAAACTACACACTGATGCACTGAAAACCACACAGTGAGACACTGAAAACTACACAGTGAGACACTGAAAACGACACAGTGAGAAACTGATCTACACAATGAGGCACAGAAAACAATAGTGAAAAACTGAAATCTACACAGTAAGACATTGAAAAATACACAGTGAGACACTGAAAACAACACAGCGAGACACTGGAAACTACACAGTGAGACCCTGAAAACTACACAGTGAAACACTGAAAATTACAAAGTGAGACACTGAAAACAACACAGCGAGACTCTGGAAACTACACAGTAAGACATTGAAAGCTACAGAGCGAGAAACTGAAAAGTGCACTGTGAGACACTGAAAACTTCACAGTAAGACATTGAAAACCACACAGAAAGACATTGAAAAAAACACTATGAGACACTGTAAACTACACAGAAAGACACTGAAAAGTGCACAGTGAGACACTGAAAACTACACAGTTAGAAACTGAAAACTACACAGTGAGGCACTGAAAACGACACAATGAGAAACTGAAAATGACACAGTGAGACACTGAAAACGACAATGTAAGACATTGAAAACAACACAGCGAGACACTGAAAACTACACAGCAAGACAATGAAAGCTACACAGCGAGACACTGAAAAGTACACAGTGAGACACTGAAAAATACACAGTTAGAAACTGAAAACTACACAGTGAGACACAGAAAACAACACAGTGAGAAACTGAAAATGACACAGTGAGACATTAAAAACGACAATGTAAGACTTTGAAAACTACACAGTGAGACACTGAAAAATGCACTGAGAGACACTGAAAACTACACAGTAAGACATTGATAACCACACAGTAAGACATTGAAAACTACACAGTGAGACACTTAAAACTACACAATGAGACACTGAAAACGACACAGAGAGACATTGAAAACTACATAGTAAGACATTGAAAGCTACACGGAGAGTCAATTAAAACTACACAGTGAGACACTGAATAATGTTCAGTGAGACACAAAAAAACTACATAGTGAAACACTGAAAACTACACAGTAAGACATTGAAAACTACACATTAAGACATTGAAAATTACACAGTGAGACACTGAAAACTACACAGTGAGACACTGAAAACGACACAGTGAGACACTGAACACTACACAGTAAGACATTGAAAGCTTTACAGCGAGAAACTGAAAAGTGCACAGTGAGACACTGAAAAATGCACTGTGTGACACTGAAAACTTCACAGTAAGACATTGAAAACCACACAGAAAGACATTGAAAACTACACTATGAGACACTGTAAACTACACAGTGAGAAACTGAAAACTACACAGTGAGACACTGAAAGGTGCACAGTCAGAAAATGAAAACTACACAGGGAGACATTGAAAACTACACAGTGGGACCGTGAAAATGACACAGTGAGACACTGAAAACTACACAGTAAGACATTGAAAGCTTTACAGCGAGAAACTGAAAAGTGCACAGTGAGACACTGAAAACTACACAGTAAGACACTGAAATTTACACAGTGAGACACTGAACACTACAAAGTGAGACACTGAAAACTACACAGTGAGACACTGATCTACACAATGAGGCACAGAAAACAATACAGTGAAACACTGAAAACTACACAGTAAGACATTGAAAACTACAGAGAGAGTCAATGAAAACTACACAGTGAGACACTGAAAAGTGCACAGTGAGACACCGAAAACTACACAGGGAGACACTGAAAAATACACAGAGAGACATGGAAAACAATACAATAAGGCACTGAAAACTATACAGTGAGACATTGAAAACTACACACTGATGCACTGAAAACCACACAGTGAGACACTGAAAGCTACACAGTAAGACATTGATAACCACACAGTAAGACACTGAAAACTACACAGAAAGTAATTGAAAGCTACACAGAGAGACACTGAAAAGTGCACTGTAAGACACTGAAAACTACACTGTAAGACATTGAACACCACACAGTGAGACACTGAAAACTACACAGTGAGACACTGAAAACGACACAGTGAGAAACTGATCTACACAATGAGGCACAGAAAACAATAGTGAAAAACTGAAAACTACACAGTAAGACAATGAAAAATACACAGTGAGACACTGAAAACAACACAGCGAGACACTGGAAACTACACAGTGAGACCCTGAAAACTACACAGTGAAACACTGAAAATTACAAAGTGAGACACTGAAAACAACACAGCGACACACTGGAAACTACACAGTAAGACATTGAAAGCTTTACAGCGAGAAACTGAAAAGAGCACAGTGAGACACTGAAAAATGCACTGTGTGACACTGAAAACTTCACAGTAAGACATTGAAAACCACACAGAAAGACATTGAAAACTACACTATGAGACACTGTAAACTACACAGTGAGACACTGAAAACTACACAGTGAGACACTGAAAACTACACAGTGAGACACTGAAAGGTGCACAGTCAGAAAATGAAAACTACACAGGGAGACATTGAAAACTACACAGTGGGACCGTGAAAATGACTCAGTGAGACACTGAAAACTACACAGTACGACATTGAAAACTACACAGAAAGACATTGAAAACTGCACTATGAGACACTGTAAACTACACAGTGAGACACTGAAAAACTACAACAGTAAGACACTGAAATTTACACAGTGAGACACTGAACACTACAAAGTGAGACAACGAAAACTACAAAGTGAGAAACTGAAAAAGATGCAGTAAGACACTGAAAACGACAATTAAGACATTGAAAACTACACAGTGAGACATTGAAAAGTGCAGAGTGAGACACTGAAAAAAGCACTGTGACACACTGAAAACTACACAGTAAGACATTGATAACCACACTAAGACACTGAAAACTACACAGTAAGAAATTGAAAGCTACACAGAGAGACACTGAAAAGTGCACTGTGAGACACTGAAAAACTACACAGTAAGACATTGAACACCACACAGAAAGACATTGAAAACTACACTATGAGACACTGTAAAACTACACATTGAGACACTGAAAACTACAACAGTGAGACACTGAAAAGTGCACAGTGAGACACTGAAAACTACACAGTGAGACACTGAAAAATACACAGAGAGACATGGAAAACAATACAATAAGGCACTGAAAACTATACAGTCTGACATTTAAAACTACACATTGATGCACTGCAAACCATACAGTGAGACAGTGAAAAACTACACAGTGAGACACTGAAAACGACACAGTGAGAAACTGATCTACACAATGAGGCACAGAAAACAATAGTGAAAAACTGAAAACTACACAGAAAGACATTGAAAAATACACAGTGAGACACTGAAAACTACACAGTGAGACTCTGAAAACTACACAGTGAAAACACTGAAAATTACAATGTGAGACACTGAAAACAACACAGCGAGACACTGAAAACGACAATGTAAGGACACTGAAAACAACACAGCGAGACACTGAAAACTACACAGCAAGACAATGAAAGCTGAACAGCGAGACACTGAAAGTGCACAGTGAGACACTGAAAAATACACAGTGAGACACTAAAAAACGACACAGTGAGACACTGAAAACTACACAGTAAGACATTGAACACCACACAGAAAGACACTGAAAAACTATACTATGAGGACACTGTAAACTACACAGTGAGGCAGTGAAAAGTGCAGAGTAAGACACTGAAAAATGCACTGTGACACACTGAAAAACTACACAGTAAGACATTGATAACCACACAGTAAGACACTGAAAACTACACAGAAAGTAATTGAAAGCTACAAAGAGAGACACTGAAAAGTGCACTGTGTGACACTGAAAACTACACTGTAAGACATTGAACACCACACAGAAAGACATTGAAAACTACACCTATGAGGCACTGGTAAAATACACAGTGAGACACTGAAAACTATACAGTGAGACACTGAAAAGTGCACAGTGAAGACACCGAAAACTACACAGGGAGACACTGAAAAATACACAGAGAGACATGGAAAACAATACAATAAGGCACTGAAAACTATACAGTGAGACATTGAAAACTACACACTGATGCACTGAAAACCACACAGTGAGACACTGAAAACTACACAGTGAGACACTGAAAACGACACAGTGAGAAACTGATCTACACAATGAGGCACAGAAAACAATAGTGAAAAACTGAAATCTACACAGTAAGACATTGAAAAATACACAGTGAGACACTGAAAACAACACAGCGAGACACTGGAAACTACACAGTGAGACCCTGAAAACTACACAGTGAAACACTGAAAATTACAAAGTGAGACACTGAAAACAACACAGCGAGACTCTGGAAACTACACAGTAAGACATTGAAAGCTACAGAGCGAGAAACTGAAAAGTGCACTGTGAGACACTGAAAACTTCACAGTAAGACATTGAAAACCACACAGAAAGACATTGAAAAAAACACTATGAGACACTGTAAACTACACAGAAAGACACTGAAAACTATACAGTGAGACACTGAAAAGTGCACAGTGAGACACCGAAAACTACACAGGGAGACACTGAAAAATACACAGAGAGACATGGAAAACAATACAATAAGGCACTGAAAACTATACAGTGAGACATTGAAAACTACACACTGATGCACTGAAAACCACACAGTGAGACACTGAAAACTACACAGTGAGACACTGAAAACGACACAGTGAGAAACTGATCTACACAATGAGGCACAGAAAACAATAGTGAAAAACTGAAATCTACACAGTAAGACATTGAAAAATACACAGTGAGACACTGAAAACAACACAGCGAGACACTGGAAACTACACAGTGAGACCCTGAAAACTACACAGTGAAACACTGAAAATTACAAAGTGAGACACTGAAAACAACACAGCGAGACTCTGGAAACTACACAGTAAGACATTGAAAGCTACAGAGCGAGAAACTGAAAAGTGCACTGTGAGACACTGAAAACTTCACAGTAAGACATTGAAAACCACACAGAAAGACATTGAAAAAAACACTATGAGACACTGTAAACTACACAGAAAGACACTGAAAAGTGCACAGTGAGACACTGAAAACTACACAGTTAGAAACTGAAAACTACACAGTGAGGCACTGAAAACGACACAATGAGAAACTGAAAATGGACACAGTGAGACACTGAAAACGACAATGTAAGACATTGAAAACAACACAGCGAGACACTGAAAACTACACAGCAAGACAATGAAAGCTACACAGCGAGACACTGAAAAGTACACAGTGAGACACTGAAAAATACACAGTTAGAAACTGAAAACTACACAGTGAGACACAGAAAACAACACAGTGAGAAACTGAAAATGACACAGTGAGACATTAAAAACGACAATGTAAGACTTTGAAAACTACACAGTGAGACACTGAAAAATGCACTGAGAGACACTGAAAACTACACAGTAAGACATTGATAACCACACAGTAAGACATTGAAAACTACACAGTGAGACACTTAAAACTACACAATGAGACACTGAAAACGACACAGAGAGACATTGAAAACTACATAGTAAGACATTGAAAGCTACACGGAGAGTCAATTAAAACTACACAGTGAGACACTGAATAATGTTCAGTGAGACACAAAAAACTACATAGTGAAACACTGAAAACTACACAGTAAGACATTGAAAACTACACATTAAGACATTGAAAATTACACAGTGAGACACTGAAAACTACACAGTGAGACACTGAAAACGACACAGTGAGACACTGAACACTACACAGTAAGACATTGAAAGCTTTACAGCGAGAAACTGAAAAGTGCACAGTGAGACACTGAAAAATGCACTGTGTGACACTGAAAACTTCACAGTAAGACATTGAAAACCACACAGAAAGACATTGAAAACTACACTATGAGACACTGTAAACTACACAGTGAGAAACTGAAAACTACACAGTGAGACACTGAAAGGTGCACAGTCAGAAAATGAAAACTACACAGGGAGACATTGAAAACTACACAGTGGGACCGTGAAAATGACACAGTGAGACACTGAAAACTACACAGTAAGACATTGAAAGCTTTACAGCGAGAAACTGAAAAGTGCACAGTGAGACACTGAAAACTACACAGTAAGACACTGAAATTTACACAGTGAGACACTGAACACTACAAAGTGAGACAACGAAAACTACAAAGTGAGAAACTGAAAAAGATGCAGTAAGACACTGAAAACGACAATTAAGACATTGAAAACTACACAGTGAGACATTG
Source organism: Isurus oxyrinchus (assembly GCA_026770705.1). Taxonomy (NCBI): domain Eukaryota; kingdom Metazoa; phylum Chordata; class Chondrichthyes; order Lamniformes; family Lamnidae; genus Isurus; species Isurus oxyrinchus. Next base: position 93,235,160 of record JANJGN010000016.1, read on the forward strand.
AAAAGTGCAGAGTGAGACACTGAAAAAAGCACTGTGACACACTGAAAACTACACAGTAAGACATTGATAACCACACAGTAAGACACTCAAAACTACACAGTAAGAAATTGAAAACTACACAGTGAGACACTGAAAGGTGCTCTTTCAGAAAATGAAAACTACACAGAAAGACATTGAAAACTGCACTATGAGACACTGTAAACTACACAGTGAGACACTGAAAAATACACAGTAAAACACTGAAATTTACACAGTGAGACACTGAACACTACAAAGTGAGACAACGAAAACTACAAAGTGAGAAACTGAAAAAGATGCAGTCAGACACTGAAAACGACAATTAAGACATTGAAAACTACACAGTGAGACATTGAAAAGTGCAGACTGAGACACTGAAAAAAGCACTGTGACACACTGAAAACTACACAGTAAGACATTGATAACCACACAGTAAGACACTGAAAACTACACAGTAAGAAATTGAAAACTACACAGTGAGACACTGAAAAGTGCACAGTGAGACACTGAAAACTACACAGTGAGACACTGAAAAATACACAGAGAGACATGGAAAACAATACAATAAGGCACTGAATACTATACAGTGAGACATTGAAAACTACACATTGATGCACTGCAAACCACACAGTGAGACACTGAAAACTACACAGTGAGTCACTGAAAACGACACAGTGAGAAACTGATCTACACAATGAGGCACAGAAAACAATAGTGAAAAACTGAAAACTACACAGTAAGACATTGAAAAATACACAGTGAGACACTGAAAACTACACAGTGAGACTCTGAAAACTGCACAGTGAAACACTGAAAATTACAAAGTGAGACACTGAAAACAACACAGCGAGACACTGGAAACTACACAGTAAGACATTGAAAGCTACACAGCGAGACACTGAAAAGTGCACTGTCAGACACTGCAAACTACACAGTAAGACATTGAAAACCACACAGAAAGACATTGAAAACTACACTATGAGACACTGTAAACAACACAGTGAGTCATTGAAAACCAAACAGAAAGACATTGAAAACTACACTATGAGACACTGTAAACGATACAGTGAGACACTGAAAAATACTCAGAGAGACATGGGAAACAATACAATGAGGCACTGAAAACTATACAGTGAGACATTGAAAACTACACATTAATGCACTGAAAACTACACAGTGAGACAGTGAAAACTACACAGTGAGACACTGAAAACTACACAGTGAGAAATTGAAATGACACAGTGAGACACTGAAAACTACATAGTGAAACACTGAAAACTACATTGTGAGACACTGATCTACACAATGAGGCACAGAAAACAATACAGTGAAACACTGAAAACTACACAGTAAGACATTGAAAACTACACAGAGAGTCAATGAAAACTACACAGTTAGACACTGAATAATGCTCACTGAGTCACAGAAAACATCACAGTAAGACATTGATAACCACACAGTAAGACATTGAAAACTACACAGTGAGACACTTAAAACTACACAGTGAGACACTGAAAACTACACATTGAGTAATTGAAAACGACACAGTGAGACACTGAAAACTACACAGGAAGACATTGAAAGCTACACAGCGAGACACTGAAAAGTACACAGTGAGACACTGAAAAATGCACTGTGTGACACTGAAAACTAAACAGTAAGGCATTGAAAACCACACAGAAAGACACTGAACACTACTCTATGAGACACTGAAAACTACACAGTGAGACACTGAAAACAACACAGTGAGACACAGAAAAGTGCACAGTCAGACACTTAAAACTACACAGGGAGACACTGAAAACTACACAGTACGACAATGAAAACTACACGGAGAGACAATGAAAACTACGCAGTGAGACACTGAAAATACACAGTCAGACACTGAAAAATCAGAGAGACATGGAAAACAATACAATGAGGCACTGAAAACTATACAGTGGGACATTGAAAACTACACAGTGAGACACTGAAAACGACACAGTGAGAAAATGAAAACGACACGAGACATTAAAAACGACAATGTAAGACATTGATAACTAAACAGTGAGACACTGAAAAATGCACTGTGAGACACTGAAAACTACACAGTAAGACCTTGATAACCACACAGTAAGACATTGAAAACTACACAGTGAGACACTTAAAACTACACAGTGAGACACTGAAAACTACACAGTGAGAAATTGAAAACGACACAGTGAGACACTGAAAACTACACAGTGAGAAATTGAAAACGACACAGTGAGACACTTAAAACTACACAGTGAGACACTGAAAACTACACAGTGAGAAATTGAAAACGACACAGTGAGACACTGAAAACTACACAGTGAGACACTGAAAACTACACAGTGAGAAATTGAAAACGACACAGTGAGACACTGAAAACTACAAAGTAAGACATTGAAAAATACACAATGAGACACTGATAACTGAACAGTGAGACACTGAAAAGTGCAAGGTGAGACACTGATAACTGCGCAGTGAGAAAATGAAAACCAAACAGTGAGACATTGAAAACTACACAGTGAGACACAGAAAACAACACAGTGAGACACTGAAAACTACGCCGAGAGGCACTGAAAACTACAGAGAGAGATGGAAAACTTCACAGTGAGACACTGAAAACTGCACAATAAGACCCTGAAAACTACACAGTAAGACATTGCAAACTACACAGTGAGACACTTAAATATACACAGTGAGACACCAAAAACTACACAGTGGAACACTGAAAACTACACAGTGTCACATAGAAAACTACACAGTAAGACTTTGAAAACTACACATTAAGACACTGAAAACAACTCAGTGAGTCACTGTAAACTACAGTGCGAGACACTGAAAACTATTCAGTGAGACATTGATCTACACAATGAGGCACAGAAAACAATACAGTGAAACACTGAAAACTACACAGAAAATCGTTGAAAACTACAGTGAGTCACTGAAAACTACACAGTGAGAAATTGAAAACAACACACTGAGACACTGAAAACTACACAGTAAGACATTGAAAAATACACAGTGAGACACTGATAACTCATCAGTGAGACACTGAAAAGTGCAAAGTGACACACTGAAAACTGCGAAGTGAGACAATGAAAACCACACAGTGAGACAATGAAAACTACCCAGTGAAACACTGAATAATGCACAGTGAGACACAGAAAGCTGCACAGTGTGACACTGAAAACTACACAGTAAGACATTGAAAACTACACATTAAGACATTGAAAACTACACAGTGAGACACTGAAAACTACACAGTGAGACACTGCAAATTACACAGTGAGAAACTGAAAATGACACAGTGAGACACTGAAAATTGCACTGGGAGACACTGAATACCACAATGGGAGACACTGACACGCTCACAGTGAAAACCGAAAACGACATGGTGAGACACTGGAAACTACACATTGATGCCCTGAAAATTACACAGTGAAACACTGAAAGCTGCACAGTGAGACACTGAAAATTACACATTGAGACTATGAGAACTACACAGTGAGGTACTGAGAACTGCACAGTGAGATCATGAGAACTGCACAGTGAGCCTCTGAGAATTAAACAGTGAGACATTGAAAACGACACAATGGGACACTGAGACCTATAAAATGAGACACTGAGAACTACATATTGAGACACTGAGATCTACACAGTGAGACAATTACAACCACACAGTGAGGCACTGAGAGCTAAATCGTGAGGCACACGACATAGTCAGGCTGGGAAGCCCATAGTGAGTTTCTCTGATCTACATAGTGAGGCACTGAAAACTACACCATGAACCATTGGAAAATGCAGAGTGAGGCACAAATTTATGCACATTGAGTCACTGAGCACTGCGTAATGTGACACCGAAACCTACATAGAGAGGCACTGAAAACTACCCAGTGAGACACTGAAAACGACACAGTGAGACAATGAAAAGTAAACAGTAAGACACTGAAAACTACACAGGAAGACACTGAAGACTACACATTGAGGCACTGAAAATGACACAGTGAGGTACTGAAAATTTTACAGTAAGACATTGAAAAATACACAGAAAGACGTCGAAAACTACACAGTAAGACATTGAAAATTACACAGTGAGAAACTGAAAACAACACAGTGAGACACTAAAAACCACACTGGGAGACACTGATAAGCAAACAGAATGTACCGAAAACTACATGGTGAGACACTGAAAACTACACATTGATGCACTGAAAACTACGCAGTGTGACATTGAAAACTACACAGTGAGTCACTCAATCTACACAATGAGACACTGAAAACGACAAAGCGAGACATTGAAATTGACACAGTGAGACACTGAAAACTACACATTGACACATTGAAAACTATACAGTGAGACACTGAACACGACACAGTGAGAGGCACTGAAAACTAAACAGTAAGACATTGAAAACTAAACAGCAAGATATTGAAAACTACACAGTGAGAAACTGAAAACTACACAGGGATACACTGAAAACTACACAGTGAGACATTGAAAACTATACAGTGAGTCACTGAAAACTGCACGGGAGACACTGAAAACCACACTGGGAGGCACTGACACGCGTCCAGTGAGTACCGCAAACTACACAGTGAGACACTGAAAACTACACAGGGATACACTGAAAACTACACAGTGAGACATTGAAAACTATACAGTGAGTCACTGAAAACTGCACGGGAGACACAGAAAACCACACTGGGAGGCACTGACACGCACCCAGTGAGTGCCGAAAACTACTTGGTGAGACACTGAAAACTAAAAATTGATGCCCTGAAAACTATGCAGTGAGAAATTGAAAACTAAACAGTGATACACACAATCTACAGAATGAGACACTTAAAACTACATAGTGACACATTGAAAACTACACAGTGAGACATTGAAACTATACAGTGAGACACTGAAAACTACACAATAAGACATTGAAAATTACAAAGTGATAAACTGAAAACTACACAGTGAGACACTGAAAACCACACTGGGAGATACTGACATCCGAACAGTGAGTACCGAAAACTAAAAGGTGAGACACTGAAAACGACGCATTGATGAACTGAAAATTACGCAGTGAGACATTGAAAAGTACACAGTGAGACACTCAATCTACACAATGAGACACTGAAAACGACACAGTGAGACACTGAAAACTACACATTAAGACATTGAAAACTACACAGTGATACACTGAAAACTACACAGTGAGACACTGAAAACGACACAGTGAGACAATGAAATGTAAACAGGAGGACATTGAAAACTACACAGGAAGACACTGAAGACTACACATTGAGACACTGAAAACGACACAGTGAGATACTGGAAACTAAACAGTAAGACATTGAAAACTACACAGAAAGACATTGAAAACTACACAGTAAGACACTGAAAATTACACAGCGAGAAACTGAAAACTACACAGTGAGACACTGAAAACCACACTGGGAGACACTGACAAGCAAACAGAATGTACCGAAAACTACATGGTGAGACACTGAAAGCTACACATTGTAGCACTGAAAACTACACAGTGAGACATTGAAAACTACACAGTGAGACACTCAATCTACACAATGAGACACTGAAAACGACAAAGTGAGAGACTGAAAACTACACATTGAGACACTGAAAACTACACAGTGACACACTGAATACTACACTTTGAGACACTGAACTCGACACAGTGAGACATGAAAACTACACAGTGCGACACTTAAAACTACACAATGAAACACTGAAAACTAAACAGTAAGACATTGAAAACTAAACAGACATTGAAAACTACACAGTGAGACACTGAAAACTGCACGGGAGACACTGAAAACTACATTGGGAGGCACTGACACGCACCCAGTGAGTACCGAAAACTACATGGTGAGACACTGAAAACTACACATTGATGCACTGAAAACTACGCAGTGAGAAATTGAAAACTAAACAGTGATACACACAATCTACAGAATGAGACACTTAAAACTACACAGTGAGACATTGAAAACTACACAGTGAGACACGGAAAACTACACAGTAAGACATTGAAAATTACACAGTGATAAACTGAAAACTACACAGTGAGACACTGAAAACCACACTGGGAGACACTGACATCTAAACAGTGAGTACCGAAAACTAAAATGTGAGACACTGAAAACTACGCATTGATGCATTGAAAACTACGCAGTGAGACATTGAAAACTACACAGTGAGACACTCAATCTACACAGTGAGACACTGAAAATGAAACAGTGAGACACTGAAAACTACACAGTGACACACTGAAAAATACACTTTGAGAAACTGAAAACGACACAGTGAGATACTGAAAACTAAACAGTAAGACATTGAAAATTATACAGTGAGAAACTGAAAACTACAGTGAGACACTGAAAACCACACTGGGAGACACTGACAAGCAAACAGAATGTATCAAAACTACATGGTGAAACACTGAAAACTACACATTGATGCACTGAAAACTACGTAGTGAGACATTGAAAACTACACAGTGAGGCACTCAATCTACACAGTAAGACATTGAAAACTTCACAGTGAGACACTGAAAACTACGGGGTGAGACACTGAACACGACACAGTGAGACACTGAAAAATAAACAGTGAGACATTGAAAACTACACAGTGAGACACTGAAAACTAAACAGTCAGACATTGAAAACTACACAGAAAGACATTGAAAACTACACAGTGAGACACTGAAAACTACACAGAGAGACACTGAAAACTACACAATGAGACATTGAATACTACACAGGGAGACACTGAAAAATACACAGAGAGACACTGAGAACTACACAGTGAGACACTGAAAATTACACAGTGAGACACTGAAAACTACACAGTGAGACTTTGAAAACTATACAGTGAGACACTGAAAATTGCACTGGGAGACACTGAATACCACAATGGGAGACATTGACACGCTCACAGTGAAAACCGAAAACGACATGGTGAGACACTGGAAACTACACATTGATGCCCTGAAAATTACACAGTGAAACACTGAAAGCTGCAGTGAGACACTGAAAACTACACATTGAGACTATGAGAACTACACAGTGAGGTACTGAGAACTGCACAGTGAGATCATGAGAACTGCATAGTGAGCCTCTGAGAATTAAACAGTGAGACATTGAAAACGACACAATGGGACACTGAGACCTATAAAATGAGACACTGAGAACTACATATTGAGACACTGAGATCTGCACAGTGAGACAATTACAACCACACAGTGAGGCACTGAGAGCTAAATCGTGAGGCACACGACATAGTCAGGCTGGGAAGCCCATAGTGAGTTTCTCTGATCTACATAGTGAGGCACTGAAAACTACACCATGAACCATTGGAAAATGCAGAGTGAGGCACAAATTTATGCACATTGAGTCACTGAGCACTGCGCAATGTGACACCGAAACCTACATAGAGAGGCACTGAAAACTACCCAGTGAGACAGTGCAAACTAAACAGTGAGACACTAAAAACTAGACAGTAGAACACTGAAAACTACAGTGAAACACCAAAACTACACAGTGAAGCATTGAACCAAAAAGTGAGACACTGAAATTTCCACAGTGAATCACTAAAAACTACAGTGAGACATTGGGAACTACACAATGAAACATTGAAAACTACACAGTGAGGCACAGAACTTGAGAGTGAGAAATTGACAACTGCACAGTGAGACAGTGAAAACTACACCATGAGATACTGACAACTGCACAGAGAGAAACTGAAAACTGCGCAGTGAGACATTGAAAACTGCACAGAGAGACACTGAGAACTACACAGTGAGACAATGAAAAGTACACATTGAGACACTGAAAACTACACAGTGAGACACTGAAACTACACAGTGAGACACTGAAAACTACACAGTTAGACACTGAAAACTACACAGTGAGACATTGAAAACTAAACAGTGAGACATTGAAAACTACACAGTGATACAATGAAATACACAGTAAGCCATTGAAAATTACACAGTGAGAAACTGAGAAGTACATGGTGAGACACTGAAAACCACAGTGTGAGACACTGACAAGCAAACAGTGAGAACCGAAAAATACATGGCGTGACACTGCAAACTACGCATTGATCCACTGAAAACTATGCAGTCAGACACTGAAAACTGCACAGTGAGAAACTCAATCTACACAATGAGACACTGAAAACGACATAGTGAGACACTGAAAACTACACAGTAAGACATTGAAAATTACACAGTGAGAAACTGAAAACTACACAGTGAGACACTGAAAACCACACTGGGAGACACTAACAAGCAAAGAGTGAGTAACGAAAACTACATGGGGAGACACTGAAAACTACACAGTGAAACACTGAAAACTACACAGTAAGACATTGAAAACTACACAGTGAGACACTGAAAACTACACAGTGAGACACTGAAAACTACACAGTGAGACATTGATAACTACACAGTGAGACACTGAAACTACACAGTGAGACAATGAAAACTACACATTGAGACTTTGAAAGCAACACAGTGAGAGACTAAAAACCCGACTGGGATACACGGAAAGACACAAAAAGCACAATGGGAGACACTGACACGCACACAGTGAGTACCGAAAACTACATGGTGAGACACTGAAAACTGCACATTGATGCCCTGAAAATTACACAGTGAAACACTGAAAGCTGCACAGTGAGACACTGAAAACTACACATTGAGACTATGACAACTACACAGTGAGGTACTGAGAACTACACAGTAAGATACTGAGAACTGCACAGTGAGCCTCTGAGAATTAAACAGTGAGACATTGAAAACGACACAATGGGACACTGAGACCGATAAAATGAGACACTGAGACATACATAGTGAGACACTGAGATCTACACAGTGAGACAATTACAACCACACAGTGAGGCACTGAGAGCTAAATCGTGAAGCACACAACATAGTCAGGCTGGGAAGCCCATAGTGAGTTTCTCTGATCTACATAGTGAGGCACTGAAAACTACACCATGAACCATTGGAAAATGCAGAGTGAGGCACAAATTTATGCACATTGAGTCACTGAGCACTGCGTAATGTGACACTAAACTACATAGAGAGGCACTGAAAACTACCCAGTGAGACAGTGCAAACTAGACAGTGAGACACTAAAAACTAGAAGTAGAACACTGAAAACTACACAGTGAGACACTGAAAACCACACTGGGAGATACTGACAAGCAAAGAGTGAGTACTGAAAACTACATGGTGAGACACTGAAAACTACACAGTGAGACACTGAAAACTAGCCAGTAAGACATTGAAAACTTCACAGTGAGACACTGAAAACTACACAGTGAGACATTGAACACGACACAGTGAGACACTGAAAAATAAACAGTGAGACATTGAAAACTACACAGTGAGAAACTGAAAACTAAACAGTAAGACATTCAAAACTACACAGAAACACATTGAAAACTACAGTGAGACACTGAAAACTACACAGAGAGACACTGAAAACTACACAATGAGACATTCAATACTACACAGGGAGATACTGAAAACTACACAGAGAGACACTGAAAACTACACAATGAGACATTCAATACTACATAGGGAGACACTGAAAACTACACAGTGAAACACTGAAACGACACAGTGAGACAATGAAAACTACACAGTGAGACACTGAAAATTACACAGTGGGACAATGATAACTAAACAGTAAGACGTTGAAAACTACACAGAACGACATTGAAAACTACACAGTGAGAAACTGAAAACGACACAGTGAGATACTGAAAACTAAACAGTAAGATGTTGAAATGAAAACAAAGAAAACTGCGGATGCTGAAAACTAAACAGTAAGAAATTGAAAACTTAACAGAAAGACATTAAAAAATACACAGTGAAAAAATGAAAACGACACAGTGAAATACTGAAAACTAAACAGTAAGACATTGAAAACTACACAGAAAGACATTGAAAACTACACAGAAAGACATTGAAAACTACACAGTAAGACATTGAAAATTACACAGTGAGAAAGTGAAAACTACAGAGTGAGACACTGAAAACCACACTGGGAGACACTGACAAGCAAACAGTGAGTATCGAAAACTACATGGTGATGCACTGAAAACTACGTAATGAGACTTTGAAAACTACAAGGTGAGACACTCAATCTACACAATGAGACATTGAAAATGACACAATGAGACACTGAAAACTACACAGTAAGACATTGAAAACTTCACAGTGAGACACTGAAAACTACACAGTGAGACACTGAACACGACACAGTGAGACACTGAAAAATAAACAGTAAGACATTGAAAACTACACAGAACGACATTGAAAACTACACAGTGAGAAACTGAAAACGACACAGTGAGATACTGAAAACTAAACAGTAAGATGTTGAAATGAAAACAAAGAAAACTGCGGATGCTGGAAATCGAAAACAAAAACAGAATTACCTGGAAAAACTCAGCAGGTCTGGCAGCATCGGCGGAGAAGAAAAGAATTGACGTTTCGAGTCCTCATGACCCTTCGACAGAACTTGATTCAAGACATTGAAAACTACACAGAAAGACATTGAAAACTACACAGTAATACATTGAAAATTACACAGTGAGAAACTGAAAACTATAGAGTGAGACACTGAAAACCACACTTGGAGACACTGACAAGCAAACAGTGAGTATCGAAAACTACATAGTGAGACACTGAAAACTACACATTGATGCACTGAAAACTACGTAGTGAAACATTGACAACTACACAGTGAGAAACTCAATCTACACAATGAGACATTGAAAATGACACAGTGAGACACTGAAAACTACACAGTAAGACACTGAAAATTACACAGTGAGACACTGATAACGACACAGTGAGACTCTGAAAACTACGCAGTGAGACACTGAAAACTACACAGTGAGACACTGAAAACTAAACAGTAAGACATTGAAAACTACACAGTGAGACACTGAAAACTACACAAAGAGACACTGAAAACTACACAATGAGACATTGAATACTACACAATGAGACACTGAAAAATACACGGAGAGACACTGAGAACTACACAGTGAGACACTGAAAACTACACAATGAGACATTGAAAACTACAGAGTGAGACACTGAAAACCACACTGGGAGACACTGACACGCTCACAGTGAAAACCGAAAACTACATGGTGAGACACTGAAAACTACAGATTGTTGCTCTGAAAACTACACAGTGAGAGATTGAAAACTATACAGTGATATAGTCAATCTACAAAATGGGACACTGAAAACAACACAGTGAGACACTGAAAACTACACAGTGAGACATTGAAATACACAGTGAGAAACTGAAAACTACACAGTAAGACATTGAAAATTACACAGTGAGACAATGAAAACCACACTGGGAGACACTGACAAGCAAAGAGCGAGTACCGAAAACTACATGGTGAGACACTGAAAACTACACACTGATGCACTGAAAACTACGCAGTGAGAAATTGAAAACTAGACAGTGATACATACAATCTACAAAATGAGACACTTAAAACTACACAGTGAGACATTGAAAACTACACAGTGAGACATTGAAACTATACAGTGAGACACTGAAAACTACACAGTAAGACATTTAAAATTACACAGTGATAAACTGAAAACTACACAGTGAGACACTGAAAACCACACTGGGAGACACTGACATCTAAACAGTGAGTATTGAAAACTAAAAGGTGAGACACTGAAAACTACGCATTGATGAACTGAAAATTACGCAGTGAGACATTGAAAAGTACACAGTGAGACACTCAATCCACACAATGAGACACTGAAAACGACACAGTGAGACACTGAAAACTACACAGTAAGACATTGAAAACTACACATTGATACATTGAAAACTACACAGTGAGACACTGAAAACGACACAGTGAGACCCTGAAAACCACAATGGGAGACACTGATAAGCAAACAGTGAGTACCAAAAGCTACATGGTTATACACTGAAAACTACACATTGATGCCCTGAAATCTACACAGTGAGAAATTGAAAACTAAACAGTGATGCACACAATCTACAGAATGAGGCACTCAAAACTACACAGTGAGACATTGAAAACTACACAGTGAGACATTGAAACAACACAGTGAGACACTGAAAACTACACAGTAAGACATTGAAAATTACACAGTGATAAACTGAAAAATACACAGTGAGCCACTGAAAACCACACTGGGAGACACTGACAACCAAACAGTGATTACCGAAAACTAAAAGGTGAGACATTGAAATCTACACGGTGATACACTGAAAACTACACAGTGAGACACTGAAAACGACACAGTGAGACAATGAAAAGTAAACAGTAAGACATTGAAAACTACACAGGAAGACACTGAAGACTACACATTGAGACACTGAAAATGACACAGTGAGATACTGAAAACTAAACAGTAAGACATTGAAAACTACACAGAAAGACATTGAAAACTACACAGTAAGACATTGAAAATTACACAGTGAGACACTGAAAAATACACAGAAATACCTTTAAAACTACACAGTAAGGCATTGAAAACTACACAGTAAGACATTGAAAATTACACAGTGATAAACTGAAAACTACACAGTGAGACACTGAAAACCAAACAGTGAGTACCAAAAACTAAATGGTGAGACACTGAAAACTACGCATTGATGAACTGAAAACTACGCAGTGAGACATTGAAAACTACACAGTGAGACACTCAATCTACACAATGAGACACTGAAAACGACACAGTGAGACACTGAAAACTGCACAGTAAAACATTGAAAACTACACAGTGATACACTGAAAACTACACAGTAAGACACTGAAAACGACACAGTGAGACAATGAAAAGTAAGCAGTAAGACATTGAAAACTACACAGGAAGACACTGAAGACTACACATTGAGACACTGAAAACGGCACACTGAGAAACTGAAAACTACATAGTGAGACACTGAAAACCACACTGGGAGACACTGATAAGCAAACAGAATGCACCGAAAACTACATGGTGAGACACTGAAAACTACATATTGATGCACTGAAAACTACACAGTGCGACACTGAAAACTACACAGTGAGACACTGAAAACTAAACAGTAAGACATTGAAAACTAAACAGACATTGAAAACTACACAGTGAGACACTGAAAACTACACAGAGAGACACTGAAAACTACACAATGAGACACTGAAAACTACACAGTGAGACACTGAAAACGACACAGTGAGACACTGAAAACTGCACAGTGAGACACTGAAAACTACACATTGAGGCTATGAGAACTACATCGTGAGACACTGAGATCTACACAGTGAGACAATTACAACCACACAGTGAGGCACTGAGAGCTAAATCGTGAGGCACACAACATAGTCAGGCTGGGAAGCCCATAGTGAGTTTCTCTGATCTACATAGTGAGGCACTGAAAACTACACCATGAACCATTGGAAAATGCAGAGTGAGGCACAAATTTATGCACATTGAGTCACTGAGAACTGCGTAATGTGACACCGAAAACTACATAGAGAGGCATTGAAAACTACCCAGTGAGACAGTGCAAACTAAACAGTGAGACACTAAAAACTAGACAGTAGAACACTGAAAACTACAGTGAAACACCAAAACTACACAGTGAAGCATTGAACCAAAAAGTGAGACACTGAAATTTCCACAGTGAATCACTAAAAACTACAGTGAGACATTGGGAACTACACAATGAAACGTTGAAAACTACACAGTGAGGCACAGAACTTGAGAGTGAGAAATTGACAACGGCACAGTGAGACAGTGAAAACTATACCATGAGATACTGACAACTGCACAGAGAGAAACTGAAAACTGCGCAGTGAGACATTGAAAACTGCACAGAGAGACACTGAGAACTACACAGTGAGACAATGAAAACTACACATTGAGACACTGAAAACTACACAGTGAGACACTGAAACTACACAGTGAGACACTGAAAACTACACAGTGAGGCACTGAAAACTACACAGTGAGACATTGAAAACTAAACAGTGAGACATTGAAAACTACACAGTGATACAATGAAATACACAGTAAGCCATTGAAAATTACACAGTGAGAAACTGAGAACTACACAGTGAGACACTGAAAACCACAGTGTGAGACACTGACAAGCAAACAGTGAGTACCGAAAAATACATGGTGTGACACTGAAAACTATGCATTGATCCACTGAAAACTACGCAGTGAGACACTGAAAACTGCACAGTGAGAAACTCAATCGACACAATGAGTCACTGAAAACGACATAGTGAGACACTGAAAACTACACAGTAAGACATTGAAAACTACACAGTGAGACACTGAAAACTACACAGTGAGACACTGATAACGACACAGTGAGACTCTGAAAACTACACAGTGAGACACTGAAAACTACACAGTGAGACACTGAAAACTAAACAGTAAGACATTGAAAACTACACAGAAAGACATTGAAAACTACACAGTGAGACACTGAAAACTACACAAAGAGACACTGAAAACTACACAATGAGACATTGAATACTACACAATGAGACACTGAAAAATACACGGAGAGACACTGAGAACTACACAGTGAGACACTGAAAACTACACAATGAGACATTGAAAACTACAGAGTGAGACACTGAAAACCACACTGGGAGACACTGACACGCTCACAGTGAAAACCGAAAACTACATGGTGAGACACTGAAAACTACAGATTGTTGCTCTGAAAACTACACAGTGAGAGATTGAAAACTATACAGTGATATAGTCAATCTACAAAATGGGACACTGAAAACAACACAGTGAGACACTGAAAACTACACAGTGAGACATTGAAATACACAGTGAGAAACTGAAAACTACACAGTAAGACATTGAAAATTACACAGTGAGACAATGAAAACCACACTGGGAGACACTGACAAGCAAAGAGCGAGTACCGAAAACTACATGGTGAGACACTGAAAACTACACACTGATGCACTGAAAACTACGCAGTGAGAAATTGAAAACTAGACAGTGATACATACAATCTACAAAATGAGACACTTAAAACTACACAGTGAGACATTGAAAACTACACAGTGAGACATTGAAACTATACAGTGAGACACTGAAAACTACACAGTAAGACATTTAAAATTACACAGTGATAAACTGAAAACTACACAGTGAGACACTGAAAACCACACTGGGAGACACTGACATCTAAACAGTGAGTATTGAAAACTAAAAGGTGAGACACTGAAAACTACGCATTGATGAACTGAAAATTACGCAGTGAGACATTGAAAAGTACACAGTGAGACACTCAATCCACACAATGAGACACTGAAAACGACACAGTGAGACACTGAAAACTACACAGTAAGACATTGAAAACTACACAGTGAGACAATGAAAAGTAAACAGTAAGACATTGAAAACTACACAGGAAGACACTGAAGACTACACATTGAGACACTGAAAACAGCACACTGAGAAACTGAAAACTACATAGTGAGACACTGAAAACCACACTGGGAGACACTGATAAGCAAACAGAATGCACCGAAAACTACATGGTGAGACACTGAAAACTACATATTGATGCACTGAAAACTACACAGTGCGACACTGAAAACTACACAGTGAGACACTGAAAACTAAACAGTAAGACATTGAAAACTAAACAGACATTGAAAACTACACAGTGAGACACTGAAAACTACACAGAGAGACACTGAAAACTACACAATGAGGCACTGAGAACTACACAGTGAGAAACTGAAAACTACACAGTGAGACACTGAAAACTACACAGTGAGACACTGAAAACCACACTGGGAGACACTGACTAAATCGTGAGGCACACAACATAGTCAGGCTGGGAAGCCCATAGTGAGTTTCTCTGATCTACATAGTGAGGCACTGAAAACTACACCATGAACCATTGGAAAATGCAGAGTGAGGCACAAATTTATGCACATTGAGTCACTGAGAACTGCGTAATGTGACACCGAAAACTACATAGAGAGGCATTGAAAACTACCCAGTGAGACAGTGCAAACTAGACAGTGAGACACTAAAAACTAGACAGTAGAACACTGAAAACTACAGTGAAACACCAAAACTACACAGTGAAGCATTGAACCAAAAAGTGAGACACTGAAATTTCCACAGTGAATCACTAAAAACTACAGTGAGACATTGGGAACTACACAATGAAACATTGAAAACTACACAGTGAGGCACAGAACTTGAGAGTGAGAAATTGATAACGGCACAGTGAGACAGTGAAAACTATACCATGAGATACTGACAACTGCACAGAGAGAAACTGAAAACTGCGCAGTGAGACATTGAAAACTGCACAGAGAGACACTGAGAACTACACAGTGAGACAATGAAAACTACACATTGAGACACTGAAAACTACACAGTGAGACACTGAAACTACACAGTGAGACACTGAAAACTACACAGTGAGGCACTGAAAACTACACAGTGAGACATTGAAAACTAAACAGTGAGACATTGAAAACTACACAGTGATACAATGAAATACACAGTAAGCCATTGAAAATTACACAGTGAGAAACTGAGAACTACACAGTGAGACACTGAAAACCACAGTGTGAGACACTGACAAGCAAACAGTGAGTACCGAAAAATACATGGTGTGACACTGAAAACTATGCATTGATCCACTGAAAACTACGCAGTGAGACACTGAAAACTGCACAGTGAGAAACTCAATCGACACAATGAGACACTGAAAACGACATAGTGAGACACTGAAAACTACACAGTAAGACATTGAAAATTACACAGTGAGAAACTGAAAACTATACAGTGAGATACTGAAAACCACACTAGGAGACACTGACAAGCAAAGAGTGAGTACCGAAAACTACATGGGGAGACACTGAAAACTACACAGTAAGACATTGAAAACGACACAGTGAGACATTGAAAACTACACAGTGAGACACTGAAAACTACACAGTGAGACATTGAAAACTACACAGTGAGACACTGAAAACTACAGAGTTAGACATTGAAAACTACGCAGTGAGACACTGAAAACTACACAGTGAGACATTGATAACTACACAGTGAGACACTGAAACTACACAGTGAGACAATGAAAACTACACATTGAGACTTTGAAAGCAACACAGTGAGAGACTAAAAACCCGACTGGGATACACGAAAAGACACGAAAAGCCTCACTTTGCGTCACCAACACCCACAGAGTGAGAATCTGTCAACCACAGAGTGAGATACTCAGAACTCTGCAGTGAGACACTGAGAACCACGCAGTGAGGAACTGAGAACCACACAGTGAGGGACTGAGAAACACACAATGAGGCACTGAGAACTACACAGTGAGAAACTGAAAACTACACAGTGAGACACTGAAAACCACACTGGGAGACACTGACAAGCAAAGAGTGAGTACGGAAAACTACATGGGGAGACACTGAAAACTACACAGTGAAACACTGAAAACTACACAGTAAGACATTGAAAACTACACAATGAAACACTGAAAATGACACAGCGAGACAATGAGAACTAAACAGTAAGACATTGAACACTACACAGAAAGACATTGAAAACTACACAGAGAAACTGAAAACGACACAGTGAGATACTGAAAACTACGCATCGAGTCAGTGGAAACAACACAGTGAGACACTGAAAACTACACAGTGAGACACTGAAAATGACACAGTGAGATGCTGAAAACTAAACAGTAAGACATTGAAAACTACACAGAAAGACATTGAAAACTGCACAGTGAGAAACTGAAAACGACACAGTGAGATACTGAAAACTAAACAGTAAGACATTGAAAACTACACAGAACGACATTGAAAACTACACAGTACGACATTGAAAATTACACAGTGAGAAAGTGAAAACTACAGAGTGAGACATTGAAAACCACACTGGGAGACACTGACAAGCAAACAGTGAGTATCGAAAACTACATGGTGAGACACTGAAAACTACACATTGATGCACTGAAAACTACGTAGTGAGACATTGAAAACGACACAGTGAGTCACTCAATCTACACAATGAGACATTGAAAATGACACAGTGAGACACTGAAAACTACACAGTAAGACATTGAAAACTTCACAGTGAGACACTGAAAACTACACAGTAAGACACTGAACACGACACAGTGAGACACTGAAAACTAAACAGTGAGACATTGAAAACTACACAGTGAGACACTGGAAACTAAAAAGTAAGACATTGAAAACTACACAGAAAGGCATTGAAAACTACACAGTGAGACACTGAAAACTACACAGAGAGACACTGAGAACTACACAATGAGACACTGAAAATTACACAGTGAGACACTGAAAACTACACAGTGATACATTGAAAATTATACAGTGAGACACTGAAAATTGCACTGGGAGACACTGAATACCACAATGGGAGACACTGAAAACTACAGTGAAAACCGAAAACTACATGGTGAGACACTGAAAACTACACAGAGAGACACTGAGAACTACACAGTGAGACACTGAAAATTACACAGTGAGACACTGAAAACCACACTGGGAGACACTGACAAGCAAAGAGTGAGTACCGAAAACTACATGGGGAGACACTGAAAACTACACAGTGAAACACTGAAAACTGCACAGTAAGACATTGAAAACTACACAGTGAAACACTGAAAACTACATAGTAAGACATTGAAAACTACACAGTGAAACGACACAGTGAGACATGAAAACTACGCAGAGAGACATTGAAAACTACACAGTGAGACACTCAATCTACACAATGAGACACTGAAAACGACACAGTGAGATACTGAAAACTAAACAGTAAGACATTGAAAACTACACAGTGAGACACTGAAAACTACACAGTGAGAAACTGAAAACTACAGAGTTAGACATTGAAAACTACACAGTGAGACACTGAAAACTAAACAGTGAGACACTGAAAACTACACAGAAAGAAATTGAAAACTACACAGTAAGACATTGAAAACTACACAGTGAGATACTGAAAACTACACTGGGAGACACTGACAAGCAAAGAGTGAGTACCGAAAACTACATGGGGAGACACTGAAAACTACACAGTGAAACACTGAAAACTACACAGTAAGACATTGAAAACTACACAGTGAAACACTGAAACGACACAGTGAGACATGAAAACTACGGAGTGAGACATTGAAAACTACACAGTGAGACACTCAATCTACACAATGAGACACTGAAAACGACACAGTGAGATACTGAAAACTAAACAGTAAGACATTGAAAACTACACAGTGAGACACTGAAAACTACACAGTGAGACACTGAAAACTACAGAGTTAGACATTGAAAACTACGCAGTGAGACACTGAAAACTAAACAGTGAGACACTGAAAACTACACAGAAAGAAATCGAAAACTACACAGCAAGACATTGAAAACTACACAGTGAGATACTGAAAACTACACAGTGAGACACTGAAAACTACACAGTAAGACATTGAAAACTACACAGTGAGACACTGAAAACTACACAGTGAGACACTAAAAATTACACAGTGAGACACTTAAAACCACACTGGGAGACACTGACAAGCAAAGAGTGAGTACCGAAAACTACATGGGGAGACACTGAAAACTACACAGTGAGACACTGAAAACTACACAGAGAGACACTGAGAACTACACAATGAGACACTGAAAATTACACAGTGAGACACTGAAAACTACACAGTGAGACATTGAAAACTATACAGTGAGACACTGAAAATTGCACTGGGAGACACTGAATACCACAATGGGAGACACTGACACGCTCACAGTGAAAACCGAAAACTACATGGTGAGACACTGAAAACTACACAGAGAGACACTGAGAACTACACAGTGAGACACTGAAAATTACACAGTGAGACACTGAAAACCACACTGGGAGACACTGACAAGCAAAGAGTGAGTACCGAAAACTACATGGGGAGACACTGAAAACTACACAGTGAAACACTGAAAACTGCACAGTAAGACATTGAAAACTACACAGTGAAACACTGAAAACTACATAGTAAGACATTGAAAACTACACAGTGAAACACTGAAACGACACAATGAGACATGAAAACTACGCAGTGAGACATTGAAAACTACACAGTGAGACACTCAATCTACACAATGAGACACTGAAAACTAAACAGTGAGATACTGAAAACTAAACAGTAAGACATTGAAAACTACACAGTGAGACACTGAAAACTACACAGTGAGACACTGAAAACTACAGAGTTAGACATTGAAAACTACGCAGTGAGACACTGAAAACTAAACAGTGAGACACTGAAAACTACACAGAAAGAAATTGAAAACTACACAGCAAGACATTGAAAACTACACAGTGAGATACTGAAAACTACACTGTGAGACACTGAAAACTACACAGTAAGACATTGAAAACTAAACAGTGAGACACTGAAAACTACACAGTGAGACACTGAAAATTACACAGTGAGATACTGAAAACCACACTGGGAGACACTGACAAGCAAAGAGTGAGTACCGAAAACTACATGGGGAGACACTGAAAACTACACAGTGAAACACTGAAAACTACACAGTAAGACATTGAAAACTACACAGTGAAACACTGAAACGACACAGTGAGACATTGAAAACTACGCAGTGAGACGTTGAAAACTACACAGTGAGACAATCAATCTACACAATGAGACACTGAAAACGACACAGTGAGATAATGAAAACTAAACAGTAAGACATTGAAAACTACACAGTGAGACACTGAAAACTACACAGTGAGACACTGAAAACTACACAGTGAGACACTGAAAACTACAGAGTTAGACATTGAAAACTACGCAGTGAGACACTGAAAACTAAACAGTGAGACACTGAAAACTACACAGAAAGAAATTGAAAACTACACAGCAAGACATTGAAAACTACACAGTGAGATACTGAAAACTACACAGCGAGACACTGAAAACTACACAGCAAGACATTGAAAACTACACAGTGAGACACTGAAAACTACACAGTGAGACACTGAAAACTACACAGTGAGACATTGAAACTACACAGTGAGACACTGAAAAATACACAGAGAGACATGGAAAACAATATAATGAGGCACTGAAAACTACACAGTGAGACATTGAAAACTACACAGTGAGAAACTAATCTATACAATGAGGCACTGAAAACTGCACAGTGAGACACAGAAAACTACACAGTAAGACATTGAAAACTACACAGTGAGACATTGAAACTACACAGTGAGACATTGATAACTACACAGTGAGACACTGAAACTACACAGTGAGACAATGAAAACTACACATTGAGACTTTGAAAGCAACACAGTGAGAGACTAAAAACCCGACTGGGATACACGGAAAGACACAAAAAGCCTCACTGTGCGTCACCAACACCCACATAGTGAGAATCTGTCAACCACAGAGTGAGATACTCAGAACTATACAGTGAGATACTGAGACCCACGCAGTGAGGAACTCAGAACCACACAGTGAGGGACTGAGAAACACACAATGAGGCACTGAGAACTACACAGTGAGACACTGAAAACTACAGAGTTAGACATTGAAAACCAATCAGTCAGAGACTGATAACTACACAGTGAGACACTGAAAACTGCACAGTGAGACATTGAAATACACAGTGAGAAACTGAAAACTACACAGTGAGACACTGACACGCTCACAGTGAGTACCGAAAACTACATGGTGAGACACTGAAAACTATAGATTGTTGCTCTGAAAGCTACACAGTGAGAGATTGAAAACTATACAGTGATATACTCAATCTGCAACATGGGACACTGAAAACTACACAGTGAGACACTGAAAACTACACAGTGAGACTCTGAAAACTACACAGTGAGACACTGAAAACTACACAGTGAGACATTGAAAATTACGTAGTGAGAGATTGAAAACCAGCCTGGGAGACACTGAAAATCACACTGGGAGACACTGACACACACACACTGAGTACCGAAAACTACATTCTGACACACTGAAAACTACACATTGATGCACTGAAAACTACACAGTGAGACACTGAAAACTAGACAGTGTGACACTGAAAACTACACAGCGAGACATTGAAAACTACACATTGAGACATTGAAAACTACACAGTGAGACACAGAAAACTACACAATGAGACATTGAAAACTACAGAGGTTGACACTGTAAACCACACTGGGAGATACTGACACGCTCACAGTGAAAACCGAAAACTGCATGGTGGGACACTGAAGACTACAGCTTGTTGCTGTGAAAACTACACAGTGAGAGATTGAAAAATGTATAGTGATATACTCAATCTACAAAATGGGACACTGAAAACTACACAGTGAGACACTGAAAACTGCACAGTGAGACATTGAAATACACAGTGAGAAACTGAAAACAACACAGTGAGACACTGACACGCTCACAATGAGTACCGAAAACTACATGGTGAGACACTGAAAACTATAGATTGTTGCTCTGAAAGCTACACAGTGAGAGATTGAAAACTATACAGTGATATACTCAATTTGCAAAAATGGACAATGAAAACTACGCAGTGAGACACTGAAAACTACACAGTGAGACATTGAAATACACAGTGAGAAACTGAAAACTACACAGTAAGACATTGAAAATTACACAGTGAGAAACTGAAAACTACACAGTGAGAAACTGAAAACTACACAGTGAGACACTGAAAACTACACTGGGAGACACTGACAAGCAAAGAGTGAGTACTGAAAACTGCATGGTGAGACACTGAAAACTAAACAGTGAAACACTGAAAACTACACAGTAAGACATTGAAAACTACACAGTGAGACACTGAAAACTACACAGTGAAACACTGAAACGACACAGTGAGACGTTGAAAACTACGCATCGAGACACTGAAGACAGCACAGTAAGACACTGAAAACTACACAGTGAGACACAGAAAAAGACACAGTGAGGCAATGAAAACTAAACAGTAAGACATTGAAAACTACACAGAAAGACATTGAAAACTACACAGAGAGAAACTGAAAACTAAACAGTAAGAAATTGAAAACTACACAGAAAGTCATTGAAAACTAGACAGTGAAAAAATGAAAACGACACAGTGAAATACTGAAAACTAAACAGTAAGACATTGAAAACTACACAGAAAGACATTGAAAACTACACAGTAAGACACTGAAAATTACACAGTGAGAAACTGAAAACTATAGAGTGAGACACTGAAAACCACACTGGGAGATACTGACAAGCAAACAGTGAGTATTGAAAACTACATGGTGAGACACTGAAAACTATACATTGATGCATTGAAAACTATATAATGAGACATTGAAAACTACAGGGTGAGACACTCAATCTACACAATGAGACATTGAAAATGACACAGTGAGACACTGAAAACTACACAGTAAGACATTGAAAACTTCACAGTGAGACACTGAAAACTACACAGTGAGACATTGAACATGACACAGTGAGACACTGAAAAATAACCAATGAGACATTGAAAACTACACAGAAAGACATTGAAAACTACACAGTGAGACACTGAAAACTACACAGAGAGACACTGAGAACTACAGAATGAGACACTGAAAATTACACAGTGAGACACTGAAAACGACACAGTGAGACATTGAAAACTATACAGTGAGACACTGAAAATTGCCCTGGGAGACACTGAATACCACAATGGGAGACACTGACATGCTCACAGTGAAAACCGAAATCTACATGGTGAGACACTGAAAACTACACAGAGAGACACTGAGAACTACACAGTGAGACACTGAAAATTACACAGTGAGACACTGAAAACCACACTGGGAGACACTGACAAGCAAAGAGTGAGTACCGAAAACTACATGGGGAGACACTGAAAACTACACAGTGAAACACTGAAAACTGCACAGTAAGACATTGAAAACTACACAGTGAAACACTGAAACGACACAGTGAGACATTGAAAACTACGAAGTGAGACATTGAAAACTACACAGTGAGACACTCAAATCTACACAATGAGACACTGAAAACGACACAGTGAGATACTGAAAACTAAACAGAAAGACATTGAAAACTACACAGCAAGACATTGAAAACTACACAGTGAGATACTGAAAACTACACAGTGAGACACTGAAAACTACACAGTAAGACACTGAAAACTACACAGTGAGACACTGAAAACTACAGAGTTAGACATTGAAAACTACGCAGTGAGACACTGAAAACTAAACAGTGAGACACTGAAAACTACACAGTGAGACATTGATAACTACACAGTGAGACACTGAAACTACACAGTGAGACAATGAAAACTACACATTGAGACTTTGAAAGCAACACAGTGAGAGACTAAATACCCGACTGGGATACACGGAAAGACACGAAAAGCCTCACTGTGCGTCACCAACACCCACATAGTGAGAATCTGTCAACCACAGAGTGAGATACTCAGAACTCTGCAGTGAGACACTGAGAACCACGCAGTGAGGAACTGAGAACCACACAGTGAGGGACTGAGAAACACACAATGAGGCACTGAGAACTACACAGTGAGAAACTGAAAACTACACAGTGAGACACTGAAAACCACACTGGGAGACACTGACAAGCAAAGAGTGTTTACCGAAAACTACATGGGGAGACGCTGAAAACTCCACAGTGAAACACTGAAAACTACACAGTAAGACATTGAAAACTACACAGTGAGACACTGAAAACTACACAGTGAGACACTGAAAACTACAGAGTTACACATTGAAAACTACGCAGTGAGAGACTGAAAACTACACAGTGAGACACTGAAAACTACACAGTGAGACATTGAAACTACACAGTGAGACATTGATAACTACACAGTGAGACACTGAAACTACACAGTGAGACAATGAAAACTACACATTGAGACTTTGAAAGCAACACAGTGAGAGACTAAAAACCCGACTGGGATACACGGAAAGACACGAAAAGCCTCACTGTGCGTCACCAACACCCACATAGTGAGAATCTGTGTATCACAGAGTGAGATACTCAGAACTATACAGTGAGACACTGAGACCCACGCAGTGAGGAACTGAGAACCACACAGTGAGGGACTGAGAAACACACAATGAGGCACTGAGAACTACACAGTAAGAAACTGAAAACTACACAGTGAGACACTGAAAACCACACTGGGAGACACTGACAAGCAAAGAGTGAGTACCGAAAACTACATGAGGAGACACTGAAAACTATACAGAGAAACACTGAAAACTACACAGTGAGACATTGAAAAATGTATAGTGATATACTCAATCTACAAAATGGGACACTGAAAACTACACAGTGAGACACTGAAAACTGCACAGTGAGACATTGAAATACACAGTGAGAAACTGAAAACAACACAGTGAGACACTGACACGCTCACAATGAGTACCGAAAACTACATGGTGAGACACTGAAAACTATAGATTGTTGCTCTGAAAGCTACACAGTGAGAGATTGAAAACTATACAGTGATATACTCAATTTGCAAAAATGGACAATGAAAACTACGCAGTGAGACACTGAAAACTACACAGTGAGACATTGAAATACACAGTGAGAAACTGAAAACTACACAGTAAGACATTGAAAATTACACAGTGAGAAACTGAAAACTACACAGTGAGAAACTGAAAACTACACAGTGAGACACTGAAAACTACACTGGGAGACACTGACAAGCAAAGAGTGAGTACTGAAAACTGCATGGTGAGACACTGAAAACTAAACAGTGAAACACTGAAAACTACACAGTAAGACATTGAAAACTACACAGTGAGACACTGAAAACTACACAGTGAAACACTGAAACGACACAGTGAGACGTTGAAAACTACGCATCGAGACACTGAAGACAGCACAGTAAGACACTGAAAACTACACAGTGAGACACAGAAAAAGACACAGTGAGGCAATGAAAACTAAACAGTAAGACATTGAAAACTACACAGAAAGACATTGAAAACTACACAGAGAGAAACTGAAAACTAAACAGTAAGAAATTGAAAACTACACAGAAAGTCATTGAAAACTAGACAGTGAAAAAATGAAAACGACACAGTGAAATACTGAAAACTAAACAGTAAGACATTGAAAACTACACAGAAAGACATTGAAAACTACACAGTAAGACACTGAAAATTACACAGTGAGAAACTGAAAACTATAGAGTGAGACACTGAAAACCACACTGGGAGATACTGACAAGCAAACAGTGAGTATTGAAAACTACATGGTGAGACACTGAAAACTATACATTGATGCATTGAAAACTATATAATGAGACATTGAAAACTACAGGGTGAGACACTCAATCTACACAATGAGACATTGAAAATGACACAGTGAGACACTGAAAACTACACAGTAAGACATTGAAAACTTCACAGTGAGACACTGAAAACTACACAGTGAGACATTGAACATGACACAGTGAGACACTGAAAAATAACCAATGAGACATTGAAAACTACACAGAAAGACATTGAAAACTACACAGTGAGACACTGAAAACTACACAGAGAGACACTGAGAACTACAGAATGAGACACTGAAAATTACACAGTGAGACACTGAAAACGACACAGTGAGACATTGAAAACTATACAGTGAGACACTGAAAATTGCCCTGGGAGACACTGAATACCACAATGGGAGACACTGACATGCTCACAGTGAAAACCGAAATCTACATGGTGAGACACTGAAAACTACACAGAGAGACACTGAGAACTACACAGTGAGACACTGAAAATTACACAGTGAGACACTGAAAACCACACTGGGAGACACTGACAAGCAAAGAGTGAGTACCGAAAACTACATGGGGAGACACTGAAAACTACACAGTGAAACACTGAAAACTGCACAGTAAGACATTGAAAACTACACAGTGAAACACTGAAACGACACAGTGAGACATTGAAAACTACGAAGTGAGACATTGAAAACTACACAGTGAGACACTCAAATCTACACAATGAGACACTGAAAACGACACAGTGAGATACTGAAAACTAAACAGAAAGACATTGAAAACTACACAGCAAGACATTGAAAACTACACAGTGAGATACTGAAAACTACACAGTGAGACACTGAAAACTACACAGTAAGACACTGAAAACTACACAGTGAGACACTGAAAACTACAGAGTTAGACATTGAAAACTACGCAGTGAGACACTGAAAACTAAACAGTGAGACACTGAAAACTACACAGTGAGACATTGATAACTACACAGTGAGACACTGAAACTACACAGTGAGACAATGAAAACTACACATTGAGACTTTGAAAGCAACACAGTGAGAGACTAAATACCCGACTGGGATACACGGAAAGACACGAAAAGCCTCACTGTGCGTCACCAACACCCACATAGTGAGAATCTGTCAACCACAGAGTGAGATACTCAGAACTCTGCAGTGAGACACTGAGAACCACGCAGTGAGGAACTGAGAACCACACAGTGAGGGACTGAGAAACACACAATGAGGCACTGAGAACTACACAGTGAGAAACTGAAAACTACACAGTGAGACACTGAAAACCACACTGGGAGACACTGACAAGCAAAGAGTGTTTACCGAAAACTACATGGGGAGACGCTGAAAACTCCACAGTGAAACACTGAAAACTACACAGTAAGACATTGAAAACTACACAGTGAGACACTGAAAACTACACAGTGAGACACTGAAAACTACAGAGTTACACATTGAAAACTACGCAGTGAGAGACTGAAAACTACACAGTGAGACACTGAAAACTACACAGTGAGACATTGAAACTACACAGTGAGACATTGATAACTACACAGTGAGACACTGAAACTACACAGTGAGACAATGAAAACTACACATTGAGACTTTGAAAGCAACACAGTGAGAGACTAAAAACCCGACTGGGATACACGGAAAGACACGAAAAGCCTCACTGTGCGTCACCAACACCCACATAGTGAGAATCTGTGTATCACAGAGTGAGATACTCAGAACTATACAGTGAGACACTGAGACCCACGCAGTGAGGAACTGAGAACCACACAGTGAGGGACTGAGAAACACACAATGAGGCACTGAGAACTACACAGTAAGAAACTGAAAACTACACAGTGAGACACTGAAAACCACACTGGGAGACACTGACAAGCAAAGAGTGAGTACCGAAAACTACATGAGGAGACACTGAAAACTATACAGAGAAACACTGAAAACTACACAGTGAGACATTGAAAACTACGCAGTGAGACATTGAAAACTACACAGTGAGACACTCAATCTACACAATGAGACACTGAAAACGACACAGTGAGATACTGAAAACTAAACAGTAAGACATTGAAAACTACACAGAAAGACATTGAAAACTACACAGCAAGACATTGAAAACTACACATTGAGAAACTGAAAACTACACAGTGAGACACTGAAAACTACAGAGTTAGACATTGAAAACTACGCAGTGAGAGACTGAAAACTACACAGGAAGACACTGAAAACTACACAGTGAGACATTGAAAACTACACAGTGAGACACTGAAACTACACAGTGAGACACTGAAAAATATACAGTAAGACATTGAAAACTACACAGTGAGTCACTGTAAACTACACAGTGAGACACTGAAAACTAGTCATTGAGACTTTGAAAACTACACAGTGAGAGACTAAAAACCCGACTGGGATACAGTGAAAACCACACTGGGAAACACTGACACACACACAGTGTGTTACTGTGTACCATAGATTGAGATACTTAAAGCTACGCAGTGAGACACCGAAAACTAGTCATTGAGACTTTGAAAACTACACAGTGAGAGACTAAAAACCCGACTGGGATACAGTGAAAACCACACTGGGAAACACTGACACACACACAGTGAGTTACTGTGTACCATAGATTGAGATACTTAAAGCTACGCAGTGAGACACCGAAAACTACACAGTGAGACACTGAAAATCACACAGTGAGACAATGAAAACTACACAGTGAGAAACTGAAAACTACACAGTGAGACACTGAAAACTACAGAGTTAGACATTGAAAACTATGCAGTGAGACACTGAAAATTACACAGTGAGACACTGAAAACTACACAGTGAGACACTGAGAACTACACAGTGAGACCTTGAAAACTACACAGTGAAAGTCTGAAAACCAGACTGCGAGACACTGAAAACCACACTGGGGGACACTGACATGCACACAGTGAGTAACTGTGTACCACAGTGTGAGATACCGAAAGCTACACAGTGAGACACTGAAAATTACACAGTGAGACACTGAAAAATACACTAAGACATTGAATACTACACAGTGAGACACTGAAAAATAAACAGTGAGACATTGAAAACTACACAGTGAGACACTGAAAACTACACAGTGAGACACTGAAAATGACACAGTGAGACACTGAAAAATACACAGGGAGTCACTGAAACTACAAAGTGAGACACAGAAAACTACACAGTAAGACATTGAAAACTACACAGTGAGACACGGAAAACTACACAGTGAGACACTGAAAACGACACAGTGAGACACTGAAAACTACACAGGGAGTCACTGAAACTACAAAGTGAGACACAGAAAACTACACAGTAAGACATTGAAAACTATACAGTGAGACACGGAAAACTACACAGTGAGACATTGAAAACTATGCAGTGAATGTCTGAAAACCAGACTGCAAGACACTGAAAACCACGCTGGGGGACACTGACATGCACACAGTGAGTAACTGTGTACCACAGTGTGAGATACCGAAAGCTACACCGTGAGACACTGAAAATTACACAGTGAGACACTGAAAAATACACTAAGAAATTGAATACTACACAGTGAGACACTGAAAAATAAACACTGAGACATTGAAAACTACACAGTGAGACACAGAAAACTACACAGTGAGACACTGCAAACTAGACAGTGAGACACTGAAAACTACACAGGGAGTCACTGAAACTACAAAGTGAGACACAGAAAACTACACAGTAAGACATTGAAAACTACACAGTGAGACACGAAAAACTACACAGTGAGACATTGAAAACGACACAGTGAGACACTGAAAACTACACAGTGAAATACTGAAAACTACATAGTGAGGCCCTAGAACCACACAGTGCGGCACTAAGAACCACAGAGTGAGGCACTGAGAACCACAAATTGAAACACTGAAAACTACACAGTGAGGCACTGAAAACTACACAGTGAGGCACTGAAAACTACACAGTCAAGCACTGCAAACTACGCATTGAGACATGGAATGCCGCACTGTGAGAAAGCAAAACCCACACAACGAGAATCTATGTATCACAGAGTGAGATACTCAGAACTATACAGTGAGACACTGAGAACCACACAGTGAGGCACTGAGAGCCACACAGTGAGGCACTGAGAACCACACAGTGAGGCACTGAGAGCCACCCAGAGAGGCACTGAGAACCACACAGTGAGGCACTGAGAGCCACCCAGAGAGGCACTGAGAATCACACTGTGAGGCAATGAGAACTACACAGTGAGGCACTGAGAACCATACAGTGAGGCACTGAGCACCACGCGGTGCGACACTGAGAACCACACAGTGAGAAAATGAAAACAACACAGTGGGACAATGAAAACAACACAGTGAGACATTGAACACTACACAATGAGACACTAAAAACTACACAGTGAGATACCGAAAACGGTAAGTATGACCATGAAAACTGTACAATGACACACTAAAAACTACACAGTGAGACACTGACAACTACACAGTGAGACATTGAAAACGGTAAGTATGACTTTGAAAACTACACAATGAGTCACTGAGGTCTACATAATGAGATACTTAAAACAACATAGAAAGGCACTGATAACAGCACAGTGAGATATTGCCAACTGCAGTGAAACAATGAAAATAACACAATGAGACAATGAAAACAACACAGTGAGACACTGAAAACTACACAGAGAGACACTGAAAACTACACAGTGAGACACTGAAAACTACATAGTGAGACACTGAATACTACACAGTGAGACACTGAAAACTACATAGTGAGACACTGAATACTACACAGAGAGACATTGAGAACTACATAATGAGAAACTGAGAATTACACAGTGAGATACTGGGAACTACACAGTGATACACTGAGAACTAAAAAGTGAGATACTGAGAACTATGCAGTGAGATACTGAGAAATGCACAGAGAGACATTGAGACCTATACAGTGAGACCCTAAGAACTACACAGTGAGACACTGAGATCTACACAGTGAAACAATGAAAACCACACAGTAAGGCACTGAGAGGTAAATCGTGAACACACGACATACTAAGAACTGAGATACTGAGAACTACACAGTGAGACACTGAAAACTATACAGTGAGTCACTGAGAACCACACAGTGAGGCCCTGAGAACCACACAGTGAGGCCCTGAGAACCACACAGTGAGGCACTGAGAACCACACAGTGAGACACTGAAAATTACTCAGTGAGGCTCTGAAAATCACACAGTGAGACACTGAAAACTGCACAGTGAGACACTGAAAACTACACAGTGAGACACTGAAAAATGCACAGTGAAGCAACGAAAACTACGCAGTGAGACACGGAAAGCCTCACTTTGAGTCACCAACACCCACACAGTGAGAATCTGTCAACCACAGAGTGAGGTATTCAGAACTATACAGTGAGACACTGAGAACCACACAGTGAGGAACTGAGAACCACACAGTGAGGGACTGAGAAACACACAATGAGGCACTGAGAACTACACAGTGAGGCACTGAGAACCACACAGTGAGGCAGTGAGAACCACGCAGTGAGGCAGTGAGAACCACGCAGTGAAGCAGTGAGAACCACGCAGTGAGGCACTGAGAACCACACAGTGAGACATTGAGAACCACAGAGTGAGTCACTGAGAACCACACAGTGAGAAAATGAAAACAACACATTGAGACAATGAAAACAACACAGTGAGACACTGAAAACTACACAGTGAAATACTGAAAACTACACAGTGAGACACTGAAAAGTACATGGTGAGACATTGAAAATTACACAGTGAGTGTCTGAAAACCGGACTGGGAGACACTGAAAACCACACTGGGAGACACTGACACACACACAGTGAGTAACTGTGTACCACACAGTGAGATACTGAAACCTACACAGTGAGACACTCAAAACTACACAATGAGACACTGAAAACTACATAGTGAGGCCCTAGAACCACACAGTGAGGCCCTAGAACCACACAGTGAGGCACTAAGAACCACAAATTGAGACACTGAAAACTACACAGTAAGGCACTGAAAAATACACAGTGAGACACTGAAAACTACACAGTGAGGCACTGAGAACACCACAGTGAGACACTGAGAACACCACAGTGAGACACTGAAAAATGCATAGTGAAGCACTGAAAACTACGCAGTGAGGCACGGAAAGCGGCACTGTGAGACACCAACAGCCACACGGTGAGAATCTGTGAACCACAGAGTGAGACACTCAGAACTATACAGTGAGACACAGAACTACACAATGTGACACAGAGAGCTTGACAGTGAGATGTTGAAAACAACACAGTGAGAGTCAGAAAACTACACAGTGAGACTCAGAAAACTACACTGTTAGACTCAGAAAATAACATAGCGAAACACTGACAACTACACAGTGAGACACTGAAATCTAATTGTTGAGACATTAAAAACTACACAGTGATGCACTGAAAACTACACAGTGAGACATCAAAACCTACACAGTGAGAGACTGAAAACCAGACTGGGAGGCACTGAAAACCACACTGGGAGACACTAACATGCACACAGTGAGCAACTGTGAACCACAGTGTGAAATACTGAAAGCTACACAGTGAGACACTGAAAATTACACAGTGAGACAATGAAAATTACGCAGTGAGACACTGAAAACTACGCAGTGAGACACTGAAAAATGTACAGTGAAGCACTGAAAACTATGCAGTGAGACACGGAAAGCGGCACTGTGAGACACCAACACCCACACAGTGAGAATCTGTGAACCACAAAATGAGACACTCAGAACTATACAGTGAGACGCAGAACTACACATTGTGACACTGACGATAGTGAGACATTGAGAACAACACTGAGACTCAGAAAACTACACAGTGAGACTCAGAAAACTGTACAGTGAGACTCAGAAAACTACCATGTTAGCCTCAGAAAACAACACAGTGAGACACTGAAAACTACACAGTGAGACACTGAAAACTACACAGTGAGACACTGAAAACTACACAGTGAGACACTGAAAACTACACAGTGAGGCACTGAGAACTACACGGTGAGACACTGATATCTACACTGTGAGACAATGAAAACATCACAGTGAGAATCTGAGAGCTAAATTGTGAGACTCACGACATAGTCAGACCTGGAAGCCCATAGTGAGTTTCTCTGATCTACACGGTGAGGCACTGAGAACTACACCGTGATCCAGCGGTAAATGCAGAATGAGGCACGAAGTTATGCACAGTGAGTCACTGAGAACTGCGTAATGAGACACCTAAAACTACATAGAGAGGCACTGAAAAATACCCAGTGAGACACTGCAAACTAGACAGTGAGGCGCTAAAAACTACACAGTAGAACACTGAAAACTACACATTGAGACACTGAGTACTAGACAGTGAGACACTGAAAACCACAGTGAGACACCAAAAATACACAGTGAGGCCCAGAACCAAACAGTGAGACCCTGAAAACTACACAGTGAATCACTAAAAACTACAGTGAGGCATTGGGAACTACACAATGAAACATTGAAAACCACACAGTGAGCCACAGAAATACACAGTGAGAAACTGACAACTGCACTGTGAGACACTGAAAACTACACAGTGAGATACTGACAACTGCACAATGAGCAACTGAAAACTGCACAGTGAGGCACTGAGAACTACACCGTAATATACTGAGAACTGCACAGTGAGACACTGAGAACTACACAGTGGGACATCGAGAAGTACACAGTGAGATACTGAGAACTACACAGTGAGATACTGAGAACTACCCTGTGAGACACTGAGAACTACACAGTGAGACACTGAGAACTACACAGTGAGAAACTGACAACTGCAAAGTGAGACATTGAAAACTACACAGTAAGGCACTGAGAACATTACACTGAGCCACTGAAAACTACACAGTGAGACACTGAAATCTACACAGTGAGGCACTGAGAACTACACAGTGAGACACTGATATCTACACAGTGAGACAATGAAAACATCACAGTGAGAATCTGAGAGCTAAATCGTGAGACTCATGACATAGTCAGACCTGGAAGCCCATAGTGAGTTTCTCTGATCTGCATGGTGTGGCACTGAGAACTACACCGTGATCCAGCGGTAAATGCAGAATGAAGCACGAAGTTATGCACAGCGAGTCACTGAGAACTGCGTACTGAGACACCTAAAACTACATAGCGAGCTACTGAAAACTACCCAGTGAGACACTGCAAACTAGACAGTTAGGTGCTAAAAACTACACAGTAGAATACTGAAAACTACACATTTAGGCACTGAGAACTAGACAGTGAGACACTGAAAACTACAGTGAGACACCAAAATTACACAGTGAGGCACGGAAATCTACACAGTGAGGCACAGAACCAAACAGTGAGACACTGAAAACTACACAGTGAATCACTAAAATCTACAGTGAGACATTGGGAACTACACAATGAAACATTGAAAACTTCACAATGAGGCACAGAACTACACAGTGAGAAACAGACAACTGCACAGTGAGACACAGAAAACTACACAGTAAGGCACTGAGAACACTACAATGAGACACTGAAAACTACACAGTGAGACACTGAAAACTACACAGTGAGGCACTGAGAACCACACAGTGAGGCACTGAGAACCACACAGTGAGGCACCGAAAATCACACAGTGAGGCACTGGGAACCACATAGTGAGGCGCTGAGAACCACACAGTGAGTCACTGAGAACCACACTGAGGCGCTGAGAACCACACAGTGAGTCACTGAAAACTACACATTGAGGCACTGTGAACTACACAGTGAGATACTGAGAACTATACAGTGAGACTCTGAAAACTACACAGTTAAACACTGAGAAGTACACAGTGAGACACTGAAAACCACACAGTGAGGCACTGAGATCTAAATCATGAGACACATGACATAGTCAGACTGGGAAGCCCATAGTGAGTTTCTCTGATTTACACAGTGAGGCACTGAGAACTACACCGTGAACCATTGGCAAATGCATAGTGCGGCACGAAGATATGCACAGTGAATCTCTGAGAACTGCGTAACGAGACACCTAAAACTACATAGACAGACACTAAAAACTACAGATTAAGGCACTGAGAACTACACAGTGAGACACTGAAAACTACAGTGAGACACTAAAACTACACAGTGGGGCACTGAAAACTACACAATGAGGCACAGAACCAAACAGTGAATCACTAAACACTACAGTGAGAAATTGGGAACTAAACAATGAAACATTGAAAACTATACAGTGAGGCACAGAACTACACAGTGAGAAACTCAAAACTGCACAGTGAGACATTGAAAACTGCACAGTGAGACACTGAAAACTACACAGTGATACTTTGGGAACTACACAGTGAGACACTGAAAACTACACAGTGAGACACTGCAAACTACACAGTGATACTTTTGGAACTGCACAGTGAGACACTGAGAACCACACAGTGAGACACTGAAAACTACACAATGAGACACTGAAAACTACAGTGAGACACAGAACACCGCACTGAGACACCAAAACCCACACAGTGAAAAACTGTGAACTTCACAATGAGACACTGTGAACGACACAACGGGACACTGTGAACGACACAACGGGACACCGTGATCAACACAATTGGACACTGTGAATGACACAGTGAGACACGGGGAACTACACAGTGAGACACAGGAAACTACACAGTGAAACACAGAAAGCTAC
Source organism: Isurus oxyrinchus (assembly GCA_026770705.1). Lineage (NCBI taxonomy): Eukaryota > Metazoa > Chordata > Chondrichthyes > Lamniformes > Lamnidae > Isurus > Isurus oxyrinchus. The sequence continues at coordinate 93,271,314 of JANJGN010000016.1, forward strand.
ACGGTGAGGCACTGAGATCTACACATTGACACACTGAGATCTAAACAGTGAGACGCAGAACTAAACAAACATACTGAGAACTATACAATGAGACACAGTGAACTACAAAGTGAGGTTCTGTGAACTACACAATGAGACACTGAAAACTGCTCGGTGAGACACTGAAAGCTGCTCAGTGAGTCTCTGAGAACTGCACAATGGGACACTGAGGAATATAAAGTGAGACACTCTGAACTACACAGAGAGAAACAGAACTGCACAGTGAGGCACTGCAGATTACATATTGAGTCACAGTACTACAACAAGTGAAACACTAAGAACCATACTGTGATACAGTGAGAAGTTAACATTGACATACTGTGAACTACACAGTGAGAAACTGAAATACACACTGAATCACTGAGAACTACACAGTGAGACACTGAAAACTACACAGTGAGACAATGAAAACTACATAGTGAGACACTGAAAATTACACAGTGAGACACTGAACACTACACAGTGAGACACTGTAACCCACACTGTGAAACACTGAGAAATACACAGTAAGATAGTGAGAACCATACAGTCAGACTGGGAAGTCCACAGTGAGACCATGGGATAAACAGAGTATGACACTGACAGGTACACAGTGAGACAATGAAAACTACACAGTTATACGCTGAGAAGTACATAGTCAGACACTGATATACTCACTGTGAGACACCGAGAACTAAACAGTGAGACACTGAGAACTACAGAGTGAGACACAAATCTACGTAGTGTAACACTGTGAACTATGCAGTGAGACACAGAACTATATGATGAGACACTGAAACTATACAGTGAGACACTGAAAACTACTCAGTGAGACACTGAAAACTACACAGTGAGACACTGAGTAATACACAGTGAGACACTGAGTAAAACAGTGAGAAACTGAGTAATACACAGTGAGACACAGGGCTACACCGTGTGACACAGGGATACACAGTGTGACAGTGAACTACACAGTGAGACACTGAAAACTACACAAAGAGGCACAGAAAACCACACAGTGAGATACTGAAATACACAGTGAGACACTGAAATACACAATGGGACACTGTAAACGACACAATGGGACACTGTGAATGACACAATGGGACACTGAGAACTACACAATATGTCATTGAGAACCACACATTGGGACACTGAAAACTACACAATGAGACACTGAGAACAACACTGTCAGGCACGGAACACACTGAGACACTGAGAACTACACAATGAGACACTGAGAACTACACAATGAGACACTGAGAACAACACAGTGAGACACTGAAAACTACACAGTGAGACACTGAGAACAACACTGTCAGACACTGAGAACAACACTGTCAGACACTGAGAACAACACAGTAAGACAGTGACAACTGCACAGTGATAAACTGAAACCCACATAATGAGTCAATGAGAACTGCACAGTGAGTCATTGAGAACTGCACAGTGAGTCTTTGAGAACTGCACAGTGAGACACTGAAGACTATATAGTGAAACACTGTGAACTACACATTGAGATACTGTGAACTGCACAGTGAGACATTGTGAAATATGCATTGAGACATTAAAAACTACACAGTGAGACAATGAGAACCGCACAGTCAGACGGTGAAGTCCACAGTGAAACCATGGGACATAGGGAGTGTGACACTGACACGTACACGGTGAGACATTGAAAACAACATTTTGAGACACTGAAAACTACACAGTGATAGACTGAGAACTACAGAGTCAGACAATGTGTACTACAAAATGAGACACAGAAATACACAGTGAGACACAGAAATACACAGTGAGACACAGAAATACACAGTGTGGCTCTGAGAAATTCACAATGAGGCACTGAGAACTACACAGGGAGACAAACCGAACCACACATTCAGACTGGGAAGTCCACAGTGAGACCATGGGATACATAGAGTGTGACACTGACAGGTACACAGTGAGACAATGAAAACTACACAGTGATACACTGAGAACTACATAGTCAGACACTGTGTACAACAGAGTGAGACACTGAAGCACACACTGTGAGTCACTGAGAACTAAACAGTGCGAAACTGAGAGTTATACTGAGAGATACCAAGATCTACACAATGGGACACTAAGAATTACAGTGGATAAACACTAAGAATTACAGAATGACACACTGAGAATCAAACATCAAGTCACCAAGTGGTAGGAAGGGTGAAGCTGGCAACTGAACAGCAAGGCACAGGGAACTAGACTGTGCTAATTACACAGAAAAACACCAAGAGGTATACAGAGAGACACTGAGGGCAGAATATTGCCGCCATCATGCGGGGCCGGGCCTCACACGCTGATGTGTAAAATGACGCACAATGATGTCGGGTGTGTGTAACCAATACCAAGAAGCACACAGTGAGAGACTGAGAACTACACAGAAAGATACCAGAAATACACAATGAGGTACTGAGAATCACATAGGAAGACACCAGAAATACAAAGGGAGACACTGAGAATCAAAGACACCAAGAAGTGCACAGTGAGACACTGAGAATTACACAGAATGACAAGAAATACACAGTGAGACATTGAGAATTACACAGAAAGAAACCAAGAAGTACACAGCGACAAACAGAACATTTCACAGACACCTGGAAATAGTGAGTCACTGGGAAATAAACAGAAAAAAATCAAAAATGCACAGCGTAATAGTGAGGATCAAGCAAAGATACCAAGGTGTAGACAGAGACAGTGAGAATTACACCGAAGGACACCAACAAGAACACAGTGAGAAATGAGAATTAGACTGAAGGACACCAAGAAACATACAGTGAGACACTGTAAATTACACAGAAAGACATCAAGAAATACACAGTGTGACAATGAGAATTAGACAGAAAGACACCAAGAATGACACAGTGTGACACTGAGAATTACATAAAAAGACACAAAGAAATATACCATGAGACACTTAGAATCAGGCAGAAAGACACCAAGAATTACATCGTGAGACACTGAGAATTACACAGAAAGATACCAAGGATTACATAGTCAGACACCAAGAATCAAACAAGTCACAAAGTGGCAGAAAGGGTGAAACTGATAATTGAACAGGATGACACCAGGAAGAAGACAGTGAAACAATAAAAATCACACAGAAAGACACAGAAAAGCCTAGAATGAGACAATGAGAATTACACAGAAAGACACCAGGAGTCCACAGTGAGACAATGAGAATTACACAGAAAGACACCAAGAAGTGCACAGAGAGATCCTGTGAAATGCACAGAAAGACTCCAGGAAATAAATAGTGTGACACTGAGAATTACACAGAAAAACACCAAGTAATACACAGTGTGAAACTGAGAATGAGACAGACAGGCAGTAAGGAGTGTACAGTGAGAAAGGAGAATTACACAGAGAGACAACAAGACTTACACAGTGAGAAATTAGAATTACACGAGAGACACCAAGAATTACACAGTGAGACACTAAGGTTTAAAAAGAAAGACATCAAGAAGAACACAGAGAGATTATGAGAGTTATACAGAGATACACCAAGACGTACACTATGAGAAATTAGAATTACATTGAAGGTCAAAAAGAAGTAAACAGTTAGAGATTGAGAATTTTGCTGAAAGACACCAAGGAGTACACAGTGAGAAAGTGAGAATTAAACAAAAAGACATCAAGAAGTGCACAGTGAGACAGTGAGGATTACACAGAATGACACGAAGCTGTGCACAGTGAGACACTGAGAATTACACACAATGACACGAAGATGTGCACAGTGAGACACTGAGAATTACACACAATGACATGAAGATGTGCACAGTTAGACAATGAGAATTACATAGAATGACATGAAGATGTCTTCTAAACGCATGGGGCCAGACCTGCTGAGTTTAGCCAGGTATTTTTGTTTTTTATTTTGTTTTGGATTTCCAGCATGCGCAGTTCTTTGCTTTTACCAAGTAGAACGAATTGAGACATTATCAACTACACAGAATTACACCAAGCAGGACACAGGGGGACATTGAGAATTACACTGAAAGAAACCATGAAGAACAATGAAAGAGCCTGTATTACACAGAAATACAACAAGTAGTACACAGAGAGAAATTAAAATTATACAGAAAAATAATAAGAAGTGCAGAGTGACACAATGAGAATTACACAGAATGAAATGAAGATGTACTCAGTGAGACACTGAAAATTACACAGAATGATACGAAGAAGTGCACAGTGAGACAATGAGAATTACACAGAATGATACGAAGAAGTGCACAATGAGACAATGAGAATTACAAAGAATGAGACGTAGAAGTGCACAGTGATAGACTGAGAATAACAAAGAATGACACGAAGTGCACAATGAGACAATGAGAATTACAAAGAATGATAGGCAGAAGTTCACAGTGAGATACTGAGAACTACACACAATGACACGTAGAAGTGCACAGTGCGACACTGAGAATTATACAGAATGACATGAAGATGTGCACAGTGAAACACTGAGAACTACACAGAATGAAATGAAGATGTGTGCAGTGAGACAATAAGAATTACACAGAATGAAATGAAAATGGACACATCGAGACAATGAGAATAACACAGAATGAAATGAAGATGTGCACAGTGAGACAATGAGAATTACACAGAATTAAATGAAGATCGGCACAGTGAGACAATGAGAATTACACAAAAAGACATGAAGTTGTGCACGGTGAGAAACTGAGAATTACAAAGAATGACACCAAGAAGTACAAAGTGAAACACTGAGAAATAGAAAGAATGAGATGAAGATGTGCACAGTCAGAGACTGAGAATGACACAGAATGAAATGAACATGTGCACAGTGAGACATTGAGAATTACACAGAATGACATGAAAATGTGCACAGTGAGACAATGAGAATTACAAAGAATGAAATGAAGATGTGCACAGTGAGACAATGACAATTAAACAGAATGAAATGAAGATGTGCACAGTGAGACACTGAGAATTACACAGAAAGACATGAAGATGTGCACAGTGAGAGAATGTGAATTACACAGAATGACAAGATGATGTGTACAGCGAGACACAGAATAAAACGGAATAAAATGAAAATGTGCACAGTGAGAAACTGAGAATTACATAGAATGACACCAACAAGTGCGCAGTGAAACACTGAGTACTACAAAGAATGAGATGAAGAAGTGCACAGTGAGACAATGAGAATTACACAGAATGACATGAAGATATGAACAGAGAGAAAATGAAAATAACACAGGATGACATGAAGATGTGCACAGCGAGACACTGAGAATTACATAGAATGACAGGTAGAAGTGAACAGTGAGACACTGAGAACTACACACAATGACACGTAGAAGTGCACAGTGCGACACTGAGAATTACACAGAATGAGATGAAGAAGTGCACAGTGACACAATGAGAATTACACAGAATGAAATGAAAATGCACACAAGACAATGAGAATAACACAGAATGAAATGAAGATGTGCACAGTGAGACAATGAGAATAACACAGAATGACATGAAGATGTGCACAGTGAGACACTGAGAAATACACAGAAAGACATGAAGATGTGCACGGTGAGAGAATGTGAATTACACAGAATGACAAGATGATGTGTACAGCGAGACACAGAATAAAACGGAATAAAATGAAAATGTGCACAGTGAGAAACTGAGAATTACACAGAATGACACCAAGAAGTGCGCAGTGAAACACTGAGTACTACAAAGAATGAGATGAAGAAGTGCACAGTGAGACAATGAGAATTACACAGAATGACATGAAGATGTGCACAGTGAGACACTGAGAATTACATAGAATGACATGAAGATGTGCACAGTGAAACACTGAGAATTACAAAGAATGAAATGAAGATGAGCACAATGAGACAATGAGAATTACACAGAATGACATGAAGAAGTGCACAATGAGACAATGAGAATTACAAAGAATGACAGGTAGAAGTGCACAGTGAGACACTGAGAACTACACACAATGACACGTAGAAGTGCACAGTGCGACACTGAGAATTACACAGAATGACATGAAGATGTGCACAGTGAGACAGAGAATTACACAAATTGTCACGAAGATGTGCACAGTAAGACAATGAGTATTACACAGAATGAAATGAAGATGAGCACAATGAGACACAGAGAATAACATAGAATGAAATGAAGATGTGCGCAGTGACACAATGAGAATTACACAGAATGAAATGAAAATGCACACAACGAGACAATGAGAATAACACAGAATGAAATGAAGATGTGCACAGTGAGACAATGAGAATTACACAGGATGACATGAAGATGTGCGCAGTGAGACAATAAGAATTACACAGAATGAGATGAAAATGCACACATCAGACAATGAGAATAACACAGAGTGAAATGAAGATGTGCACAGTGAGACAATAAGAATTACACGGAATGAAATGAAGATGTGCACAGCGAGACAATGAGAATTCAAAGAATGACATGAAGATGTTCACTGACTTACAATGAGAATTCAACAGAATGAATTGAAGATGTGCACAGTAAGACACTGAATATTAGACAGAATTAAATGAAGATTGGCACAGTGAGACAATGAGAATTACACAGAATGACATGAAGTTGTGCACTGTGAGAAACTGAGAATTACACAGAATGACACCAAGAAGTACAAAGTGAAACCCGGAGAACAAAGAATGAGATGAAGATGTGCACAGTGAGACACTGTGAATGACAGAGAATGAAATGAACATGTGCACAGTGAGACATTGAGAATTACACAGAATGACAAGAAGATGTGCACAGTGAGAGATTGTGAGTTACACAGAATGACATGAAGAAGTGCACAGTGAGACACTGAGAATTACACAGAATGACATGAAGAATTGCACAAAGAAACAATGAGAATTACAAAGAATGACAGGTAGAAGTGCACAATGATAAACTGAGAACTACACACAATGACACGTAGAAGTGCACAGTGCGACACTGAGAATTACACAGAATGACATGAAGATGTGCACAGTGAGACACTGAGAACTACACAGAATGATATGAAGATGTGCACGGTGAGAGAATGAGAATTACACAGAATGACATGAAGATGAGTACAGCGAGACAGTGAGAATTACACGGAATAACATGAAAATGTGCACAGTGAGGCCATGAGAATTACATAGAATGACATGAAGATGTGCACAGTGAGACAATGAGAATTACAAAGAATGAAATGAAGATGAGCACAATGAGACAATGAGAATTACACAGAATGACATGAAGAAGTGCACAGTGAGACAATGAGAATTACAAAGAATGACAGGTAGAAGTGCACAGTGAGACACTGAGAACTACACACAATGACACGTAGAAGTGCACAGTGCGACACTGAGAATTACACAGAATGACATGAAGATGTGCACAGTGAGACACTGAGAATTACACAGAATGTCACGAAGATGTGCACAGTAAGACAATGAGTATTACACAGAATGACATGAAGATGTGCACAGTGAGACACAGAGAATAACATAGAATGAAATGAAGATGTGCGCAGTGACACAATGAGAATTACACAGAATGAAATGAAAATGCACACAACGAGACAATGAGAATAACACAGAATGAAATGAAGATGTGCACAGTGAGACAATGAGAATTACACAGGATGACATGAATATGTGCACAATGAGACACTGAGAATTACATAGAATGAAATGAAGATGTGCACCGTGAGACACAGAGAATTACACAGAATGACATGAAGATGTGCACAGTGAGAAACAGAGAATTACACAGAATGACATGTAGAAGTGCACAGTGAGACACAAAGAACTACACACAATGACACGTAGAAGTGCACAGTGCAACACTGAGAATTATACAGAATGACATGATGTGCAAAGTGAAACACTGAGAACTACACAGAATGAAATGAAGATGTGCACAGTGAGACAATGAGAATTACACAGAATGACATGAAGATGTGCGCAGTGAGACAATAAGAATTACACAGAATGAAATGAAAATGCACACATCAGACAATGAGAATAACACAGAGTGAAATGAAGATGTGCACAGCGAGACAATGAGAATTACAAAGAATGACATGAAGATGTTCACTGACTTACAATGAGAATTCAACAGAATGAATTGAAGATGTGCACAGTAAGACACTGAATATTACACAGAATTAAATGAAGATTGGCACAGTGAGACAATGAGAATTACACAGAATGACATGAAGTTGTGCACTGTGAGACAATGAGAATTACACAGAATGACATGAAGTTGTGCACTGTGAGAAACTGAGAATTACACGGAACGACACCAAGAAGTACAAAGTGAAACCCGGAGAACAAAGAATGAGATGAAGATGTGCACAGTGAGAGATTGTGAGTTACACAGAATGACAAGATGATGTGTACAGCGAGACACAGAATTAAACGGAATAACATGAAAATGTGCACAGTGAGAAACTGCGAATTACAATGAATGAAATGAAGATGTGCACAGTGAGAGAATGAGAATTACATAGAATGAAATGAAGATGTGCACAATGAGACAATGAGAATTACATAGAATGACATGAATATGTAGACAGTGAAAAAATGAGAATTACAAAGAATGACATGAACATGTGCACATTGAGACAATGAGACTTACACAGAATGACATGAAGATGTGCACAATGAGACATTGAGAATTACACAGAATGACATGAACATCTGCACAGTGAGACATTGAGAATTACACAGAATGACATGAAGATGTGCACGGTGGGAGAATGTGAATTACACAGAATGACATGAAGATGAGTACAGCGAGACAGTGAGAATTACACGGAATAACATGAAAATGTGCACAGTGAGGCAATGAGAATTACAAAGAATGACATGAAGATGTGCACAGTGAGACAATGAGAATTACAAAGAATGAAATGAAGATGAGCACAATGAGACAATGAGAATTACACAGAATGACATGAAGAAGTGCACAGTGAGACAATGAGAATTACAAAGAATGACAGGTAGAAGTGCACAGTGAGACACTGAGAACTACAGACAATGACACGTAGAAGTGCACAGTGCGACACTGAGAATAACACAGAGTGAAATGAAGATGTGCACTGTGAGAAACTGAGAATTACACAGAACGACACCAAGAAGTACAAAGTGAAACCCGGAGAACAAAGAATGAGATGAAGATGTGCACAGTGAGACACTGTGAATGACAGAGAATGAAATGAACATGTGCACAGTGAGACATTGAGAATTACACAGAATGACAAGAAGATGTGCACGGTGAGAGATTGTGAGTTACACAGAATGACATGAAGAAGTGCACAGTGAGACACTGAGAATAACAAAGAATGACATGAAGAAGTGCATGGTGAGCGAATGTGAATTACACAGAATGACATGATGATGAGTACAGCGAGACAGTGAGAATTACACGGAATAACATGAAAATGTGCACAGTGAGGCAATGAGAATTACATAGAATGAAATGAAGATGAGCACAATGAGACAATGAGAATTACACAGAATGACATGAAGAAGTGCACAATGAGACAATGAGAATTACAAAGAATGACAGGTAGAAGTGCACAATGATACACTGAGAACTACACACAATGACACGTAGAAGTGCACAGTGCGACACTGAGAATTACACAGAATGACATGAAGATGTGCACAGTGAGACACTGAGAACTACACAGAATGACATGAAGTTGTGCATGGTGAGAAACTGAGAATTACACAGAATTACATGTAGATGATCAATGACTTACAATGAGAATTCAACAGAATGACATGAAGATGTGCACAGTGAGAAACTGAGAATTACACAGAATGACACCAAGAAGTGCACAGTGAAACACTGAGAACTACAAAGAATGAGATGAAGATGTGCACAGTGAGGCACTGTGAATGACACAGAATGAAATGAACATGTGCACAGTGAGACATTGAGAATTACACAGAATGACATGAAGATGTGCATGGTGAGAGAATGTGAATTACACAGAATGACATGAAGATGAGTACAGCGAGACAGTGAGAATTACACAGAATAACATGAAAATGTGCACAGTGAGACAATGAGAATTACAAAGAATGAAATGAAGATGAGCACAATGAGACAATGAGAATTACACAGAATGACATGAAGAAGTGCACAGTGAGACAATGAGAATTACACAGAATGACAGGTAGAAGTGCACAGTGAGACACTGAGAACTACACACAATGACACGTAGAAGTGCACAGTGCGACACTGAGAATTACACAGAATGAAATGAAGATGTGCTCAGTGAGACACTGAGAATTACACAGAATGATACGAAGAAGTGCACAGTGATAGACTGAGAATAACAAAGAATGACACGAAGTGCACAATGAGACAATGAGAATTACAAAGAATGATAGGCAGAACTGCACAGTGAGACACTGAGAACAACACACAATGACAGGTAGAAGTGCACAGTGCGACACCGAGAATTACACAGAATGACATGAAGATGTGCACAGTGAAACACTGAGAATTACACAGAATGACATGAGGATGTGCATAGTGAGACAATGAGAACTACAGAGAATGAAATGAAGATGTGCACAGTGAGACAATGAGAATTACAGAGAATGAAATGAAGATGTGCACAGTGAAACACTGAGAATTACACAGAATGACATGAAGATGTGCACAGTGAAACACTGAGAACTACAGAGAATGAAATGAAGCTGTGCACAGTGAGACAATGAGAATTACACAGAATGACATGAAGATGTGTGCAGTGAGACAATAAGAATTACACAGAATGAAATGAAAATGGACACATCGAGACAATGAGAATAACACAGAATGAAATGAAGATGTGCACAGTGAGACAATGAGAATTACACAGAATTAAATGAAGATCGGCACAGTGAGACAATGAGAATTACACAAAAAGACATGAAGTTGTGCACAGTGAGAAACTGAGAATTACAAAGAATGACACCAAGAAGTACAAAGTGAAACACTGAGAAATAGAAAGAATGAGATGAAGATGTGCACAGTCAGAGACTGAGAATGACACAGAATGAAATGAACATGTGCACAGTGAGACATTGAGAATTACACAGAATGACATGAAGATGTGCACGGTGAGAGTATGTGAATTACACAGAATGACAAAATGATGTGTACAGCGAGACACAGAATTAAACGGAAAACATGAAAATGTGCACAGTGAGACACTGAGAATTACAAAGAATGAAATGAAGATGTGCACAGTGAGAGAATGAGAATTACATAGAATGAAATGAAGATGTGCACAATGAGACAATGAGAATTACACAGAATGACATGAAGTTGTGCACAGTGAGACATTGAGAACTACACAGAGTGAAATGAAGATGTGCACAGCGAGACACTGAGAATAACACAGAATGGAGGGAAGATGTGGACACAGAGACCCAGAGAATTAAACAGAAGGACATGAAGATGTGCACAGTGAGACACTGAGGATTACACAGAATGAGATGAAGATGTGCACGTTGAGAGAATGTGAATTACACAGAATGACAAGATGATGTGTACAGCGAGACACAGAATAAAACGGAATAAAATGAAAATGTGCACAGTGAGAAACTGAAAATTACATAGAATGACACCAAGAAGTGCGCAGTGAAACACTGAGTACTACAAAGAATGAGATGAAGAAGTGCACAGTGAGACAATGAGAATTACACAGAATGACATGAAGATATGAACAGAGAGAAAATGAAAATAACACAGGATGACATGAAGATGTGCTCAGTGAGACACTGAGAATTACATAGAATGAAATGAAGATGTGCACTGTGAGACAATGAGAATTACACAGAATGACATGAAGAAGTGCACAGTGAGACAATGAGAATTACAAAGAATGACAGGTAGAAGTGAACAGTGAGACACTGAGAACTACACACAATGACACGTTGAAGTGCACAGTGCGACACTGAGTATTACACAGAATGACATGAAGATGTGCACAGTGAGACACTGAGAATTACATAGAATGAAATGAAGATGTGCACCGTGAGACACAGAGAATTACACAGAATGAAATGAAGATGTGCACAGTGAGACAATGAGAATTACACAGAATGACATGAAGATGTGCGAAGTGAGACAATAAGAATTACACAGAATGAAATGAAAATGTGCACAGCGAGACAATGAGAATTACAAAGAATGACATGAAGATGTTCACTGACTTACAATGAGAATTCAACAGAATGAATTGAAGATGTGCACCGTAAGACACTGAATATTACACAGAATTAAATGAAGATCGGCACAGTGAGACAATGAGAATTACACAGAATGACATGAAGTTGTGCACTGTGAGAAACTGAGAATTACACAGAATGACACCAAGAAGTACACAGTGAAACACTGAGAACTACAAAGAATGAGATGAAGATGTGCACAGTGAGGCACTGTGAATGACACAGAATGAAATGAACATGTGCACAGTGAGACATTGAGAATGACACAGAATGACAAGAAGATGTGCACGGTGAGAGAATGTGAATTACACAGAATGACATGATGATGAGTACAACGAGGCAGTGAGAATTACACGGAATAACATGAAAATGTGCACAGTGAGGCAATGAGAATTACATAGAATGACATGAAGATGTGCACAGTGAGACAATGAGAATTGCAAAGAATGAAATGAAGATGAGCACAATGAGACACTGAGAACTACACAGAATGAAATGAAGATGTGCACAGTGCGACATAGAAAATTACACAGAATGACATGAAGATGTGCACAGTGAGACACTGAGAATAACATAGAATGAAATGAAGATGTGCACAGTGAGACAGACAATTATACAGAATGACATGATGATGTGTACAGTGAGACACTGAGAATTACAAAGAATGACATGAAGATGTTTACTGACTTACAATGAGAATTCAACAGAATGAATTGAAGATGTGCACAGTGAGACAGTGAGAATTACACAGAATTAAATGAAGATCGGCACAGTGAGACACTGAGAATTACACAAAATGACATGAAGTTGTGCACAGTGAGAAACTGAGAATTACACAGAATGACACCAAGAAGTACACAGTGAAACACTGAGAACTACAAAGAATGAGATGAAGATGTGCACAGTGCGACAGTGAGAATTACACAGAATGACATGAAGATGTGCACAGTGAAACACTGAGAGCTACACAGAATGAAGATGTGCACAGTGAGACATAGAAAATTACACAGAATGAAATGAAGATGTGCACAGTGAGACAATGAGAATTACACAGAATGACATGGAGATGTGCACGTTGAGAGAATGTGAATTACACAGAATGACAAGATGATGTGTACAGCGAGACACAGAATAAAACGGAATAAAATGAAAATGTGCACAGTGAGAAACTGAAAATTACATAGAATGACACCAAGAAGTGCGCAGTGAAACACTGAGTACTACAAAGAATGAGATGAAGAAGTGCACAGTGAGACAATGAGAATTACACAGAATGACATGAAGATATGAACAGTGAGAAAATGAAAATAACACAGGATGACATGAAGATGTGCACAGTGAGACACTGAGAATAACAAAGAATGACATGAAGAAGTGCACAATGAGACAATGAGAATTACAAAGAATGACAGGTAGAAGTGAACAGTGAGACACTGAGAACTACACACAATGACACGTTGAAGTGCACAGTGCGACACTGAGTATTACACAGAATGACATGAAGATGTGCACAGTGAGACACAGAGAATTACACAGAATGACATGAAGATGTGCACAGTGAGAAACTGAGAATTACACAGAATGACACCAAGAAGTACAAAGTGAAACCCTGAGAACAAAGAATGAGATGAAGATGTGCACAGTGAGAGATTGTGAGTTACACAGAATGACAAGATGATGTGTACAGCGAGACACAGAATTAAACGGAATAACATGAAAATGTGCACAGTGAGAAACTGCGAATTACAATGAATGAAATGAAGATGTGCACAGTGAGAGAATGAGAATTACATAGAATGAAATGAAGATGTGCACAATGAGACAATGAGAATTACACAGAATGACATGAAGATGTGCACAGTAAGAAACTGTGAATTACACAAAATGAAATGAAGATGTGCACAGTGAGACATTGAGAATTACACAGAATGATATGAAGTTGTGCACGGTGAGAAACAGAGAATTACACAGAATGACACCAAGAAGTGCACAGTGAAACACTGAGAACTACAAAGAATGAGATGAAGATGTGCACAGTGAGGCATTGAGAATTACACAGAATGACAAGAAGATGTGCACGGTGAGAGAATGTGAATTACACAGAATGACATGATGATGAGTACAACGAGGCAGTGAGAATTACACGGAATAACATGAAAATGTGCACAGTGAGGCAATGAGAATTACATAGAATAACATGAAGATGTGCACAGTGAGACAATGAGAATTGCAAAGAATGAAATGAAGATGAGCACAATGAGACAATGAGAATTACACAGAATAACACGAAAAAGTGCACAGTGAGACAATGAGAATTACACAGAATGACATGAAGAAGTGCACAATGAGACAATGAGAATTACAAAGAATGACAGGTAGAAGTGCACAGTGAGACACTGAGAACTACAGACAATGACACGTAGAAGTGCACAGTGCGACACTGAGAATTACACAGAATGACATGAAGATGTGCACAGTGAGACACTGAGAACTACACAGAAGGAAATGAAGATGTGCACAGTGAGACATAGAAAATTACACAGAATGAAATGAAGATGTGCACAGTGAGACGCTGAGAATTACACACAATGACGTGAAGCTGTGCACACTGAGTCACCGAGAATTACACAGAATGTCACAAAGATGTGCACAGTGAGACAACGAGAATTACACAGAATGACATGAAGATGTGCACAGTGAGACACTGAGAATAACACAGATTGAAATGTAGATGTGCGCAGTGAGACAATGAGAATTACACAGAATGAAATGAAAATGCACACATGGAGACAATGAGAATAACACAGAATGAAATGAAGATGTGCACAGTGAGACAATGAGAATTACACAGGATGACATGAAGATGTGCACAGTGAGACACTGAGAATAACATCGAATGAAATGAAGATGTGCAAAGTGAGAAACAGAGAATTACACAGAATGACATGAAAATGTGCACAGTGAGAAACTGAGAATTACACAGGATGACATGAAGATGTGCACAGTGACACACTGAGAATTACACAGAATGACATGATGATGTGTACAGTGAGACACTGAGAATTACACAGAATGACACCAAGAAGTACAGAATGAAACACTGAGAATTACACAGAATGAGATGAAGAAGTGCACAAAGAGATAATGAGAATTAGAAAGAATGAAACGTAGAAGTGCACAGAGATACACTGAGAATTACACAGAATGACATGAAGATGTGCACGGTGAAACACTGAGAACTACACAGAATGAGATGAAGATGTGCACAGTGAGACATTGAGAATTACACGGAATGAAATGAAGATGTGCACAGTGAGACAGTGAGATTTACACAGTATGACATGAAAATCTGCACAGTGAGACACTGAGAATAACATCAAATGAAATGAAGATGTGCACAGTGTGACACAGAGAATTACACAGAATGACATGAAGATGTGCACAGTGAGAAACTGAGAATTACACAGGATGACATGAAGATGTGCACAGTGAGACACTGAGAATTACATAGAATGAAATGAAGATGTGCACAGTGAGACAGACAATTATACAGAATGACATGATGATGTGTACAGTGAGACACTGAGAATTACAAAGAATGACATGAAGATGTTTACTGACTTACAATGAGAATTCAACAGAATGAATTGAAGATGTGCACAGTAAGACACTGAGAATTACACAAAATGACATGAAGTTGTGCACATTGAGAAACTGAGAATTACACAGAATGACATGAAGTTGTGCACGGTGAGAAACTGAGAATTACACAGAATGACACCAAGAAGTACACAGTGAAACACTGAGAACTACAAAGAATGAGATGAAGATGTGCACAGTGAGACACTGAGAACTACACACAATGACTCGTAGAAGTGCACAGTGAGACACTGAGAACTACACACAATGACACGTAGAAGTGCACAGTGCGGCACTGAGAATTACACAGAATGACATGAAGATGTGCACAGTGAGACACTGAGAATTACACACAATGACGTGAAGCTGTGCACAGTGAGTCACTGAGAATTACACAGAATGTCACGAAGATGTGCACAGTGAGACAATGAGAATTACACAGAATGACATGAAGATGTGCACAGTGAAACACTGAGAGCTACACAGAATGAAGATGTGTACAGTGAGACATAGAAAATTACACAGAATGAAATGAAGATGTGCACAGTGAGACAATGAGAATTACACGGAATGAAATGAAGATGTGCACAGCGAGACACTGAGAATTACACAGTATGACATGAAAATGTGCACACTGAGAAACTGAGAATTACACAGAATGACATGAATATGTGCACAGTGAGACACTGAAAATTACACAGAATGAAATGAAGATGTGCACAGTGAGACGCTGAGAATTACACACAATGACGTGAAGCTGTGCACAGTGAGTCACTGAGAATTACACAGAATGTCACGAAGATGTGCCCAGTGAGACAATGAGAATTACACAGAATGTAACGAAGATGTGCACAGTGAGACAATGAGAATTACACAGAATGACATGAAGATGTGCACAGTGAGACAATGAGAATTACACAGAATGACATGAAGATGTGCACAGTGAGACACTGAGAATTACACAGAATGACATGAAGATGTGCGCAGTGAGACAATGAGAAATAGACAGAATGAAATGAAAATGCACACATCGAGACAATGAGAAAAACACAGAATGAAATGAAGATGTGCACAGTGAGACAATGAGAATTGCACAGAATGACATGAAGATGTGCACAGTGAGACACTGAGAATAACAGAGAATGACAAGAAGATGTGCACGGTGAGAGAATGTGAATTACACAGAATGACAAGATGATGTGTACAGCGAGACACTGAGAATTACACGGAATAACAAGAAAATGTGCACAGTGAGACAATGAGAATTACAAAGAATGAATAGAAGATGTGCACAGTGAGAAACTGAGAATTACATAGAATGACACCAAGAAGTGCACAGTGACACACTGAGAACTACAAAGAATGAGATGAAGATGTGCACAGTGAGACAATGAGAATTACACAGAATGAAAAGTTGAAGTGCACAGTGCGACACTGAGAATTACACAGAATGACATGAAGATGTGCACAGTGAGACAATGAGAATTACACAGAATGACATGAAGAAGTGCACAGTGAGACACTGAGAATTACACAGAATGACATGAAGATGTGCAAAGTGAAACACTGAGAACTACACAGAATGAGATGAAGATGTGCACAGTGATACATTGAGAATTACACGGAATGAAATGAAGATGTGCACAGCGATACAGTGAGAATTACACAGTATGACACGAAAATGTGAACAATGAGACACTGAAAATTAAACAGAATGAAATGAAGATGTACACAGTGAGACGCTGAGAATTACACACAATGATGTGAAGATGTGCACAGTGAGTCACTGAAAAATACACAGAATGTCACGATGATGTGCACAGTGAGACAATGAGAATGACACAGATTGTCACGAGGTTGTGCACAGTGAGACAATGAGAATTACACAGGATGACATGAAGATGTGCACAGCGTGACACAGAGAATTACACAGAATGACATGAAGATGTGCACAGGGAGACACTGAGAATAACATAGAATGAAATGAACATGTGCACAGTGAGACATTGAGAATAACAGAATGACATGAAGATGTGCAAGGTGAGAGAATGTGAATTATACAGGATGACATGAAGATGTGCACAGTGAGACACTGAGAATAACATCGAATGAAATGAAGATGTGCACAGCGTGACACAGAGAATTACACAGAATGACATGAAGATGTGCACAGTGAGACACTGAGAACTACACAGAATGACATGATGATGTGTACAGTGAGACATTGAAAGTTACACAGAATAAAATGAAGATGTGCACAGTGAGACATTGAAAGTTACACAGAATAAAATGAAGATGTGCACAGTGAGACAATGAGAATTACACAGAATGAAATGAAGATGTGCACAGCGAGAGAATGGGAATTACACAGTATGACATGAAGATGTGCAAAGTGAGAAACTGAGAATTACACAGAATGACATGAAGATGTGCAAAGTGAGACAATGAGAATTACAAAGAATACATGTAGATGTTCAATGACTTATAATGAGAATTCAACAAAATTAATTGAAGACGTGCACATTAAAAAAATGAGAATTACACAGAATGACATAAAGATCTGCACACTGAGACAATTAGAATTACATAGAATGACATGAAGTTGTGCACGGTGACAAACTGAGAATTACACAGAATGACACCAAGAAGTGCACAGTGAAACACTGAGAACTAGAAAAAATGAGATGAAGATGTGCACACTGAGGCACTGAGAATGACGTAGAATGAAATGAACATGTGCACAGTGAGACATTGATAATTACACAGAATGACATGAAGATGTGCACGGTGAGAGAATGTGAATTACACAGAATGAAATGATGATGAGTACAGTGAGACAGTGAGAATTACACGGAATAACATGAAAATGTGCACAGTGAGGCAATGAGAATTACATAGAATGACATGAAGATGTGCACAGTGAGACAATGAGAATTTCAAAGAATGAAATGAAGATGAGCACAATGAGACAATGAGAATTACACAGAATGACATGAAGAAGTGCACAGTGAGACACTGAGAATAACAAAGAATGACATGAAGAAGTGCACAATGAGACAATGAGAATTACAAAGAATGACAGGTAGAAGTGCACAATGATACACTGAGAACTACACACAATGACACGTAGAAGTGCACAGTGAGACACTGAGAACTACACACAATGACACGTAGAAGTGCACAGTGCGACACAGAATTACACAGAATGACATGAAGATGTGCACAGTGAAACATTGAGAACTACACAGAATGAAATGAAGATGTGCACAGTGAGACACTGAAAATTAAACAGAATGAAATGAAGATGTGCACAGTGAGACGCTGAGAATTACACACAATGACGTGAAGCTGTGCACACTGAGTCACTCAGAATTACACAGAATGTCACGAAGATGTGCACAGTGAGACAATGAGAATTCACAGAATGTCACGAAGTTGTGCACAGTGAGACACTGAGAATAACACAGATTGAAATGAAGATGTGCGCAGTGAGACAATGAGAATTACACAGAATGAAATGAAAATGCACACATGGAGACAATGAGAATAACACAGAATGAAATGAAGATGTGCACAGTGAGACAATGAGAATAACATCGAATGAAAAGAAGATGTGCAAAGTGAGACACAGAGAATTACACAGAATGACATGAAAATGTGCACTGTGAGAAACTGTGAATTACACAGGATGACATGAAGATGTGCACAGTGAGACAATGAGAATTACACAGAATGAAATGAAGATGAGCACAATGAGACAATGAGAATTACACAGAATGAAATGAAGATGTGCACAATGAGACAATGAGAATTACACAGAATGACATGAAGAATTGCACAGTGAGACACTGAGAATAACAAAGAATGACATGAAGAAGTGTACAATGAGACAAGAGAATTACATAGAATGAGAGGTAGAAGTGCACAGTGAGACACTGAGAACTACACACAATGACACGTAGAAGTGCACAGTGCGACACTGAGAATTACACAGAATGACATGAAGATGTGCACAGTGAAACACTGAGAACTACACACAATGAAATTAAGATGTGCACAGTGAGGCATTGAAAATTACACCGAATGAAATGAAGATGTTCACAATGAGACAGTGAGAATTACACACAATGACGTGAAGATGTGCACAGTGAGTCACTGAGAATTACACAGAATGTCACGATGACGTGCGCAGTGAGACAATGAGAATTACAGAAAATGTCACGAAGTAGTGCACAGTGAGACAATGAATGACATGACTACGTGCACAGTGAGACACTGAGAATAACACAGAATGACAAGAAGATGTGCACAGTGAGACAATGAGAATTACACAGAATGACAATAATATGTGCACAGTGAGACAATGAGAATTACACAGGATGACATGAGAATGTGCACAGTGATACACTAAAAATTACACAGAATGAATTGAAGATGTGCACAGTGAGACGCTGAGAATTACACATAAAGACGTGAAGATGTGCACAATGAGCCACTAAGAATTACACAGAATGTCACGATGATGTGCACAGTGGGACAATGAGAATTACACAGAATGTCATGAAGATCTGCAGAGTGAGACAGTGAGAATAACACAGAATGACAAGAAGATGTGCACAGTGAGACAATGAGAATTAAACAGAATGAAATTAATATGTGCACAGTGAGACAATGAGAATTACACAGGATGACATGAAGATGTGCACAGTGAGACAAAGAGAATTACACAGAATGAAATGATGATCTGTGCAGTGAGACAATGAGAATTACAAAGAATGACATGAAGATCTGCACAGTGAGACAATGAGAATTACACAGAATGACATGAAGTTGTGCACGGTGAGAAACTGAGAATTACACAGAATGACATCAAGAAGTGCACAGTGAAACACTGAGAACTACAAAGAATGAGATGAAGATGCGCACAGTCAGGCACTGAGAATGACACAGAATGAAATGAACATGTGCACAGTGAGACATTGAGAATAACAGAATGACATGAAGATGTGCAAGGTGAGAGAATGTGAATTATACAGAATGACATGATGATGAGCACAGCGAGACAGTGAGAATTACATGGAATAACATGAAAATGTGCACAGTGAGGCAATGAGAATTACATAGAATGACATGAAGATGTGCACAGTGAGACAATGAGAATTACAAAGAATGAAATGAAGATGTGCACAATGAGACAATGAGAATTACACAGAATGACACGAAGAAGTGCACAGTGAGACACTGAGAATAACAAAGAATGACATGAAGAAGTGTACAATGAGACAATGAGAATTACACAGAATGACAGGTAGAAGTGCACAGTGAGACACTGAGAACTACACACAATGACACGTAGAAGTGCACAGTGCGACACTGAGAATTACACAGAATGACATGAAGATGTGCACAGTGAAACACAGAGAACTACACAGAATGAAATGAAGATGTGCACAGTGAGACATTGAAAGTTACACAGAATAAAATGAAGATGTGCACAGTGAGACAATGAGAATTACACAGAATGAAATGAAGATGTGCACAGCGAGAGAATGGGAATTACACAGTATGACATGAAAATCTGCACAGTGAGAAACTGAGAATTACACAGAATGACATGAAGATGTGCAAAGTGAGACAATGAGAATTACACAGAATGACATGAAGATGTGCAAAGTGAGACAATGAGAATTACAAAGAATGACATGTAGATGTTCAATGACTTACAATGAGAATTCAACAGAATGAAATGAACATGTGCACAGTGAGACATTGAGAATTACACAGAATGACAAGATGATTTGTACAGCGAGACACTGAGAATTACACGGAATAACATGAATATATGCACAATTAGACAATGAGTATCACCAAGAATGAAATGAAGATGTGCACAGAGAGACAATTAGAATTACACAGAATGACATGAAGATTTGCACAGAGTGAAAATGAGAACTCAACAGAATGACATGAAGATTTGCGCAATGAGAAAATGAGAATTACACAGAATGAAATGAAGATGTGCACAGTGAGACAATGAAAATTACACAAAATGTCACGAAGTTGTGCACAGTGAGGCAATGAGAATTACACAGAATGACAAGAAGATGTGCACAGTGAAACACTGAGAATGACACAGAATAAATGAACATGTGCACAGTGAGACACTGAGAATTACACAGAATGACATGAAGATGTGCACGGTGCGAGAATGTGAATTACACAGAATGACAACATGATGTGTACAGCGAGACACTGAGAATTACACGGAATAACATGAAAATGTACACAATGAGGCAATGAGTATCACCAAGAATGAAATGAAGATGTGCACAGTGAGACAATAAGAATTACACATAATGACAAGAAGATTTGCACAGTGTGAAAATGACAATTACACAGGATTACATGAAGATGTGCACAGTGAGACACTGAGTATTAAATAGAATGAAATGAAGATGTGCACTGTGAGACACAGAGAATTACACAGAATGAAATGATGATGTGTACAGTGAGACACTGAGAATTACACAGAATGACATGAAGATGTGCACAGCGAGAAAATGAGAATTACAAAGAATGATATGTAGATGTTCAATGACTTACAATGAGAATTCAACAGAATGAATTGAAGATGTGCACAGTAAGACACTGAGAATTACACAGAATGACATGAAGATCTGCACAGTGAGACAATGAGAATTACACAGAATGACATGAAGTTGTGCACGGTGAGAAACTGAGAATTACACAGAATGACACCAAGAAGTGCATAGTGAAACACTGAGAACTACAAAGAATGAGATGAAGATGTGCACAGTGAGGCACTGAGAATGACACAGAATGAAATGAACATGTGCACAGTGAGACATTGAGAATTACACAGAATGACATGAAGATGTGCACGGTGAGAGAATGTGAATTACACAGAATGACATGATGATGAGCGCAGTGAGACAGTGAGAATTACACAGAATAACATGAAAATGTGCACAGTGAGACAATGAGAATTACATAGAATGACATGAAGATGTGCACAGTGAGACAATGAGAATTACAAAGAATGAAATGAAGATGTGCACAATGAGACAATGAGAATTACAGAGAATGACACAAAGAAATGCACCGTGAGATAATGAGAATAACAAAGAATACATGAATACAGTGAATACAAAGAATACAGTGAGACAATGAGAATTACAAAGAATGACAGATAGATGTGCACAGTGAGACACTGAGAACTACAGACAATGACATGTAGAAGTGCATAGTGCGACACTGAGAATTACACAGAATGAAATGAAGATGTGCACAGTGAGACATTGAAAATTACATAGAATGAAATGAAGATGTGCACGGTGAGACAATGAGAATTGCACGGAATGAAATGAAGATGTGCACAGCGAGACAGTGAGAATTACACAGTATGACATGAAAATGTGCACATTGAGACACTGAAAATTGCACAGAATGAAATGAAGATGTGCACAGTGAGACGCTGAGAATTACACACAATGACATGAAGATGTGCACAGTGAGTCACTCAGAATTACACAGTATGTCACGATGACGTGCACAGTGAGACAATGAGAATTACACAGAAATTCACGAAGTTGTGCACAGTGAGACGCTGAGAATAACACAGAATGACAAGAAGATGTGCACAGTGAGACACAGAGAATAACACAGAATGACAAGAAGATGAGCACAGTGAGACAATGAGAATTACAAAGAATAACATGAATATGTTCACAGTGAGACAATGAGAATTACACACAAAGACATGAAGATTTGCACAGTGAGAAAATGAGAATTACACAGGATGACATGAAAATGTGTACAGTGAGACACTGAAAATTGCACAGAATGAAATGAAGATGTGCACAGTGAGACGCAGAGAATTACACACAATGACGTGAAGATGTGCACAGTGAGTCACTGAGAATTACACAGAATGTCACGAAGTTGTGCACAGTGAGACAATGAGAATTACACAGAATGGCATGAAGACATGCACAGTGAGACTCTGAGAATACCACAAATGACAAGAAGATGTGCACAGTGAGACAATGAGAATTACACAGAATGACATGAATATGTGCACAGTGAGACAATGAAAATTACACACACTGACATGAAGATTTGCACAGTGAGAAAATGAGAATTCAACAGAATGACATGAAGATTTGCGCAGTGAGAAAATGAGAATTACACAGGATGACATGAAAATGTGAACAGTGATACACTAAAAATTACACAGAATGAATTGAAAATGTGCACAGTGAGACGCAAAGAATTACACACAATGACGTGAAGATGTGCACAGTGAGGCACTGAGAATGACACAGAATGAAATGAACATGTGCACAGTGAGACATTGAGAATTACACAGAATGACATGAAGATGTGCACGGTGAGAGAATGTGAATTACACAGAATGACATGATGATGAGCGCAGTGAGACAGTGAGAATTACACAGAATAACATGAAAATGTGCACAGTGAGACAATGAGAATTACATAGAATGACATGAAGATGTGCACAGTGAGACAATGAGAATTACAAAGAATGAAATGAAGATGTGCACAATGAGACAATGAGAATTACAGAGAATGACACAAAGAAATGCACCGTGAGATAATGAGAATAACAAAGAATACATGAATACAGTGAATACAAAGAATACAGTGAGACAATGAGAATTACAAAGAATGACAGATAGATGTGCACAGTGAGACACTGAGAATTACAGACAATGACATGTAGAAGTGCATAGTGCGACACTGAGAATTACACAGAATGAAATGAAGATGTGCACAGTGAGACATTGAAAATTACATAGAATGAAATGAAGATGTGCACGGTGAGACAATGAGAATTGCACGGAATGAAATGAAGATGTGCACAGCGAGACAGTGAGAATTACACAGTATGACATGAAAATGTGCACATTGAGACACTGAAAATTGCACAGAATGAAATGAAGATGTGCACAGTGAGACGCTGAGAATTACACACAATGACATGAAGATGTGCACAGTGAGTCACTCAGAATTACACAGTATGTCACGATGACGTGCACAGTGAGACAATGAGAATTACACAGAAATTCACGAAGTTGTGCACAGTGAGACACTGAGAATAACACAGAATGACAAGAAGATGAGCACAGTGAGACAATGAGAATTACAAAGAATAACATGAATATGTTCACAGTGAGACAATGAGAATTACACACAAAGACATGAAGATTTGCACAGTGAGAAAATGAGAATTACACAGGATGACATGAAAATGTGTACAGTGAGACACTGAAAATTGCACAGAATGAAATGAAGATGTGCACAGTGAGACGCAGAGAATTACACACAATGACGTGAAGATGTGCACAGTGAGTCACTGAGAATTACACAGAATGTCACGAAGTTGTGCACAGTGAGACAATGAGAATTACACAGAATGGCATGAAGACATGCACAGTGAGACTCTGAGAATACCACAAATGACAAGAAGATGTGCACAGTGAGACAATGAGAATTACACAGAATGACATGAATATGTGCACAGTGAGACAATGAAAATTACACACACTGACATGAAGATTTGCACAGTGAGAAAATGAGAATTCAACAGAATGACATGAAGATTTGCGCAGTGAGAAAATGAGAATTACACAGGATGACATGAAAATGTGAACAGTGATACACTAAAAATTACACAGAATGAATTGAAAATGTGCACAGTGAGACGCAAAGAATTACACACAATGACGTGAAGATGTGCACAGTGAGCCACTGAGAATTACACAGAATGACATGAAATGTGCAGAGTGAGACAATGAGAATAACACAGAATGACACGATGACATGCACAGTGAGACAATGAGATTTACACAGAATGACATGAAGATGTGCACAGTGAGACACTGAGAATTACAAAGAATGACATGAATATGTGCACAGTGAGACAATGAGAATTACACACAATGACATGAAGATTTGCACAGTGAGAAAATGAGAACTCAACAGAATGACATGAAGATTTGCGCAGTGAGAAAATGAGAATTACACAGGATGACATGAAGATGTGCAGAGTGAGACAATGAGAATAACACAGAATGACATGAAGATGCGCACAGTGAAACACTGAGAACTACACAGAATGAAATTAAGATGGGCACAGCGAGACAATGAGAAATACACAGTATGACATGAAAAGTGCACAGTGAGAAACTGAGAATTACACAGAATGACATGAATATGTGCACAGTGAGACACTGAGAATAACAGAATGACAAGAAGATGTGCATAGTGAAACACTGAGAATAACACAGAATGACAAGAAGATGTGCACAGTGAGACAATGAGAATTACACAGAATGACATGAAGTTGTGGACGGTGAGAAAATGAGAATTACACAGAATGACACCAAGAAGTGCACAGTGAAATATTGAGAACTACAAAGAATGAGATGAAGATGTGCCCAGCGAGGCACTGAGAATGACACAGAATGAAATGAACATTTGCACAGTGAGACATTGAGAATTATACAGAATGACATGAGGATGTGCACGGTGAGAGAATGTGAATTACACAGAATGACATGAAGATGTGCACAGTGAGACAATGAGAATTACACAGAATGACATGAATATGTGCTCAGTGAGACACTGAGAATTACAAAAAATGACATGAAGATGTGCACAGTGAGACAATGAGAATTACACAGAATGAAATGAACATGTGCACAGTGAGACATTGAGAATTACACAGAATGACATGAAGATGTGCACGGTGAGAGAATGTGAATTACACAGAATGACATGATGATGAGTACAGCGAGACAGTGAGAATTACACGGAATAACATGAAAATGTGCACAGTGAGACAATGAGAATTACAAAGAATGAAATGAAGATGTGCACAGTGAGAGATTGAGAATTACATAGAATGAAATGAAGATGTGTGCAATGAGACAATGAGAATTCAACAGAATGACATGAAGTAGTGCACAGTAAGACACTGCGAATTACACAAAATGAAATGAAGACGTGCACATTGAGACAATGAGAATTACACAGAATGACATGAAGTTGTGCACGGTGAGAAACTGAGAATTACACAGAATGACACCATGTATGGCACAATGAAACACTGACAACTACAAAGAATGAGATGAAGATGTGCACAGTGAGACAGAGAATTACAAAGAATGACATGTAGATGTTCAATGACTTACAATAAGAATTCAACAGAATGAAATGAACATGTGCACAGTGAGACATTGAGAATTACACAGAATGACATGAAGATGTGCACGGTGAGAGAATGTGAATTACACAGAATGACATGATGATGAGAACAGCGAGACAGTGAGAATTTCACGGAATAACATGAAGATGTGCACAGTGAGACACTGAGAATAACAAAGAATGACATGAAGAAGTGCACAATGAGACAATGAGAATTACAAAGAATGACAGGTAGAAGTGCACAGTGAGACACTGAGAACTACACACAATGACACGTAGAAGTGCACAGTGCGACACAGAGAATTACACAGAATGACATGAAGATGTGCACAGTGAAATACTGAGAACTACACAGAATGAAATTAAGATGTGCACTGTGAGACAATGAGAAATACACAGTATGACATGAAAATGTGCACAATGAGACAATGAGAATTACATAGAATGACATGAAGATGTGCACAGTGAGAAACTGAGAATTACACAGAATGACATGAAGATGTGCACAGTGAGACACTGAGAATAAGAGAATGACAAGAAGATGTGCACAGTGAAACACTGAGAACTACACAGAATGAAATGAAGATGTGCGAAGTGAGACAATGAGAATTACACAGAATTAAATGAAAATGCACACATCGAGACAATGAGAATAACGCAGAATGAAATGAAGATGTGCACAGTGAGACAATGAGAATTACACACAATGACATGAAGATGTGCACAGTGAGTCACTGAGAATTACACAGAATGTCACGATGACGTGCACAGTGAGAGAATGAGAATTACACAGAATGACATGAAGATGTGCACAGTGAGACAATGAGAATAACACAGAATGACAAGAAGATGTGCACAGTTAGACAATGAGAATTACACACAATGACATGAAGATTTGCACAGTGAGAAAATGAGAACTCAACAGAATGACATGAAGATTTGCGCAGTGAGAAAATGAGAATTATACTGGATGACATGAAAATGTGCACATTGAGACACTGAAAATTGCACAGAATGAAATGAAGATGTGCACAGTGAGACAATGAGAATTACAAAGAATGAAATGAAGATGTGCACAATGAGACAATGAAAATTACAGAGAATGACAAAGAAATGCACCGTGAGATAATGAGAATAACAAAGAATACATGAATACAGTGAATACAAAGAATACAGTGAGACAATGAGAATTACAAAGAATGACAGATAGATGTGCACAGTGAGACACTGAGAATTACAGACAATGACATGTAGAAGTGCATAGTGCGACACTGAGAATTACACAGAATGAAATGAAGATGTGCACAGTGAGACATTGAAAATTACATAGAATGAAATGAAGATGTGCACGGTGAGACAATGAGAATTGCACGGAATGAAATGAAGATGTGCACAGCGAGACAGTGAGAATTACACAGTATGACATGAAAATGTGCACATTGAGACACTGAAAATTGCACAGAATGAAATGAAGATGTGCACAGTGAGACGCTGAGAATTACACACAATGACATGAAGATGTGCACAGTGAGTCACTCAGAATTACACAGTATGTCACGATGACGTGCACAGTGAGACAATGAGAATTACACAGAAATTCACGAAGTTGTGCACAGTGAGACACAGAGAATAACACAGAATGACAAGAAGATGAGCACAGTGAGACAATGAGAATTACAAAGAATAACATGAATATGTTCACAGTGAGACAATGAGAATTACACACAAAGACATGAAGATTTGCACAGTGAGAAAATGAGAATTACACAGGATGACATGAAAATGTGTACAGTGAGACACTGAAAATTGCACAGAATGAAATGAAGATGTGCACAGTGAGACGCAGAGAATTACACACAATGACGTGAAGATGTGCACAGTGAGTCACTGAGAATTACACAGAATGTCACGAAGTTGTGCACAGTGAGACAATGAGAATTACACAGAATGGCATGAAGACATGCACAGTGAGACTCTGAGAATACCACAAATGACAAGAAGATGTGCACAGTGAGACAATGAGAATTACACAGAATGACATGAATATGTGCACAGTGAGACAATGAAAATTACACACACTGACATGAAGATTTGCACAGTGAGAAAATGAGAATTCAACAGAATGACATGAAGATTTGCGCAGTGAGAAAATGAGAATTACACAGGATGACATGAAAATGTGAACAGTGATACACTAAAAATTACACAGAATGAATTGAAAATGTGCACAGTGAGACGCAAAGAATTACACACAATGACGTGAAGATGTGCACAGTGAGCCACTGAGAATTACACAGAATGACATGAAATGTGCAGAGTGAGACAATGAGAATAACACAGAATGACACGATGACATGCACAGTGAGACAATGAGATTTACACAGAATGACATGAAGATGTGCACAGTGAGACACTGAGAATTACAAAGAATGACATGAATATGTGCACAGTGAGACAATGAGAATTACACACAATGACATGAAGATTTGCACAGTGAGAAAATGAGAACTCAACAGAATGACATGAAGATTTGCGCAGTGAGAAAATGAGAATTACACAGGATGACATGAAGATGTGCAGAGTGAGACAATGAGAATAACACAGAATGACATGAAGATGCGCACAGTGAAACACTGAGAACTACACAGAATGAAATTAAGATGGGCACAGCGAGACAATGAGAAATACACAGTATGACATGAAAAGTGCACAGTGAGAAACTGAGAATTACACAGAATGACATGAATATGTGCACAGTGAGACACTGAGAATAACAGAATGACAAGAAGATGTGCACAGTGAGACAATGAGAATTACACAGAATGACATGAAGTTGTGGACGGTGAGAAAATGAGAATTACACAGAATGACACCAAGAAGTGCACAGTGAAATATTGAGAACTACAAAGAATGAGATGAAGATGTGCCCAGCGAGGCACTGAGAATGACACAGAATGAAATGAACATTTGCACAGTGAGACATTGAGAATTATACAGAATGACATGAGGATGTGCACGGTGAGAGAATGTGAATTACACAGAATGACATGAAGATGTGCACAGTGAGACAATGAGAATTACACAGAATGACATGAATATGTGCTCAGTGAGACACTGAGAATTACAAAAAATGACATGAAGATGTGCACAGTGAGACAATGAGAATTACACAGAATGAAATGAACATGTGCACAGTGAGACATTGAGAATTACACAGAATGACATGAAGATGTGCACGGTGAGAGAATGTGAATTACACAGAATGACATGATGATGAGTACAGCGAGACAGTGAGAATTACACGGAATAACATGAAAATGTGCACAGTGAGACAATGAGAATTACAAAGAATGAAATGAAGATGTGCACAGTGAGAGATTGAGAATTACATAGAATGAAATGAAGATGTGTGCAATGAGACAATGAGAATTCAACAGAATGACATGAAGTAGTGCACAGTAAGACACTGCGAATTACACAAAATGAAATGAAGACGTGCACATTGAGACAATGAGAATTACACAGAATGACATGAAGTTGTGCACGGTGAGAAACTGAGAATTACACAGAATGACACCATGTATGGCACAATGAAACACTGACAACTACAAAGAATGAGATGAAGATGTGCACAGTGAGACAGAGAATTACAAAGAATGACATGTAGATGTTCAATGACTTACAATAAGAATTCAACAGAATGAAATGAACATGTGCACAGTGAGACATTGAGAATTACACAGAATGACATGAAGATGTGCACGGTGAGAGAATGTGAATTACACAGAATGACATGATGATGAGAACAGCGAGACAGTGAGAATTTCACGGAATAACATGAAGATGTGCACAGTGAGACACTGAGAATAACAAAGAATGACATGAAGAAGTGCACAATGAGACAATGAGAATTACAAAGAATGACAGGTAGAAGTGCACAGTGAGACACTGAGAACTACACACAATGACACGTAGAAGTGCACAGTGCGACACAGAGAATTACACAGAATGACATGAAGATGTGCACAGTGAAATACTGAGAACTACACAGAATGAAATTAAGATGTGCACTGTGAGACAATGAGAAATACACAGTATGACATGAAAATGTGCACAATGAGACAATGAGAATTACATAGAATGACATGAAGATGTGCACAGTGAGACACTGAGAATAAGAGAATGACAAGAAGATGTGCACAGTGAAACACTGAGAACTACACAGAATGAAATGAAGATGTGCACAGTGAGACAATGAGAAGTACACAGAATGAAATGAAGATGTGCGAAGTGAGACAATGAGAATTACACAGAATTAAATGAAAATGCACACATCGAGACAATGAGAATAACGCAGAATGAAATGAAGATGTGCACAGTGAGACAATGAGAATTACACACAATGACATGAAGATGTGCACAGTGAGTCACTGAGAATTACACAGAATGTCACGATGACGTGCACAGTGAGAGAATGAGAATTACACAGAATGACATGAAGATGTGCACAGTGAGACAATGAGAATAACACAGAATGACAAGAAGATGTGCACAGTTAGACAATGAGAATTACACACAATGACATGAAGATTTGCACAGTGAGAAAATGAGAACTCAACAGAATGACATGAAGATTTGCGCAGTGAGAAAATGAGAATTATACTGGATGACATGAAAATGTGCACATTGAGACACTGAAAATTGCACAGAATGAAATGAAGATGTGCACAGTGAGACGCAGAGAATTACTAACAATGACGTGAAGATGTGCACAGTGATTCACTGAGAATTACACAGAATGTCACGATGATGTGCACAGTGAGACAATGAGAATTACACAAAATTTCACGAAGTTGTGCACAGTGAGACAATGAGAATTCAACAGAATGACATGAAGATGTGCAGAGTGAGACAATGAGAATAACACAGAATGACATGAAGTTGTGGACGGTGAGAAACTGAGAATTACACAGAATGACACCAAGAAGTGCACAGTGAAATACTGAGAACTACAAAGAATGAGATGAAGATGTGCCCAGCGAGGCACTGAGAATGACAGAGAATGAAATGAACATGTGCACAGTGAGACATTGAGAATTACACAGAATGACATGAAGATGTGCACGGTGAGAGAATGTGAAATACACAGAATGACATGATGATGAGTACAGCGACACAGTGAGAATTACACGGAATAACATGAAAATGTTCACAGTGAGGCAATGAGAATTACATAGAATAACATGGAGATGTGCACAGTGAGACAATGAGAATTACAAAGAATGAAATGAAGATGAGCACAATGAGACAATGAGAATTACACAGAATGACATGAAGAAGTGCACAGTGAGACAATGAGAATTACGAAGAATGACAGGTAGAAGTGCACAGTGCGACACTGAGAATTACACAGAATGACATGAAGATGTGCACAGTGAGACAATGAGAATTACACAGAATGACATGAAGATGTGCACAGTGAAACGCAGAGAACTACACAGAATGAAATGAAGATGTGCACAGTGAGACAATGAGAATTACATGGAATGAAATGAAGATGTGCACAGCGAGACACTGAGAATTACACAGAATGAAATGAAGATGTGCACAGTGAGACACTAAGAATTACACACAATGAAGTGAAGCTGTGCACAGTGAGTCACTGAGAATTACACAGAATGTCACGAAGATGTGCACAGTGAGACAATGAGAATTACACAGAATGTCATGAAGATGTGCACAGTGAGACAATGAGAATTACACAGAATGAAATGAAGATGTGCACAGTGAGACAATGAGAATTACATGGAAAGAAATGAAGATGTGCACAGCGAGACACTGAGAATTACACAGAATGAAATGAAGATGTGCACAGTGAGACACTAAGAATTACACAGAATGTCACGAAGATGTGCACAGTGAGACAATGAGAATTACACAGAATGACATGAAGATGTGCACAGTGAGACACAGAGAATAACACAGAATGAAATGAAGAAGTGCGCCGTGAGTCACTGAGAATTACACAGAATGAAATGAAAATGCACACAACGAGACAATGAGTATTACACAGAATGAAATGAAGATGTGCACAGTGAGACACTGAGAATTACACACAATGAAGTGAAGCTGTGCACAGTGAGTCACTGAGAATTACACACAATGAAGTGAAGCTGTGCACAGTGAGTCACTGAGAATTACACACAATGACATGAAGATGTGCACAGTGAGACAATGAGATTTACACAGAATGACATGAAGATGTGCACAGTGAGACGCTGAGAATAATACAGAATGACAAGAAGATGTCCACAGTGAGACAATGAGAGTTAAACAGAATGACATGAATATGTGCAAAGCGAGACAATGAGAATTACACACAATGACATGAAGATTTGCACAGTGAGAAAATGAGAACTCAACAGAATGACATGAAGATTTCCGCAGTGAGAAAATGAGAATTACACAAGATGACATGAAAATGTGCACAGTGAGACACTGAAAATTACACAGAATGAAATGAAGATGTGCACAGTGAGACGCTGAGAATTACACACAATGACGTGAAGATGTGCAGTGAGTCACTGAGAATTACACAGAATGAGACGATGATGTGCACAGTGAGACAATGAGAATTACACAGAATGTCATGAAGTTGTGCACGGTGAGACAATGAGAATTACACAGAATGACATGAAGATGTGCACAGTGAGACACTGAGAATAACACAGAATGACAAGAAGATGTGCACAGTGAGACAATGAGAATTACAAAGAATGACATGAATATGTTCACAGTGAGACACTGGAAATGGCACAGAATGAAATGAAGATGTGCACAGTGAGTCGCTGAGAATTACACACAATGACGTGAAGATGTGCACAGTGAGTCACTGAGAATTACACAGAATGACACGATGATGTGCACAGTGAGACAATGAGAATTACACAGAATGGCATGAAGATGTGCTCAGTGAGACACTGAGAATTACATAGAATGAAATGAAGATGTGCACAGTGAGAAAATGAGAATAACACAGAATGACAAGAAGATGTGGAAAGTGAGACAGAGAATTACAAAGAATGACATGTAGATGTTCAATGACTTACAATGAGAATTACACAGAATGAAATGAACATGTGCACAGTGAGACATTGAGAATTACACAGAATGACATGAAGATGTGCACGGTGAGAGAATGTGAATTACACAGAATGACATGATGATGAGTACAGCGACACAGTGAGAATTACACGGAATAACATGAAAATGTTCACAGTGAGGCAATGAGAATTACATAGAATAACATGAAGATGTGCACAGTGAGACAATGAGAATTACACAGAATGACATGAAGAAGTGCACAGAGAGACAATGAGAATTACAAAGAATGACACTTGGAAGTGCACAGTGAGACACTGAGAACTACACACAATGACACGTAGAAGTGCACAGTGCGACACAGAGAATTACACAGAATGACATGAAGATGTGCACAGTGAAACACTGAGAACTACACAGAATGAAATTAAGATGTGCACAGCGAGACAATGAGAATTACACGGAATGAAATGAAGATTTGCACAGCGAGACAATGAGAAATACACATTATGACATGAAAATGTGCACAGTGAGAAACTGAGAATTACACAGAATGACATGAAGATGTGCACAGTGAGTCAATGAGAATAACGGAATGACAAGAAGATGTGCACAGTGAGAGATTGAGAATTACATAGAATGAAATGAAGATGTGCACAATGAGACAATGAGAATTCAACAGAATGACATGAAGTAGTGCACAGTGAGACAATGAGAATAACGGAATGACAAGAAGATGTGCACAGTGAGAGATTGAGAATTACATAGAATGAAATGAAGATGTGTACAATGAGACAATGAGAATTCAACAGAATGACATGAAGTAGTGCACAGTAAGGCACTGCGAATTACACAAAATGAAATGAAGACATGCACATTGAGACAATGAGAATTACACAGAATGACATGAAGTTGTGCACGGTGAGAAACTGAGAATTACACAGAATGACACCATGAAGGGCACAATGAAACACTGAGAACTACAAAGAATGAGATGAAGATGTGCACAGTGACACAGAGAATTACAAAGAATGACATGTAGATGTTCAATGACTTACAATAAGAATTCAACAGAATGAAATGAACATGTGCACAGTGAGACATTGAGAATTACACAGAATGACATGAAGATGTGCACGGTGAGAGAATGTGAATTACACAGAATGACATGATGATGAGTACAGCGACACAGTGAGAATTACACGGAATAACATGAAAATGTTCACAGTGAGGCAATGAGAATTACATAGAATAACATGAAGATGTGCACAGTGAGACAATGAGAATTACAAAGAATGAAATGAAGATGAGCACAATGAGACAATGAGAATTACACAGAATGACAGGTAGAAGTGCACATTGCGACACTGAGAATTACACAGAATGAAATGAAGATGTGCACAGTGAGACATAGAAAATTACACAGAATGACAAGAAGATGTGCACAGCGAGACACTGAGAATTACACACAATGAAGTGAAGCTGTGCACAGTGAGTCACTGAGAATTACACAGAATGTCACGAAGATGTGCACAGTGAGACAATGAGAATTACACAGAATGACATGAAGATGTGCACAGTGAGACACAGAGAATAACACAGAATGAAATGAAGAAGTGCGTCGTGAGTCACTGAGAATTACACAGAATGAAATGAAAATGCACACAACGAGACAATGAGAATTACACAGAATGAAATGAAGATGTGCACAGTGAGACACTGAGAATTACACACAATGAAGTGACGCTGTGCACAGTGAGTCACTGAGAATTACACAGAATGTCACGAAGATGTGCACAGTGAGACAATGAGAATTACACAGAATGACATGAAGATGTGCACAGTGAGACACAGAGAATAACACAGAATGACATGAAGAAGTGCGCCGTGAGTCACTGAGAATTACACAGAATGAAATGAAAATGCACACGAGACAATGAGAATTACACAGAATGAAATGAAGATGTGCACAGTGAGACACTGAGAATTACACACAATGAAGTGAAGCTGTGCACAGTGAGTCACTGAGAATTACACACAATGAAGTGAAGCAGTGAACAGTGAGTCACTGAGAATTACACACAATGACATGAAGATGTGCACAGTGAGACAATGAGATTTACACAGAATGACATGAAGATGTGCACAGTGAGACGCTGAGAATAATACAGAATGACAAGAAGATGTCCACAGTGAGACAATGAGAGTTAAACAGAATGACATGAATATGTGCAAAGCGAGACAATGAGAATTACACACAATGACATGAAGATTTGCACAGTGAGAAAATGAGAACTCAACAGAATGACATGAAGATTTGCGCAGTGAGAAAATGAGAATTACACAAGATGACATGAAAATGTGCACAGTGAGACACTGAAAATTACACAGAATGAAATGAAGATGTGCACAGTGAGACGCTGAGAATTACACACAATGACGTGAAGATGTGCAGTGAGTCACTGAGAATTACACAGAATGAGACGATGATGTGCACAGTGAGACAATGAGAATTACACAGAATGTCATGAAGTTGTGCACGGTGAGACAATGAGAATTACACAGAATGACATGAAGATGTGCACAGTGAGACACTGAGAATAACACAGAATGACAAGAAGATGTGCACAGTGAGACAATGAGAATTACAAAGAATGACATGAATATGTTCACAGTGAGACACTGGAAATGGCACAGAATGAAATGAAGATGTGCACAGTGAGTCGCTGAGAATTACACACAATGACGTGAAGATGTGCACAGTGAGTCACTGAGAATTACACAGAATGACACGATGATGTGCACAGTGAGACAATGAGAATTACACAGAATGGCATGAAGATGTGCTCAGTGAGACACTGAGAATTACATAGAATGAAATGAAGATGTGCACAGTGAGAAAATGAGAATAACACAGAATGACAAGAAGATGTGGAAAGTGAGACAGAGAATTACAAAGAATGACATGTAGATGTTCAATGACTTACAATGAGAATTACACAGAATGAAATGAACATGTGCACAGTGAGACATTGAGAATTACACAGAATGACATGAAGATGTGCACGGTGAGAGAATGTGAATTACACAGAATGACATGATGATGAGTACAGCGACACAGTGAGAATTACACGGAATAACATGAAAATGTTCACAGTGAGGCAATGAGAATTACATAGAATAACATGAAGATGTGCACAGTGAGACAATGAGAATTACACAGAATGACATGAAGAAGTGCATAGAGAGACAATGAGAATTACAAAGAATGACACTTGGAAGTGCACAGTGAGACACTGAGAACTACACACAATGACACGTAGAAGTGCACAGTGCGACACAGAGAATTACACAGAATGACATGAAGATGTGCACAGTGAAACACTGAGAACTACACAGAATGAAATTAAGATGTGCACAGCGAGACAATGAGAATTACACGGAATGAAATGAAGATTTGCACAGCGAGACAATGAGAAATACACATTATGACATGAAAATGTGCACAGTGAGAAACTGAGAATTACACAGAATGACATGAAGATGTGCACAGTGAGTCAATGAGAATAACGGAATGACAAGAAGGTGTGCAAAGTGAGAGATTGAGAATTACATAGAATGAAATGAAGATGTGCACAATGAGACAATGAGAATAACGGAATGACAAGAAGATGTGCACAGTGAGAGATTGAGAATTACATAGAATGAAATGAAGATGTGCACAATGAGACAATGAGATTAACGGAATGACAAGAAGATGTGCACAGTGAGAGATTGAGAATTACATAGAATGAAATGAAGATGTGTACAATGAGTCAATGAGAATTCAACAGAATGACATGAAGTAGTGCACAGTAAGACACTGCGAATTACACAAAATGAAATGAAGACATGCACATTGAGACAATGAGAATTACACAGAATGACATGAAGATGTGCACGGTGAGAGAATGTGAATTACACAGAATGACATGATGATGAGTACAGCGAGACAGTGAGAATTTCACGAAATAACATGAAGATGTGCACAGTGAGACACTGAGAATAACAAAGAATGACATGAAGAAGTGCACAATGAGACAATGAGAATTACAAAGAATGACAGGTAGAAGTGCACAGTGATACACTGAGAACTACACACAATGACACGTAGAAGTGCACAGTGCGACACAGAGAATTACACAGAATGACATGAAGATGTGCACAGTGAAATACTGAGAACTACACAGAATGAAATTAAGATGTGCACTGTGAGACAATGAGAAATACACAGTATGACATGAAAATGTGCACAATGAGACAATGAGAATTACATAGAATGACATGAAGATGTGCACAGTGAGAAACTGAGAATTACACAGAATGACATGAAGATGTGCACAGTGAGACACTGAGAATAAGAGAATGACAAGAAGATGTGCACAGTGAAACACTGAGAACTACACAGAATGAAATGAAGATGTGCACAGTGAGACAATGAGAAGTACACAGAATGAAATGAAGATGTGCGAAGTGAGACAATGAGAATTACACAGAATTAAATGAAAATGCACACATCGAGACAATGAGAATAACGCAGAATGAAATGAAGATGTGCACAGTGAGACAATGAGAATTACACACAATGACATGAAGATGTGCACAGTGAGTCACTGAGAATTACACAGAATGTCACGATGACGTGCACAGTGAGAGAATGAGAATTACACAGAATGACATGAAGATGTGCACAGTGAGACAATGAGAATAACACAGAATGACAAGAAGATGTCCACAGTGAGACAATGAGAATTACACACAATGACATGAAGATTTGCAGTGAGAAAATGAGAACTCAACAGAATGACATGAAGATTTGCGCAGTGAGAAAATGAGAATTACACTGGATGACATGAAAATGTGCACATTGAGACACTGAAAATTGCACAGAATGAAATGAAGATGTGCACAGTGAGACGCAGAGAATTACTAACAATGACGTGAAGATGTGCACAGTGATTCACTGAGAATTACACAAAATTTCACGAAGTTGTGCACAGTGAGACAATGAGAATTCAACAGAATGACATGAAGATGTGCAGAGTGAGACAATGAGAATAACACAGAATGACATGAAGTTGTGGACGGTGAGAAACTGAGAATTACACAGAATGACACCAAGAAGTGCACAGTGAAATACTGAGAACTACAAAGAATGAGATGAAGATGTGCCCAGCGAGGCACTGAGAATGACAGAGAATGAAATGAACATGTGCACAGTGAGACATTGAGAATTACACAGAATGACATGAAGATGTGCACGGTGAGAGAATGTGAAATACACAGAATGACATGATGATGAGTACAGCGACACAGTGAGAATTACACGGAATAACATGAAAATGTTCACAGTGAGGCAATGAGAATTACATAGAATAACATGAAGATGTGCACAGTGAGACAATGAGAATTACAAAGAATGAAATGAAGATGAGCACAATGAGACAATGAGAATTACACAGAATGACAGGTAGAAGTGCACAGTGCGACACTGAGAATTACACAGAATGAAATGAAGATGTGCACAGTGAGACATAGAAAATTACACAGAATGACAAGAAGATGTGCACAGCGAGACACTGAGAATTACACACAATGAAGTGAAGCTGTGCACAGTGAGTCACTGAGAATTACACAGAATGTCACGAAGATGTGCACAGTGAGACAATGAGAATTACACAGAATGACATGAAGATGTGCACAGTGAGACACAGAGAATAACACAGAATGAAATGAAGAAGTGCGTCGTGAGTCACTGAGAATTACACAGAATGAAATGAAAATGCACACAACGAGACAATGAGAATTACACAGAATGACATGAAGATGTGCACAGTGAGACACAGAGAATAACACAGAATGAAATGAAGAAGTGCGTCGTGAGTCACTGAGAATTACACAGAATGAAATGAAAATGCACACAACGAGACAATGAGAATTACACAGAATGAAATGAAGATGTGCACAGTGAGTCACTGAGAATTACACACAATGACATGAAGATGTGCACAGTGAGACGCTGAGAATAATACAGAATGACAAGAAGATGTCCACAGTGAGACAATGAGAATTACACAGAATGACAAGAATATGTGCCCAGTGATACAATGAGAATTACACACAATGACATGAAGATTTGCACAGTGAGAAAATGAGAACTCAACAGAATGACATGAAGATTTGCGCAGTGAGAAAATGAGAATTACACAAGATGACATGAAGATGTGCACAGTGATACACTGAAAATTACACAGAATGAAATAAAGATGTGCACAGTGAGACGCTGAGAATTACACACAATGACGTGAAGATGTGCAGTGAGTCACTGAGAATTACACAGAATGAGACGATGATGTGCACAGTGAGACAATGAGAATTACACAGAATGACATGAAGGTGTGCACAGTGAGACACTGAGAACTACAAAGAATGAAATGAAAATGTGCACAGTGAGACAATGAGAGTTAAACAGAAGGAGATGTGCATGTGTAAAGTGAGACAGTGAGAATTACGCAGAATGACATGAAGATGTGCACAGTGAGACACTTAGAATAACATAGAATGACATGAAGATGTGCACAGTGAGACAATGAGAATTACACAGAATGACATGAATATGTGCTCAGTGAGACACTGAGAATTACAAAAAATGACATGAAGATGTGCAAAGTGAGACAATGAGAATTACACAGAATGAAATGAACATGTGCACAGTGAGACATTGAGAATTCAACAGAATGAATTGAAGATGTGCTCAGTGAGACACTGAGAATTACAAAAAATGACATGAAGATGTGCAAAGTGAGACAATGAGAATTACACAGAATGAAATGAAAATGTGCACAGTGAGACAATGAGAGTTAAACAGAAGGAGATGTGCATGTGTAAAGTGAGACAGTGAGAATTACGCAGAATGACATGAAGATGTGCACAGTGAGACACAGAGAATTACACAGAATGACATGAAGATGTGCACAGTGAGACAATGAGAATTACACAGAATGACATGAATATGTGCTCCGTGAGACACTGAGAATTACAAAAAATGACATGAAGATGTGCAAAGTGAGACAATGAGAATTACACAGAATGAAATGAACATGTGCACAGTGAGACATTGAGAATTACACAGAATGACATGAAGATGTGCACGGTGAGAGAATGTGAATTACACAGAATGACATGATGATGAGTACAGCGAGACAGTGAGAATTACACGGAATAACATGAAAATGTGCACAGTGAGACAATGAGAATTACAAAGAATGAAATGAAGATGTGCACAGTGAGAGATTGAGAATTACATAGAATGAAATGAAGATGTGTGCAATGAGACAATGAGAATTCAACAGAATGACATGAAGTAGTGCACAGTAAGACACTGCGAATTACACAAAATGAAATGAAGACGTGCACATTGAGACAATGAGAATTACACAGAATGACATGAAGTTGTGCACGGTGAGAAACTGAGAATTACACAGAATGACACCATGTATGGCACAATGAAACACTGAGAACTACAAAGAATGAGATGAAGATGTGCACAGTGAGACAGAGAATTACAAAGAATGACATGTAGATGTTCAATGACTTACAATAAGAATTCAACAGAATGAAATGAACATGTGCACAGTGAGACATTGAGAATTACACAGAATGACATGAAGATGTGCACGGTGAGAGAATGTGAATTACACAGAATGACATGATGATGAGTACAGCGAGACAGTGAGAATTTCACGAAATAACATGAAGATGTGCACAGTGAGACACTGAGAATAACAAAGAATGACATGAAGAAGTGCACAATGAGACAATGAGAATTACAAAGAATGACAGGTAGAAGTGCACAGTGATACACTGAGAACTACACACAATGACACGTAGAAGTGCACAGTGCGACACAGAGAATTACACAGAATGACATGAAGATGTGCACAGTGAAATACTGAGAACTACACAGAATGAAATTAAGATGTGCACTGTGAGACAATGAGAAATACACAGTATGACATGAAAATGTGCACAATGAGACAATGAGAATTACATAGAATGACATGAAGATGTGCACAGTGAGAAACTGAGAATTACACAGAATGACATGAAGATGTGCACAGTGAGACACTGAGAATAAGAGAATGACAAGAAGATGTGCACAGTGAAACACTGAGAACTACACAGAATGAAATGAAGATGTGCACAGTGAGACAATGAGAAGTACACAGAATGAAATGAAGATGTGCGAAGTGAGACAATGAGAATTACACAGAATTAAATGAAAATGCACACATCGAGACAATGAGAATAACGCAGAATGAAATGAAGATGTGCACAGTGAGACAATGAGAATTACACACAATGACATGAAGATGTGCACAGTGAGTCACTGAGAATTACACAGAATTTCACGATGACGTGCACAGTGAGAGAATGAGAATTACACAGAATGACATGAAGATGTGCACAGAGACAATGAGAATAACACAGAATGACAAGAAGATGTGCACAGCGAGACAATGAGAATTACACACAATGACATGAAGATTTGCACAGTGAGAAAATGAGAACTCAACAGAATGACATGAAGATTTGCGCAGTGAGAAAATGAGAATTACACTGGATGACATGAAAATGTGCACATTGAGACACTGAAAATTGCACAGAATGAAATGAAGATGTGCACAGTGAGACGCAGAGAATTACTAACAATGACGTGAAGATGTGCACAGTGATTCACTGAGAATTACACAGAATGTCACGATGATGTGCACAGTGAGACAATGAGAATTACACAAAATTTCACGAAGTTGTGCACAGTGAGACAATGAGAATTCAACAGAATGACATGAAGATGTGCAGAGTGAGACAATGAGAATAACACAGAATGACATGAAGTTGTGGACGGTGAGAAACTGAGAATTACACAGAATGACACCAAGAAGTGCACAGTGAAATACTGAGAACTACAAAGAATGAGATGAAGATGTGCCCAGCGAGGCACTGAGAATGACAGAGAATGAAATGAACATGTGCACAGTGAGACATTGAGAATTACACAGAATGACATGAAGATGTGCACGGTGAGAGAATGTGAATTACACAGAATGACATGATGATGAGTACAGCGACACAGTGAGAATTACACGGAATAACATGAAAATGTTCACAGTGAGGCAATGAGAATTACATAGAATAACATGAAGATGTGCACAGTGAGACAATGAGAATTACAAAGAATGAAATGAAGATGAGCACAATGAGACAATGAGAATTACACAGAATGACATGAAGAAGTGCACAGTGCGACACTGAGAATTACACAGAATGACATGAAGATGTGCACAGTGAAACACAGAGAACTACACAGAATGAAATGAAGATGTGCACAGTGAGACAATGAGAATTACATGGAATGAAATGAAGATGTGCACAGCGAGACACTGAGAATTACACAGAATGAAATGAAGATGTGCACAGTGAGACACTGAGAATTACACACAATGAAGTGAAGCTGTGCACAGTGAGTCACTGAGAATTACACAGAATGTCACGAAGATGTGCACAGTGAGACAATGAGAATTACACAGAATGACATGAAGATGTGCACAGTGAGACACAGAGAATAACACAGAATGACATGAAGAAGTGCGCCGTGAGTCACTGAGAATTACACAGAATGAAATGAAAATGCACACAACGAGACAATGAGAATTACACAGAATGAAATGAAGATGTGCACAGTGAGACACTGAGAATTACACACAATG
This sequence comes from Isurus oxyrinchus, assembly GCA_026770705.1. NCBI lineage: Eukaryota > Metazoa > Chordata > Chondrichthyes > Lamniformes > Lamnidae > Isurus > Isurus oxyrinchus. Next base: position 93,315,379 of record JANJGN010000016.1, read on the forward strand.
AAGTGAAGCTGTGCACAGTGAGTCACTGAGAATTACACACAATGAAGTGAAGCTGTGCACAGTGAGTCACTGAGAATTACACACAATGACATGAAGATGTGCACAGTGAGACAATGAGATTTACACAGAATGACATGAAGATGTGCACAGTGAGACGCTGAGAATAATACAGAATGACAAGAAGATGTCCACAGTGAGACAATGAGAGTTAAACAGAATGACATGAATATGTGCAAAGCGAGACAATGAGAATTACACACAATGACATGAAGATTTGCACAGTGAGAAAATGAGAACTCAACAGAATGACATGAAGATTTGCGCAGTGAGAAAATGAGAATTACACAAGATGACATGAAAATGTGCACAGTGAGACACTGAAAATTACACAGAATGAAATGAAGATGTGCACAGTGAGACGCTGAGAATTACACACAATGACGTGAAGATGTGCAGTGAGTCACTGAGAATTACACAGAATGAGACGATGATGTGCACAGTGAGACAATGAGAATTACACAGAATGTCATGAAGTTGTGCACGGTGAGACAATGAGAATTACACAGAATGACATGAAGATGTGCACAGTGAGACACTGAGAATAACACAGAATGACAAGAAGATGTGCACAGTGAGACAATGAGAATTACAAAGAATGACATGAATATGTTCACAGTGAGACACTGGAAATGGCACAGAATGAAATGAAGATGTGCACAGTGAGTCGCTGAGAATTACACACAATGACGTGAAGATGTGCACAGTGAGTCACTGAGAATTACACAGAATGACACGATGATGTGCACAGTGAGACAATGAGAATTACACAGAATGGCATGAAGATGTGCTCAGTGAGACACTGAGAATTACATAGAATGAAATGAAGATGTGCACAGTGAGAAAATGAGAATAACACAGAATGACAAGAAGATGTGGAAAGTGAGACAGAGAATTACAAAGAATGACATGTAGATGTTCAATGACTTACAATGAGAATTACACAGAATGAAATGAACATGTGCACAGTGAGACATTGAGAATTACACAGAATGACATGAAGATGTGCACGGTGAGAGAATGTGAATTACACAGAATGACATGATGATGAGTACAGCGACACAGTGAGAATTACACGGAATAACATGAAAATGTTCACAGTGAGGCAATGAGAATTACATAGAATAACATGAAGATGTGCACAGTGAGACAATGAGAATTACACAGAATGACATGAAGAAGTGCACAGAGAGACAATGAGAATTACAAAGAATGACACGTGGAAGTGCACAGTGAGACACTGAGAACTACACACAATGACACGTAGAAGTGCACAGTGCGACACAGAGAATTACACAGAATGACATGAAGATGTGCACAGTGAAACACTGAGAACTACACAGAATGAAATTAAGATGTGCACAGCGAGACAATGAGAATTACACGGAATGAAATGAAGATTTGCACAGCGAGACAATGAGAAATACACATTATGACATGAAAATGTGCACAGTGAGAAACTGAGAATTACACAGAATGACATGAAGATGTGCACAGTGAGTCAATGAGAATAACGGAATGACAAGAAGGTGTGCACAGTGAGAGATTGAGAATTACATAGAATGAAATGAAGATGTGCACAATGAGACAATGAGAATAACGGAATGACAAGAAGATGTGCACAGTGAGAGATTGAGAATTACATAGAATGAAATGAAGATGTGTACAATGAGACAATGAGAATTCAACAGAATGACATGAAGTAGTGCACAGTAAGACACTGCGAATTACACAAAATGAAATGAAGACATGCACATTGAGACAATGAGAATTACACAGAATGACATGAAGTTGTGCACGGTGAGAAACTGAGAATTACACAGAATGACACCATGAAGGGCACAATGAAACACTGAGAACTACAAAGAATGAGATGAAGATGTGCACAATGAGACACTGAGAATGACACAGAATGAAATGAACATGTGCACAGTGAGACATTGAGATTTACACACAATGACATGAAGATGTGCACAGTGAGACGCTGAGAATAATACAGAATGACAAGAAGATGTCCACAGTGAGACAATGAGAATTACACAGAATGACAAGAATATGTGCAAAGCGAGACAATGAGAATTACACACAATGACATGAAGATTTGCACAGTGAGAAAATGAGAACTCAACAGAATGACATGAAGATTTGCGCAGTGAGAAAATGAGAATTACACAAGATGACATGAAAATGTGCACAGTGAGACACTGAAAATTACACAGAATGAAATGAAGATGTGCACAGTGAGACGCTGAGAATTACACACAATGACGTGAAGATGTGCAGTGAGTCACTGAGAATTACACAGAATGAGACGATGATGTGCACAGTGAGACAATGAGAATTACACAGAATGTCATGAAGTTGTGCACGGTGAGACAATGAGAATTACACAGAATGTCATGAAGTTGTGCACGGTGAGACAATGAGAATTACACAGAATGACATGAAGATGTGCACAGTGAGACACTGAGAATAACACAGAATGAAATGAACATGTGCACAGTGAGACATTGAGATTTACACACAATGACATGAAGATGTGCACAGTGAGACGCTGAGAATAATACAGAATGACAAGAAGATGTCCACAGTGAGACAATGAGAGTTAAACAGAATGACATGAATATGTGCAAAGCGAGACAATGAGAATTACACACAATGACATGAAGATTTGCACAGTGAGAAAATGAGAACTCAACAGAATGACATGAAGATTTGCGCAGTGAGAAAATGAGAATTACACAAGATGACATGAAAATGTGCACAGTGAGACACTGAAAATTACACAGAATGAAATGAAGATGTGCACAGTGAGACGCTGAGAATTACACACAATGACGTGAAGATGTGCAGTGAGTCACTGAGAATTACACAGAATGAGACGATGATGTGCACAGTGAGACAATGAGAATTACACAGAATGTCATGAAGTTGTGCACGGTGAGACAATGAGAATTACACAGAATGACATGAAGATGTGCACAGTGAGACACTGAGAATAACACAGAATGACAAGAAGATGTGCACAGTGAGACAATGAGAATTACAAAGAATGACATGAATATGTTCACAGTGAGACACTGGAAATGGCACAGAATGAAATGAAGATGTGCACAGTGAGTCGCTGAGAATTACACACAATGACGTGAAGATGTGCACAGTGAGTCACTGAGAATTACACAGAATGACACGATGATGTGCACAGTGAGACAATGAGAATTACACAGAATGGCATGAAGATGTGCTCAGTGAGACACTGAGAATTACATAGAATGAAATGAAGATGTGCACAGTGAGAAAATGAGAATAACACAGAATGACAAGAAGATGTGGAAAGTGAGACAGAGAATTACAAAGAATGACATGTAGATGTTCAATGACTTACAATGAGAATTACACAGAATGAAATGAACATGTGCACAGTGAGACATTGAGAATTACACAGAATGACATGAAGATGTGCACGGTGAGAGAATGTGAATTACACAGAATGACATGATGATGAGTACAGCGACACAGTGAGAATTACACGGAATAACATGAAAATGTTCACAGTGAGGCAATGAGAATTACATAGAATAACATGAAGATGTGCACAGTGAGACAATGAGAATTACACAGAATGACATGAAGAAGTGCACAGAGAGACAATGAGAATTACAAAGAATGACACGTGGAAGTGCACAGTGAGACACTGAGAACTACACACAATGACACGTAGAAGTGCACAGTGCGACACAGAGAATTACACAGAATGACATGAAGATGTGCACAGTGAAACACTGAGAACTACACAGAATGAAATTAAGATGTGCACAGCGAGACAATGAGAATTACACGGAATGAAATGAAGATTTGCACAGCGAGACAATGAGAAATACACATTATGACATGAAAATGTGCACAGTGAGAAACTGAGAATTACACAGAATGACATGAAGATGTGCACAGTGAGTCAATGAGAATAACGGAATGACAAGAAGGTGTGCACAGTGAGAGATTGAGAATTACATAGAATGAAATGAAGATGTGCACAATGAGACAATGAGAATAACGGAATGACAAGAAGATGTGCACAGTGAGAGATTGAGAATTACATAGAATGAAATGAAGATGTGCACAATGAGACAATGAGAATTCAACAGAATGACATGAAGTAGTGCACAGTGAGACAATGAGAATAACGGAATGACAAGAAGATGTGCACAGTGAGAGATTGAGAATTACATAGAATGAAATGAAGATGTGTACAATGAGTCAATGAGAATTCAACAGAATGACATGAAGTAGTGCACAGTAAGACACTGCGAATTACACAAAATGAAATGAAGACATGCACATTGAGACAATGAGAATTACACAGAATGACATGAAGATGTGCACGGTGAGAGAATGTGAATTACACAGAATGACATGATGATGAGTACAGCGAGACAGTGAGAATTACACGGAATAACATGAAAATGTGCACAGTGAGACAATGAGAATTACAAAGAATGAAATGAAGATGTGCACAGTGAGAGATTGAGAATTACATAGAATGAAATGAAGATGTGTGCAATGAGACAATGAGAATTCAACAGAATGACATGAAGTAGTGCACAGTAAGACACTGCGAATTACACAAAATGAAATGAAGACGTGCACATTGAGACAATGAGAATTACACAGAATGACATGAAGTTGTGCACGGTGAGAAACTGAGAATTACACAGAATGACACCATGTATGGCACAATGAAACACTGAGAACTACAAAGAATGAGATGAAGATGTGAACAGTGAGACAGAGAATTACAAAGAATGACATGTAGATGTTCAATGACTTACAATAAGAATTCAACAGAATGAAATGAACATGTGCACAGTGAGACATTGAGAATTACACAGAATGACATGAAGATGTGCACGGTGAGAGAATGTGAATTACACAGAATGACATGATGATGAGTACAGCGAGACAGTGAGAATTTCACGGAATAACATGAAGATGTGCACAGTGAGACACTGAGAATAACAAAGAATGACATGAAGAAGTGCACAATGAGACAATGAGAATTACAAAGAATGACAGGTAGAAGTGCACAGTGATACACTGAGAACTACACACAATGACACGTAGACGTGCACAGTGCGACACAGAGAATTACACAGAATGACATGAAGATGTGCACAGTGAGACACTGAGAATAACACAGAATGAAATGAACATGTGCACAGTGAGACATTGAGATTTACACACAATGACATGAAGATGTGCACAGTGAGACGCTGAGAATAATACAGAATGACAAGAAGATGTCCACAGTGAGACAATGAGAGTTAAACAGAATGACATGAATATGTGCAAAGCGAGACAATGAGAATTACACACAATGACATGAAGATTTGCACAGTGAGAAAATGAGAACTCAACAGAATGACATGAAGATTTCCGCAGTGAGAAAATGAGAATTACACAAGATGACATGAAAATGTGCACAGTGAGACACTGAAAATTACACAGAATGAAATGAAGATGTGCACAGTGAGACGCTGAGAATTACACACAATGACGTGAAGATGTGCAGTGAGTCACTGAGAATTACACAGAATGAGACGATGATGTGCACAGTGAGACAATGAGAATTACACAGAATGTCATGAAGTTGTGCACGGTGAGACAATGAGAATTACACAGAATGACATGAAGATGTGCACAGTGAGACACTGAGAATAACACAGAATGACAAGAAGATGTGCACAGTGAGACAATGAGAATTACAAAGAATGACATGAATATGTTCACAGTGAGACACTGGAAATGGCACAGAATGAAATGAAGATGTGCACAGTGAGTCGCTGAGAATTACACACAATGACGTGAAGATGTGCACAGTGAGTCACTGAGAATTACACAGAATGACACGATGATGTGCACAGTGAGACAATGAGAATTACACAGAATGGCATGAAGATGTGCTCAGTGAGACACTGAGAATTACATAGAATGAAATGAAGATGTGCACAGTGAGAAAATGAGAATAACACAGAATGACAAGAAGATGTGGAAAGTGAGACAGAGAATTACAAAGAATGACATGTAGATGTTCAATGACTTACAATGAGAATTACACAGAATGAAATGAACATGTGCACAGTGAGACATTGAGAATTACACAGAATGACATGAAGATGTGCACGGTGAGAGAATGTGAATTACACAGAATGACATGATGATGAGTACAGCGACACAGTGAGAATTACACGGAATAACATGAAAATGTTCACAGTGAGGCAATGAGAATTACATAGAATAACATGAAGATGTGCACAGTGAGACAATGAGAATTACACAGAATGACATGAAGAAGTGCACAGAGAGACAATGAGAATTACAAAGAATGACACGTGGAAGTGCACAGTGAGACACTGAGAACTACACACAATGACACGTAGAAGTGCACAGTGCGACACAGAGAATTACACAGAATGACATGAAGATGTGCACAGTGAAACACTGAGAACTACACAGAATGAAATTAAGATGTGCACAGCGAGACAATGAGAATTACACGGAATGAAATGAAGATTTGCACAGCGAGACAATGAGAAATACACATTATGACATGAAAATGTGCACAGTGAGAAACTGAGAATTACACAGAATGACATGAAGATGTGCACAGTGAGTCAATGAGAATAACGGAATGACAAGAAGGTGTGCACAGTGAGAGATTGAGAATTACATAGAATGAAATGAAGATGTGCACAATGAGACAATGAGAATAACGGAATGACAAGAAGATGTGCACAGTGAGAGATTGAGAATTACATAGAATGAAATGAAGATGTGCACAATGAGACAATGAGAATTCAACAGAATGACATGAAGTAGTGCACAGTGAGACAATGAGAATAACGGAATGACAAGAAGATGTGCACAGTGAGAGATTGAGAATTACATAGAATGAAATGAAGATGTGTACAATGAGTCAATGAGAATTCAACAGAATGACATGAAGTAGTGCACAGTAAGACACTGCGAATTACACAAAATGAAATGAAGACATGCACATTGAGACAATGAGAATTACACAGAATGACATGAAGATGTGCACGGTGAGAGAATGTGAATTACACAGAATGACATGATGATGAGTACAGCGAGACAGTGAGAATTACACGGAATAACATGAAGATGTGCACAGTGAGACAATGAGAATTACAAAGAATGAAATGAAGATGTGCACAGTGAGAGATTGAGAATTACATAGAATGAAATGAAGATGTGTGCAATGAGACAATGAGAATTCAACAGAATGACATGAAGTAGTGCGCAGTAAGACACTGCGAATTACACAAAATGAAATGAAGACGTGCACATTGAGACAATGAGAATTACACAGAATGACATGAAGTTGTGCACGGTGAGAAACTGAGAATTACACAGAATGACACCATGTATGGCACAATGAAACACTGAGAACTACAAAGAATGAGATGAAGATGTGAACAGTGAGACAGAGAATTACAAAGAATGACATGTAGATGTTCAATGACTTACAATAAGAATTCAACAGAATGAAATGAACATGTGCACAGTGAGACATTGAGAATTACACAGAATGACATGAAGATGTGCACGGTGAGAGAATGTGAATTACACAGAATGACATGATGATGAGTACAGCGAGACAGTGAGAATTTCACGGAATAACATGAAGATGTGCACAGTGAGACACTGAGAATAACAAAGAATGACATGAAGAAGTGCACAATGAGACAATGAGAATTACAAAGAATGACAGGTAGAAGTGCACAGTGATACACTGAGAACTACACACAATGACACGTAGACGTGCACAGTGCGACACAGAGAATTACACAGAATGACATGAAGATGTACACAGTGAAATACTGAGAACTACACAGAATGAAATTAAGATGTGCACTGTGAGACAATGAGAAATACACAGTATGACATGAAAATGTGCACAGTGAGACATTGAGAATTACACAGAATGACATGAAGATGTGCAAGGTGAGAGAATGTGAATTACACAGAATGACATGATGATGAGTACAGCGAGACAGTGAGAATTTCACGGAATAACATGAAGATGTGCACAGTGAGGCACTGAGAATAACAAAGAATGACATGAAGAAGTGCACAATGAGACAATGAGAATTACAAAGAATGACAGGTAGAAGTGCACAGTGATACACTGAGAACTACACACAATTACACGTAGAAGGGCACAGTGCGACACAGAGAATTACACAGAATGACGTGAAGATGTGCACAGTGAGAAACTGAGAATTACACAGAATGAAATGAAGATGTGCACAGTGAGACACTGAGAATAACAGAATGACAAGAAGATGTGCACAGTGAAACACTGAGAACTACACAGAATGAAATGAAGATGTGCACAGTGAGACAATGAGAAGTACACAGAATGAAATGAAGATGTGCGAAGTGAGACAATGAGAATTACACAGAATTAAATGAAAATGCACACATCGAGACAATGAGAATAACGCAGAATGAAATGAAGATGTGCACAGTGAGACAATGAGAATTACACACAATGACATGAAGATGTGCACAGTGAGTCACTGAGAATTACACAGAATGTCACGATGACGTGCACCGTGAGAGAATGAGAATTACACAGAATGACATGAAGATGTGCACAGTGAGACAATGAGAATAACACAGAATGACAAGAAGATGTCCACAGTGAGACAATGAGAATTACACACAATGACATGAAGATTTGCACAGTGAGAAAATGAGAACTCAACAGAATGACATGAAGATTTGCGCAGTGAGAAAATGAGAATTACACTGGATGACATGAAAATGTGCACATTGAGACACTGAAAATTGCACAGAATGAAATGAAGATGTGCACAGTGAGACGCAGAGAATTACTAACAATGACGTGAAGATGTGCACAGTGATTCACTGAGAATTACACAAAATTTCACGAAGTTGTGCACAGTGAGACAATGAGAATTCAACAGAATGACATGAAGATGTGCAGAGTGAGACAATGAGAATAACACAGAATGACATGAAGTTGTGGACGGTGAGAAACTGAGAATTACACAGAATGACACCAAGAAGTGCACAGTGAAATACTGAGAACTACAAAGAATGAGATGAAGATGTGCCCAGCGAGGCACTGAGAATGACAGAGAATGAAATGAACATGTGCACAGTGAGACATTGAGAATTACACAGAATGACATGAAGATGTGCACGGTGAGAGAATGTGAATTACACAGAATGACATGATGATGAGTACAGCGACACAGTGAGAATTACACGGAATAACATGAAAATGTTCACAGTGAGGCAATGAGAATTACATAGAATAACATGAAGATGTGCACAGTGAGACAATGAGAATTACAAAGAATGAAATGAAGATGAGCACAATGAGACAATGAGAATTACACAGAATGACAGGTAGAAGTGCACAGTGCGACACTGAGAATTACACAGAATGAAATGAAGATGTGCACAGTGAGACATAGAAAATTACACAGAATGACAAGAAGATGTGCACAGCGAGACACTGAGAATTACACACAATGAAGTGACGCTGTGCACAGTGAGTCACTGAGAATTACACAGAATGTCACGAAGATGTGCACAGTGAGACAATGAGAATTACACAGAATGACATGAAGATGTGCACAGTGAGACACAGAGAATAACACAGAATGAAATGAAGAAGTGCGTCGTGAGTCACTGAGAATTACACAGAATGAAATGAAAATGCACACAACGAGACAATGAGAATTACACAGAATGAAATGAAGATGTGCACAGTGAGTCACTGAGAATTACACACAATGACATGAAGATGTGCACAGTGAGACGCTGAGAATAATACAGAATGACAAGAAGATGTCCACAGTGAGACAATGAGAATTACACAGAATGACAAGAATATGTGCCCAGTGATACAATGAGAATTACACACAATGACATGAAGATTTGCACAGTGAGAAAATGAGAACTCAACAGAATGACATGAAGATTTGCGCAGTGAGAAAATGAGAATTACACAAGATGACATGAAGATGTGCACAGTGATACACTGAAAATTACACAGAATGAAATAAAGATGTGCACAGTGAGACGCTGAGAATTACACACAATGACGTGAAGATGTGCAGTGAGTCACTGAGAATTACACAGAATGAGACGATGATGTGCACAGTGAGACAATGAGAATTACACAGAATGACATGAAGATGTGCACAGTGAGACACTGAGAACTACAAAGAATGAAATGAAAATGTGCACAGTGAGACAATGAGAGTTAAACAGAAGGAGATGTGCATGTGTAAAGTGAGACAGTGAGAATTACGCAGAATGACATGAAGATGTGCACAGTGAGACACTTAGAATAACATAGAATGAAATGAAGATGTGCACAGTGAGACACAGAGAATTACACAGAATGACATGAAGATGTGCAAAGTGAGACACTTAGAATAACATAGAATGAAATGAAGATGTGTACAGTGAGACAATGAGAATTACAAAAAATGACATGAAGATGTTCACTGACATACAATGAGAATTCAACAGAATGAATTGAAGATGTGCACAGTGAGACACTGAGAATTACACAGAATGAAATGAAGAAGGGCACAGTGAGACAATGAGAATTACACAAAATGACATGAAGTTGTGCACGGTGAGAAACTGAGAATTACACAGAATGACACCAAGTAGTACACAGTGAAACACTGAGAACTACAAAGAATGAGAAGAAGATGTGCACAATGAGACACTGAGAATGACACAGAATGAAATGAAGATGTGCACAGTGAGACATTGAGATTTACACAGAATGACAAGAAGATGTGCACGGTGAGAGAATGTGAATTACACAGAATTACAAGATGATGTTTACAGCGAGACACTGAGAATTACACAGAATAACATGAAAATGTGCACAGTGAGACAATGAGAATTACAAAGAATGAAATGAAGATGTGTACAATGAGATAATGAGAATTCAGCAGAATGACATGAAGTAGTGCACAGTGAGACACTGCGAATTACACAAAATGAAATGAAGTGCACATTGAGACAATGAGAATTACACAGAATGACATGAAGTTGTGCACGGTGAGAAACTGAGAATTACACAGAATGACACCATGAAGGGCACAGTGAAACACTGAGAACTACAAAGAATGAGATGAAGATGTGCACAGTGAGGCACTGAGAATGACACAGAATGAAATGAACATGTGCACAGTGAGACATTGAGAATTACACAGAATGAAATGAATATGTGCACAGTGAGACATTGAGAATTACACAGAATGACATGAAGATGTGCATGGTGAGAGAATGTGAATTACAATGAATGACATGATGATGAGTACAGCGAGACAGTGAGAATAACACGGAATAACATGAAAATGTGCACAGTGAGGCAATGAGAATTACACAGAATAACATGAAGATGTGCACAGTGAGACAATGAGAATTACAAAGTATGAAATGAAGATGTGCACAATGAGACAATGAGAATTACACAGAATGACATGAAGATGTGCACAGTGAGACAATGAGAATTACACAGAATGACAGGAATATGTGCCCAGTGAAACAATGAGAATTACACACAATTACATGAAGATTTGCACAGTGAGTAAATGAGATCTCAACAGAATGACATGAAGATTTGCGCAGTGAGAAAATGAAAATTACACAGAATGACTTGAAGATGTGCACAGTGAGACACTGAGAATTACATAGAATGAAATGAAGATGTGCACAGTGAGACAATGAGAATTACACAGAATGACATGATGATGTGTACAGTGAGACAATGAGAATTACAAAAAATGACATGAAGATGTTCACTGACATACAAAGAGAATTCAACAGAATGAATTGAAGATGTGCACAGTAAGACACTGAGAATTACACAGAATGAAATGAAGATCGGCACAGTGAGACACTGAGAATAACACAGAATGACAAGAAGATGTGCACAGTGAAACACTGAGAATGACACAGAATGAAATGAACATGTGCACAATGAGACATTGAGAATTACACAGAATGACAAAAAATGTGTACGGTGAGAGAATGTGAATTACACAGAATTACAAGATGATTTGTACAGCGAGACACTGAGAATTACACAGAATAACATGAAAATGTGCACAGTGAGACAATGAGAATTACAAAGAATGAAATGAAGATGTGCACAGTGAGAGATTGAGAATGACATAGAATGAAATGAAGATGTGTACAATGAGACAATGAGAATTCAACAGAATGACATGAAGTAGTGCACAGTAAGACATTGCGAATTACACAAAATGACATGAAGACATGCACATTGAGACAATGAGAATTACACAGAATGACATGAAGTTGTGCACGGTGAGGAACTGAGAATTACACAGAATGAGATGAAGATGTGCACAGTGAGGCACTGAGAATGACACAGAATGAAATGAAGATGTGCACAGTGAGACATTGAGAATTACACAAAATGACATGAAGTTGTGCACGGTGAGAAACTGAGAATTACACAGAATGACACCAAGTAGTACACAGTGAAACACTGAGAACTACAAAGAATGAGAAGAAGATGTGCACAATGAGACACTGAGAATGACACAGAATGAAATGAACATGTGCACAGTGAGACAATGAAATTTACACAGAATGACAAGAAGATGTGCACGGTGAGAGAATGTGAATTACACAGAATTACAAGATGATGTGTACAGCGAGACACTGAGAATTACACAGAATAACATGAAAATGTGTACAGTGAGACAATGAGAATTACAAAGAATGAAATGCAGATGTGCACAGTGAGAGATTGAGAATTACATAGAATGAAATGAAGATGTGTACAATGAGACAATGAGAATTCAACAGAATGACATGAAGTAGTGCACAGTAAGACACTGCGAATTACACAAAATGAAATGAAGAAGTGCACATTGAGACAATGAGAATTACACAGAATGACATGAAGTTGTGCACGGTGAGAAACTGAGACTTACACAGAATGACACCATGAAGGGCACAGTGAAACACTGAGAACTACAAAGAATGAGATGAAGGTGTGCACAATGAGACATTGAGAATTACACAGAATGACATGAAGATGTGCACGGTGAGAGAATGTGAATTACACAGAATGACATGATGATGAGTACAGCGAGACAGTGAGAATAACACGGAATAACATGAAAATGTGCACAGTGAGGCAATGAGAATTACACAGAATGACATGAAGATGTGCACAGTGAGACAATGAAAATTACAAAGTATGAAATGAAAACAAAAACAGAATTACCTGGAAAAACTCAGCAGGTCTGGCAGCATCGGCGGAGAAGAAAAGAGTTGACGTTTCGAGTCCTCATGACCCTTCGACAGAACTTGATTTCGAGTCCAAGAAAGAGTTGAAATATAAGCTGGTTTAAGGTGTGTGTGTGGGGGGGCGGAGAGACAGTGAGAGACAGAGGTGCTTGTGTAGACAAACAAGCAGTGATAGAAGCAGATCATCAAAAGATGTCAGCGACAATGGTACAAAAGAACACATAGGTGTTAAAGTTAAAGTTGGTGATATTATCTAAACGAATGTGCTAATTAAGAATGGATGGTAGGGCACTCAAGGTACAGCTCTAGTGGGGGTGGTGCTTCTATCACTGCTTGTTTGTCTACACAAGCACCTCTGTCTCTCACTCTCTCTCCACCCCCCCACACACACACCTTAAACCAGCTTATATTTCAACTCTTTCTTGGACTCGAAATCAAGTTCTGTCGAAGGGTCATGAGGACTTGAAACGTCAACTCTTTTCTTCTCCGCCGATGCTGCCAGACCTGCTGAGTTTTTCCAGGTAATTCTGTTTTTGTTAAGTATGAAATGAAGATGTGCACAATGAGACAATGAGAATTACACAGAATGACATGAAGTTTTGCGCAGTGAGAAAATGAGAATTACACAGGATGACTTGAAGATGTGCACAGTGAGACACTGAGAATTACATAGAATGAAATGAAGATGTGCACTGTGAGACAATGAGAATTACACAGAATGACACGATGATGTGTACAGTGAGACACTGAGAATTACACAGAATGACATGAAGATCTGCACAGTGAGACAATGAGAATTACACAGAATGACATGAAGTTGTGCACGGTGAGAAACTGCGAATTACACAGAATGACACCAAGAAGTGCACAGTGAAACACTGAGAACTACAAAGAATGAAATGAAGATGTTCACTGACATACAATGAGAATTCAACAGAATGAATTGAAGACGTGCACAGCAAGACACTGAGAATTACACAGAATGAAATGAAGATCGGCACAGTGAGACAATGAGAATTACACAAAATGACATGAAGTTGTGCACGGTGAGAAACTGAGAATTACACAGAATGATACCAACTAGTACACAGTGAAACACTGAGAACTAAAAAGAATGGGATGAAGATGTGCACAGTGAGACAATGAGAATTACAAAGAATGAAATGAAGATGAGTACAATGAGACAATGAGAATTAAACAGAATGACATGAAGATGTGCACAGTGAGACACTGAGAATAACACAGAATGACAAGAAGATGTGCCACAGTGAGCGAATGAGAGTTAAACAGAAGGACATGTGGATGTGTACAGTGACAATTACGCAGAATGACATGAAGATGTGCACAGTGAGACAATGAGACTTACACAGAATGTCACGAAGATGTGCACAGTGAAACACTGAGAAATACAAAGAATGAGATGAAGATGTGCACAGTGATGCACTGAGAATGACACAGAATGAAATGAACATGTGCACAGTGAGAAATTGAGAATTACACAGAATGACATGAAGATGTGCACGGTGAGAGAATGTGAATTACACAGAATGAAATGATGATGAGTACAGCGAGACAGTGAGAATTACATGGAATAACATGAAAATGTGCACAGTGAGGCAATGAGAATTACATAGAATGACATGAAGATGTGCATAGTGAGACAATGAGAATTACAAAGAATGAAATGAAGATGAGCACAATGAGACAATGAGAATTACACAGAATGACACGAAGAAGTGCACAGTGAGACAATGAGAATAACAAAGAATGACATGAAGAATTGCACAAAGAAACAATGAGAATTACAAAGAATGACAGGTAGAAGTGCACAGAGAGAAACTGAGAACTACACACAATGACACGTAGAAGTGCACAGTGCGACACAGAGAATTACACAGAATGACATGAAGATGTGCACAGTGAGACACTGAGAACTACACAGAATGAAATGAAAATGTGCACAGTGAGACATTGAAAATAACACAGAATCAAATGAAGATGTGCACAGCGAGACAATGAGAATTACACAGAATTAAATGAAAATGCACACATCGAGACAATGAGAATAACACAGAATGAAATGAAGATGTGCACAGTGAGACAGTGAGAATTACAAAGAATGAAATGAAGATCGGCGCAGTGAGACAATGAGAATTACACAAAATGACATGAAGTTGTGCACGGTGAGAAACTGAGAATTACACAGAATGATACCAAGTAGTACACAGTGAAACACTGAGAACTAAAAAGAATGAGATGAAGATGTGCACAGAGAGGCACTGAGAATGACACAGAATGAAATGAACATGTGCACAGTGAGACATTGAGAATTACACAGAATGACATGAAGATGTGCACGGTGAGAGAATGTGAATTACACAGAATGACATGATGATGAGTACAGCGAGACCGTGAGAATTACACGGAATAACATGAAAATGTGCACAGTGAGGCAATGAGAATTACATAGAATGACATGAAGACGTGCACAGTGAGACAATGAGAATTACAAAGAATGAAATGAAGATGAGTACAATGAGACAATGAGAATTACACAGAATGACATGAAGATGTGCACAGTGAGACACTAAGAATAACACAGAATGACAAGAAGATGTGCACAGTGAGAGAATGAGAATTACACAGAATGACAGGAATATGTGCCCAGTGAAACAATGAGAATTACACACAATTACATGAAGATGTGCACAGTGAGTAAATGAGATCTCAACAGAATGACATGAAGATTTGCGCAGTGAGAAAATGAAAATTACACAGGATGACTTGAAGATGTGCACAGTGAGACACTGAGAATTACATAGAATGAAATGAAGATGTGCACTGTGAGACACAGAGAATTACACAGAATGACATGATGATGTGTACAGTGAGACACTGAGAATTACACAGAATGACAAGAAGATGTGCACAGTGAGACAATGAGAATTACACAGAATGACATGAAGTTGTGCACGATGAGAAACTGAGAATTACACAGAAGGACACCAAGAAGTGCATAGTGAAATACTGAGAACTACAAAGAATGAGATGAAGATGTGCACAGTGATGCACTGTGAATGACACAGAATGAAATGAACATGTGCACAGTGAGACATAGAGAATTACACAGAATGACATGAAGATGTGCACGGTGAGAGAAAATGAATTACGCAGAATGAAATGATGATGAGTACAGCGAGACAATGAGAATTACGCGGAATAACATGAAAATGTGCACAGTGAGGCAATGAGAATTACATAGAATGACATGAAGATGTGCACAGTGAGACAATGAGAATTACAAAGAATGAAATGAAGATGAGTACAATGAGACAATGAGAATTACACAGAATGACATGAAGATGTGCACAGTGAGACACTGAGAATAACACAGAATGACAAGAAGATGTGCCACAGTGAGAGAATGAGAGTTAAACAGAAGGACATGTGGATGTGTACAGTGACAATTATGCAGAATGACAAGAAGATGTGCACAGTGAGACAATGAGACATACACAGAATGTCACGAAGATGTGCATAGTGAGACAATGAGAATTACACAAAATGTCATGCAGTTGTGCACAGTGAGACACTGAGAATAACACAGAATGACAAAAAGATGTGCACAGTAGGACAATGAGAATTACACAGAATGACAGGAATATGTGCACAGTGAGGCACTGAGAATTACACAAAATGACATGAAGATTTGCACAGCGAGACAATGAGAATTACACAGAATTAAATGAAAATGCACACATCGAGACAATGAGAATAACACAGAATGAAATGAAGATGTGCACAGTGAGACAGTGAGAATTACAAAGAATGAAATGAAGATCGGCGCAGTGAGACAATGAGAATTACACAAAATGACATGAAGTTGTGCACGGTGAGAAACTGAGAATTACACAGAATGATACCAAGTAGTACACAGTGAAACACTGAGAACTAAAAAGAATGAGATGAAGATGTGCACAGAGAGGCACTGAGAATGACACAGAATGAAATGAACATGTGCACAGTGAGACATTGAGAATTACACAGAATGACATGAAGATGTGCACGGTGAGAGAATGTGAATTACACAGAATGACATGATGATGAGTACAGCGAGACCGTGAGAATTACACGGAATAACATGAAAATGTGCACAGTGAGGCAATGAGAATTACATAGAATGACATGAAGACGTGCACAGTGAGACAATGAGAATTACAAAGAATGAAATGAAGATGAGTACAATGAGACAATGAGAATTACACAGAATGACATGAAGATGTGCACAGTGAGACACTAAGAATAACACAGAATGACAAGAAGATGTGCACAGTGAGAGAATGAGAATTACACAGAATGACAGGAATATGTGCCCAGTGAAACAATGAGAATTACACACAATTACATGAAGATGTGCACAGTGAGTAAATGAGATCTCAACAGAATGACATGAAGATTTGCGCAGTGAGAAAATGAAAATTACACAGGATGACTTGAAGATGTGCACAGTGAGACACTGAGAATTACATAGAATGAAATGAAGATGTGCACTGTGAGACACAGAGAATTACACAGAATGACATGATGATGTGTACAGTGAGACACTGAGAATTACACAGAATGACAAGAAGATGTGCACAGTGAGACAATGAGAATTACACAGAATGACATGAAGTTGTGCACGATGAGAAACTGAGAATTACACAGAAGGACACCAAGAAGTGCATAGTGAAATACTGAGAACTACAAAGAATGAGATGAAGATGTGCACAGTGATGCACTGTGAATGACACAGAATGAAATGAACATGTGCACAGTGAGACATAGAGAATTACACAGAATGACATGAAGATGTGCACGGTGAGAGAAAATGAATTACGCAGAATGAAATGATGATGAGTACAGCGAGACAATGAGAATTACGCGGAATAACATGAAAATGTGCACAGTGAGGCAATGAGAATTACATAGAATGACATGAAGATGTGCACAGTGAGACAATGAGAATTACAAAGAATGAAATGAAGATGAGTACAATGAGACAATGAGAATTACACAGAATGACATGAAGATGTGCACAGTGAGACACTGAGAATAACACAGAATGACAAGAAGATGTGCCACAGTGAGAGAATGAGAGTTAAACAGAAGGACATGTGGATGTGTACAGTGACAATTATGCAGAATGACAAGAAGATGTGCACAGTGAGACAATGAGACATACACAGAATGTCACGAAGATGTGCATAGTGAGACAATGAGAATTACACAAAATGTCATGCAGTTGTGCACAGTGAGACACTGAGAATAACACAGAATGACAAAAAGATGTGCACAGTAGGACAATGAGAATTACACAGAATGACAGGAATATGTGCACAGTGAGGCACTGAGAATTACACAAAATGACATGAAGATTTGCACAGTGAGAAAATGAGAACTCAACAGAATGACATGAAGATTTGCGCAGTGAGAAAATGAGAATTACACAGGATGACATGAAGATGTGCACAGTGAGACACTGAGAATTACTTAGAATGAAATGAAGTTGTGCACTGTGAGACAATGACAATTACACAGAATGACATGATAATGTGTACAGTGAGACACAGAGAATTACACTGAATGACATGATGATGTGTACAGTGAGACACTGAGAATTACACAGAATGACAAGAAGATGTGCACAGTGAGACAATGAGAATTACACAGAATGACATGAAGTTGTGCACGATGAGAAACTGAGAATTACACAGAATGACACCAAGAAGTGCACAGTGAAATACTGAGAACTACAAAGAATGAGATGAAGATGTGCACAGTGATGCACTGTGAATGACACAGAATGAAATGAACATGTGCACAGTGAGACATAGAGAATTACACAGAATGACATGAAGATGTGCACGGTGAGAGAAAATGAATTACGCAGAATGAAATGATGATGAGTACAGCGAGACAATGAGAATTACGCGGAATAACATGAAAATGTGCACAGTGAGGCAATGAGAATTACATAGAATGACATGAAGATGTGCACAGTGAGACAATGAGAATTACAAAGAATGAAATGAAGATGAGTACAATGAGACAATGAGAATTACACAGAATGACATGAAGATGTGCACAGTGAGACACTGAGAATAACACAGAATGACAAGAAGATGTGCCACAGTGAGAGAATGAGAGTTAAACAGAAGGACATGTGGATGTGTACAGTGACAATTATGCAGAATGACAAGAAGATGTGCACAGTGAGACAATGAGACATACACAGAATGTCACGAAGATGTGCATAGTGAGACAATGAGAATTACACAAAATGTCATGCAGTTGTGCACAGTGAGACACTGAGAATAACACAGAATGACAAAAAGATGTGCACAGTAGGACAATGAGAATTACACAGAATGACAGGAATATGTGCACAGTGAGGCACTGAGAATTACACAAAATGACATGAAGATTTGCACAGCGAGACAATGAGAATTACACAGAATTAAATGAAAATGCACACATCGAGACAATGAGAATAACACAGAATGAAATGAAGATGTGCACAGTGAGACAGTGAGAATTACAAAGAATGAAATGAAGATCGGCGCAGTGAGACAATGAGAATTACACAAAATGACATGAAGTTGTGCACGGTGAGAAACTGAGAATTACACAGAATGATACCAAGTAGTACACAGTGAAACACTGAGAACTAAAAAGAATGAGATGAAGATGTGCACAGAGAGGCACTGAGAATGACACAGAATGAAATGAACATGTGCACAGTGAGACATTGAGAATTACACAGAATGACATGAAGATGTGCACGGTGAGAGAATGTGAATTACACAGAATGACATGATGATGAGTACAGCGAGACCGTGAGAATTACACGGAATAACATGAAAATGTGCACAGTGAGGCAATGAGAATTACATAGAATGACATGAAGACGTGCACAGTGAGACAATGAGAATTACAAAGAATGAAATGAAGATGAGTACAATGAGACAATGAGAATTACACAGAATGACATGAAGATGTGCACAGTGAGACACTAAGAATAACACAGAATGACAAGAAGATGTGCACAGTGAGAGAATGAGAATTACACAGAATGACAGGAATATGTGCCCAGTGAAACAATGAGAATTACACACAATTACATGAAGATGTGCACAGTGAGTAAATGAGATCTCAACAGAATGACATGAAGATTTGCGCAGTGAGAAAATGAAAATTACACAGGATGACTTGAAGATGTGCACAGTGAGACACTGAGAATTACATAGAATGAAATGAAGATGTGCACTGTGAGACACAGAGAATTACACAGAATGACATGATGATGTGTACAGTGAGACACTGAGAATTACACAGAATGACAAGAAGATGTGCACAGTGAGACACTGAGAATTACACAGAATGACAAGAAGATGTGCACAGTGAGACAATGAGAATTACACAGAATGACATGAAGATGTGCACGATGAGAAACTGAGAATTACACAGAAGGACACCAAGAAGTGCATAGTGAAATACTGAGAACTACAAAGAATGAGATGAAGATGTGCACAGTGATGCACTGTGAATGACACAGAATGAAATGAACATGTGCACAGTGAGACATAGAGAATTACACAGAATGACATGAAGATGTGCACGGTGAGAGAAAATGAATTACGCAGAATGAAATGATGATGAGTACAGCGAGACAATGAGAATTACGCGGAATAACATGAAAATGTGCACAGTGAGGCAATGAGAATTACATAGAATGACATGAAGATGTGCACAGTGAGACAATGAGAATTACAAAGAATGAAATGAAGATGAGTACAATGAGACAATGAGAATTACACAGAATGACATGAAGATGTGCACAGTGAGACACTGAGAATAACACAGAATGACAAGAAGATGTGCCACAGTGAGAGAATGAGAGTTAAACAGAAGGACATGTGGATGTGTACAGTGACAATTATGCAGAATGACAAGAAGATGTGCACAGTGAGACAATGAGACATACACAGAATGTCACGAAGATGTGCATAGTGAGACAATGAGAATTACACAAAATGTCATGCAGTTGTGCACAGTGAGACACTGAGAATAACACAGAATGACAAAAAGATGTGCACAGTAGGACAATGAGAATTACACAGAATGACAGGAATATGTGCACAGTGAGGCACTGAGAATTACACAAAATGACATGAAGATTTGCACAGCGAGACAATGAGAATTACACAGAATTAAATGAAAATGCACACATCGAGACAATGAGAATAACACAGAATGAAATGAAGATGTGCACAGTGAGACAGTGAGAATTACAAAGAATGAAATGAAGATCGGCGCAGTGAGACAATGAGAATTACACAAAATGACATGAAGTTGTGCACGGTGAGAAACTGAGAATTACACAGAATGATACCAAGTAGTACACAGTGAAACACTGAGAACTAAAAAGAATGAGATGAAGATGTGCACAGAGAGGCACTGAGAATGACACAGAATGAAATGAACATGTGCACAGTGAGACATTGAGAATTACACAGAATGACATGAAGATGTGCACGGTGAGAGAATGTGAATTACACAGAATGACATGATGATGAGTACAGCGAGACCGTGAGAATTACACGGAATAACATGAAAATGTGCACAGTGAGGCAATGAGAATTACATAGAATGACATGAAGACGTGCACAGTGAGACAATGAGAATTACAAAGAATGAAATGAAGATGAGTACAATGAGACAATGAGAATTACACAGAATGACATGAAGATGTGCACAGTGAGACACTAAGAATAACACAGAATGACAAGAAGATGTGCACAGTGAGAGAATGAGAATTACACAGAATGACAGGAATATGTGCCCAGTGAAACAATGAGAATTACACACAATTACATGAAGATGTGCACAGTGAGTAAATGAGATCTCAACAGAATGACATGAAGATTTGCGCAGTGAGAAAATGAAAATTACACAGGATGACTTGAAGATGTGCACAGTGAGACACTGAGAATTACATAGAATGAAATGAAGATGTGCACTGTGAGACACAGAGAATTACACAGAATGACATGATGATGTGTACAGTGAGACACTGAGAATTACACAGAATGACAAGAAGATGTGCACAGTGAGACAATGAGAATTACACAGAATGACATGAAGTTGTGCACGATGAGAAACTGAGAATTACACAGAAGGACACCAAGAAGTGCATAGTGAAATACTGAGAACTACAAAGAATGAGATGAAGATGTGCACAGTGATGCACTGTGAATGACACAGAATGAAATGAACATGTGCACAGTGAGACATAGAGAATTACACAGAATGACATGAAGATGTGCACGGTGAGAGAAAATGAATTACGCAGAATGAAATGATGATGAGTACAGCGAGACAATGAGAATTACGCGGAATAACATGAAAATGTGCACAGTGAGGCAATGAGAATTACATAGAATGACATGAAGATGTGCACAGTGAGACAATGAGAATTACAAAGAATGAAATGAAGATGAGTACAATGAGACAATGAGAATTACACAGAATGACATGAAGATGTGCACAGTGAGACACTGAGAATAACACAGAATGACAAGAAGATGTGCCACAGTGAGAGAATGAGAGTTAAACAGAAGGACATGTGGATGTGTACAGTGACAATTATGCAGAATGACAAGAAGATGTGCACAGTGAGACAATGAGACATACACAGAATGTCACGAAGATGTGCATAGTGAGACAATGAGAATTACACAAAATGTCATGCAGTTGTGCACAGTGAGACACTGAGAATAACACAGAATGACAAAAAGATGTGCACAGTAGGACAATGAGAATTACACAGAATGACAGGAATATGTGCACAGTGAGGCACTGAGAATTACACAAAATGACATGAAGATTTGCACAGTGAGACACTGAGAATTACACAGAATGACATGAAGATCTGCACAGTGAGACACTGAGAATTACACAGAATGACATGAAGATCTGCACAGTGAGACAATGAGAATAACACAGAATGACATGAAGTTGTGCACGGTGAGAAACTGAGAATTACACAGAATGACATCAAGAAGTGCACAGTGAAACACTGAGAAATACAAAGAATGAGATGAAGATGTGCACAGTGATGTACTGAGAATGACACAGAATGAAATGAACATGTGCACAGTGAGACATTGAGAATTACACAGAATGACATGAAGATGTGCACGGTGAGAGAATGTGAATTACACAGAATGAAATGATGATGAGTACAGTGAGACAGTGAGAATTACACGGAATAACATGAAAATGTGCACAGTGAGGCAATGAGAATTACAAAGAATGAAATGAAGATGAGCACAATGAGACAGTGAGAATTACGCAGAATGACATGAAGATTTGCGCAGTGAGAAGATGAGAATTACACAGAATGACAGGAATATGTGCCCAGTGAAACAATGAGAATTACACACAATTACATGAAGATTTGCACAGTGAGTAAATGAGATCTCAACAGAATGACATGAAGATTTGCGCAGTGAGAAAATGAAAATTACACAGGATGACTTGAAGATGTGCACAGTGAGACACAGAATTACATAGAATGAAATGAAGATGTGCACTGTGAGACACAGAAAATTACACAGAATAACATGATGATGTGTACAGTGAGACACTGAGAATTACACAGAATGACATGAAGATCTGCACAGTGAGACAATGAGAATTACACAGAATGACATGAAGTTGTGCACGGTGAGAAACTGAGAATTACACAGAATGACATCAAGAAGTGCACAGTGAAACACTGAGAACTACAAAGAATGAGATGAAGATGTGCACAGTGATGCAATGAGAATGACACAGAATGAAATGAACATGTGCACAGTGAGAAATTGAGAATGACACAGAATGACATGATGTGCACGGTGAGAGAATGTGAATTACACGGAATGAAATGATGATGAGTACAGCGAGACAGTGAGAATTACACGGAATAACATGAAAATGTGCACAGTGAGACAATGAGAATTACAAAGAATGACATGAAGATGTGCACAGTGAGACAATGAGAATTACAAAGAATGAAATGAAGATGAGCACAATGAGACAATGAGAATTACACAGAATGACATGAAGAAGTGCACAGTGAGACACTGAGAATAACAAAGAATGACATGAAGAAGTGTACAATGAGACAATGAGATTTACAAAGAATGACAGGTAGAAGTGCACAGAGATACACTGAGAACTACACACAATGACACGTAGAAGTGCACAGTGCGACACAGAGAATTACACAGAATGACATGAAGATGTGCACAGTGAGACACTGAGAACTACACAGTATGAAATGAAAATGTGCACAGTGAGACATTGAAAATAACACAGAATCAAATGAAGATGTGCACAGCGAGACAATGAGAATTACACAGAATTAAATGAAAATGCACACATCGAGACAATGAGAATAACACAGAATGAAATGAAGATGTGCACAGTGAGACAGTGAGAATTACACAGAATGAAATGAAGATCGGCGCAGTGAGACAATGAGAATTACACAAAATGACATGAAGTTGTGCACGGTGAGAAACTGAGAATTACACAGAATGATACCAAGTAGTACACAGTGAAACACTGAGAACTAAAAAGAATGAGATGAAGATGTGCACAGAGAGGCACTGAGAATGACACAGAATGAAATGAACATGTGCACAGTGAGACATTGAGAATTACACAGAATGACATGAAGATGTTCACGGTGAGAGAATGTGAATTACACAGAATGACATGATGATGAGTACAGCGAGACCGTGAGAATTACACGGAATAACATGAAAATGTGCACAGTGAGGCAATGAGAATTACATAGAATGACATGAAGATGTGCACAGTGAGACAATGAGAATTACAAAGAATGAAATGAAGATGAGTACAATGAGACAATGAGAATTACACAGAATGACATGAAGATGTGCACAGTGAGACACTAAGAATAACACAGAATGACAAGAGGATGTGCACAGTGAGACAATGAGAATTACACAGAATGACAGGAATATGTGCCCAGTGAAACAATGAGAATTACACACAATTACATGAAGATTTGCACAGTGAGTAAATGAGATCTCAACAGTATGACATGAAGATTTGCGCAGTGAGACACTGAGAATTACATAGAATGAAATGAAGATGTGCACTGTGAAACACAGACCATTACACAGAATGACATGATGATGTGTACAGTGAGACACTGATAATTACACAGAATGACATGAAGATCTGCACAGTGAGACAATGAGAATTACACAGAATGACATGAAGTTGTGCACGATGAGAAACTGAGAATTACACAGAATGACATCAAGAAGTGCATAGTGAAACACTGAGAACTACAAAGAATGAGATGAAGATGTGCACAGTGATGCACTGAGAATGACACAGAATGAAATGAACATGTGCACAGTGAGACATTGAGAATTACACAGAATGACATGAAGATGTGCACGGTGAGAGAATGTGAATTACGCAGAATGAAATGATGATGAGTACAGCGAGACAATGAGAATTACGCGGAATAACATTAAAATGTGCACAGTGAGGCAATGAGAATTACATAGAATGACATGAAGATGTGCACAGTGAGACACTGAGAATAACAAAGAATGACATGAAGAAGTGTACAATGAGACAATGAGATTTACAAAGAATGACAGGTAGAAGTGCACAGAGATACACTGAGAACTACACACAATGACACGTAGAAGTGCACAGTGCGACACAGAGAATTACACAGAATGACATGAAGATGTGCACAGTGAGACACTGAGAACTACACAGTATGAAATGAAAATGTGCACAGTGAGACATTGAAAATAACACAGAATCAAATGAAGATGTGCACAGCGAGACAATGAGAATTACACAGAATTAAATGAAAATGCACACATCGAGACAATGAGAATAACACAGAATGAAATGAAGATGTGCACAGTGAGACAGTGAGAATTACACAGAATGAAATGAAGATCGGCGCAGTGAGACAATGAGAATAACACAAAATGACATGAAGTTGTGCACGGTGAGAAACTGAGAATTACACAGAATGATACCAAGTAGTACACAGTGAAACACTGAGAACTAAAAAGAATGAGATGAAGATGTGCACAGAGAGGCACTGAGAATGACACAGAATGAAATGAACATGTGCACAGTGAGACATTGAGAATTACACAGAATGACATGAAGATGTGCACGGTGAGAGAATGTGAATTACACAGAATGACATGATGATGAGTACAGCGAGACCGTGAGAATTACACGGAATAACATGAAAATGTGCACAGTGAGGCAATGAGAATTACATAGAATGACATGAAGACGTGCACAGTGAGACAATGAGAATTACAAAGAATGAAATGAAGATGAGTACAATGAGACAATGAGAATTACACAGAATGACATGAAGATGTGCACAGTGAGACACTAAGAATAACACAGAATGACAAGAAGATGTGCACAGTGAGACAATGAGAATTACACAGAATGACAGGAATATGTGCCCAGTGAAACAATGAGAATTACACACAATTACATGAAGATGTGCACAGTGAGTAAATGAGATCTCAGCAGAATGACATGAAGATTTGCGCAGTGAGAAAATGAAAATTACACAGGATGACTTGAAGATGTGCACAGTGAGACACTGAGAATTACATAGAATGAAATGAAGATGTGCACTGTGAGACACAGAGAATTACACAGAATGACATGATGATGTGTACAGTGAGACACTGAGAATTACACAGAATGACAAGAAGATGTGCACAGTGAGACAATGAGAATTACACAGAATGACATGAAGTTGTGCACGGTGAGAAACTGAGAATTACACAGAAGGACACCAAGAAGTGCATAGTGAAATACTGAGAACTACAAAGGATGAGATGAAGATGTGCACAGTGATGCACTGTGAATGACACAGAATGAAATGAACATGTGCACAGTGAGACATAGAGAATTACACAGAATGACATGAAGATGTGCACGGTGAGAGAAAATGAATTACGCAGAATGAAATGATGATGAGTACAGCGAGACAATGAGAATTACGCGGAATAACATGAAAATGTGCACAGTGAGGCAATGAGAATTACATAGAATGACATGAAGATGTGCACAGTGAGACAATGAGAATTACAAAGAATGAAATGAAGATGAGTACAATGAGACAATGAGAATTACACAGAATGACATGAAGATGTGCACAGTGAGACACTGAGAATAACACAGAATGACAAGAAGATGTGCCACAGTGAGAGAATGAGAGTTAAACAGAAGGACATGTGGAAATGTACAGTGACAATTATGCAGAATGACAAGAAGATGTGCACAGTGAGACAATGAGACATACACAGAATGTCACGAAGATGTGCATAGTGAGACAATGAGAATTACACAAAATGTCATGCAGTTGTGCACAGTGAGACACTGAGAATAACACAGAATGACAAAAAGATGTGCACAGTAGGACAATGAGAATTACACAGAATGACAGGAATATGTGCAAAGTGAGGCACTGAGAATTACACAAAATGACATGAAGATTTGCACAGTGAGAAAATGAGAACTCAACAGAATGACATGAAGATTTGCGCAGTGAGAAAATGAGAATTACACAGGATGACATGAAGATGTGCACAGTGAGACACTGAGAATTACTTAGAATGAAATGAAGTTGTGCACTGTGAGACAATGAGAATTACACAGAATGACATGATAATGTGTACAGTGAGACACAGAGAATTACACAGACTGACATGATGATGTGTACAGTGAGACACTGAGAATTACACAGAATGACATGAAGATGTGCAAAGTGAGACAATGAGAATTACAAAGAATGACATGTAGATGTTCAATTACTTACAATGAGATTTCAACAGAATGAATGGAAGATGTGCACAGTAAGTCACTGAGAATTACACAGAATGACATGAAGATCTGCACAGTGAGACACTGAGAATTACACAGAATGACATGAAGATCTGCACAGTGAGACAATGAGAATTACACAGAATGACATGAAGTTGTGCACGGTGAGAAACTGAGAATTACACAGAATGACATCAAGAAGTGCACAGTGAAACACTGAGAAATACAAAGAATGAGATGAAGATGTGCACAGTGATGTACTGAGAATGACACAGAATGAAATGAACATGTGCACAGTGAGACATTGAGAATTACACAGAATGACATGAAGATGTGCACGGTGAGAGAATGTGAATTACACAGAATGAAATGATGACGAGTACAGTGAGACAGTGAGAATTACACGGAATAACATGAAAATGTGCACAGTGAGGCAATGAGAATTACAAAGAATGAAATGAAGATGACCACAATGTGACAATGAGAATTACACAGAATGACAGGAATATGTGCCCAGTGAAACAATGAGAATTACACACAATTACATGAAGATTTGCACAGTGAGTAAATGAGATCTCAACAGAATGACATGAAGATTTGCGCAGTGAGAAAATGAAAATTACACAGGATGACTTGAAGATGTGCACAGTGAGACACAGAATTACATAGAATGAAATGAAGATGTGCACTGTGAGACACAGAAAATTACACAGAATAACATGATGATGTGTACAGTGAGACACTGAGAATTACACAGAATGACATGAAGATGTGCAGAGTGAGACAATGAGAATTACACAGAATGACATGAAGTTGTGCACGGTGAGAAACTGAGAATTACACAGAATGACATCAAGAAGTGCACAGTGAGACACTGAGAAATACAAAGAATGAGATGAAGATGTGCACAGTGATGCAATGAGAATGACACAGAATGAAATGAACCTGTGCACAGTGAGAAATTGAGAATGACACAGAATGACATGATGTGCACGGTGAGAGAATGTGAATTACACGGAATGAAATGATGATGAGTACAGCGAGACAGTGAGAATTACACGGAATAACATGAAAATGTGCACAGTGAGACAATGAGAATTACAAAGAATGACATGAAGATGTGCACAGTGAGACAATGAGAATTACAAAGAATGAAATGAAGATGAGCACAATGAGACAATGAGAATTACATAGAATGACATGAAGATGTGCACAGTGAGACACTGAGAATAACAAAGAATGACATGAAGAAGTGCACAATGAGACAATGAGATTTACAAAGAATGACAGGTAGAAGTGCACAGAGATACACTGAGAACTACACACAATGACACGTAGTATTGCACAGTGCGACACAGAGAATTACACAGAATGACATGAAGATGTGCACAGTGAGACACTGAGAACTACACAGTATGAAATGAAAATGTGCACAGTGAGACATTGAAAATAACACAGAATCAAATGAAGATGTGCACAGCGAGACAATGAGAATTACACAGAATTAAATGAAAATGCACACATCGAGACAATGAGAATAACACAGAATGAAATGAAGATGTGCACAGTGAGACAGTGAGAATTACACAGAATGAAATGAAGATCGGCGCAGTGAGACAATGAGAATAACACAAAATGACATGAAGTTGTGCACGGTGAGAAACTGAGAATTACACAGAATGATACCAAGTAGTACACAGTGAAACACTGAGAACTAAAAAGAATGAGATGAAGATGTGCACAGAGAGGCACTGAGAATGACACAGAATGAAATGAACATGTGCACAGTGAGACATTGAGAATTACACAGAATGACATGAAGATGTGCACGGTGAGAGAATGTGAATTACACAGAATGACATGATGATGAGTACAGCGAGACCGTGAGAATTACACGGAATAACATGAAAATGTGCACAGTGAGGCAATGAGAATTACATAGAATGACATGAAGATGTGCACAGTGAGACAATGAGAATTACAAAGAATGAAATGAAGATGAGTACAATGAGACAATGAGAATTACACAGAATGACATGAAGATGTGCACAGTGAGACACTAAGAATAACACAGAATGACAAGAAGATGTGCACAGTGAGACAATGAGAATTACACAGAATGACAGGAATATGTGCCCAGTGAAACAATGAGAATTACACACAATTACATGAAGATTTGCACAGTGAGTAAATGAGATCTCAACAGAATGACATGAAGATTTGCGCAGTGAGACACTGAGAATTACATAGAATGAAATGAAGATGTGCACTGTGAGACACAGAGCATTACACAGAATGACATGATGATGTGTACAGTGAGACACTGATAATTACACAGAATGACATGAAGATCTGCACAGTGAGACAATGAGAATTACACAGAATGACATGAAGTTGTGCACGATGAGAAACTGAGAATTACACAGAATGATATCAAGAAGTGCATAGTGAAACACTGAGAACTACAAAGAATGAGATGAAGATGTGCACAGTGATGCACTGAGAATGACAGAATGAAATGAACATGTGCACAGTGAGACATTGAGAATTACACAGAATGACATGAAGATGTGCACGGTGAGAGAATGTGAATTACGCAGAATGAAATGATGATGAGTACAGCGAGACAATGAGAATTACGCGGAATAACATGAAAATGTGCACAGTGAGGCAATGAGAATTACATAGAATGACATGAAGATGTGCACAGTGAGACAATGAGAATTACAAAGAATGAAATGAAGATGAGTACAATGAGACAATGAGAATTACACAGAATGACATGAAGATGTGCACAGTGAGACACTGAGAATAACACAGAATGACAAGAAGATGTGCACAGTGAGACATTGAGAATTACACAGAATGACAAGAAGATGTGCCACAGTGAGAGAATGAGAGTTAAACAGAAGGACATGTGGATGTGTACAGTGACAATTATGCAGAATGACAAGAAGATGTGCACAGTGAGACAATGAGACATACACAGAATGTCACGAAGATGTGCATAGTGAGACAATGAGAATTACACAAAATGTCACGCAGTTGTGCACAGTGAGACACTGAGAATAACACAGAATGACAAAAAGATGTGCACAGTAGGACAATGAGAATTACACAGAATGACAGGAAGATGTGCCCAGTGATACAATGAGAATTACACAAAATGACATGAAGATTTGCACAGTGAGAAAATGAGAACACAACAGATTGACATGAAGATTTGCGCAGTGAGAAAATGAGAATTACACAGGATGACATGAAGATGTGCACAGTGAGACACTGAGAATTACTTAGAATGAAATGAAGTTGTGCACTGTGAGACAATGAGAATTACACAGAATGACATGATGATGTGTACAGTGAGACACAGAGAATTACACAGAATGACATGAAGATGTGCACAGTGAGACACAGAGAATTACACAGAATGACATGATGATGTGTACAGTGAGACACTGAGAATTACACAGAATGACATGAAGATGTGCAAAGTGAGACAATGAGAATTACAAAGAATGACATGTAGATGTTCAATTACTTACAATGAGATTTCACAGAATGAATAGAAGATGTGCACAGTAAGTCACTGAGAATTACACAGAATGACATGAAGATGTGCACGGTGAGAGAATGTGAATTACACAGAATGACATGATGATGAGTACAGCGAGACCGTGAGAATTACACGGAATAACATGAAGATTTGCACAGTGAGGCAATGAGAATTACATAGAATGACATGAAGATGTGCACAGTGAGACAATGAGAATTACAAAGAATGAAATGAAGATGAGTACAATGAGACAATGAGAATTACACAGAATGACATGAAGATGTGCACAGTGAGACACTGAGAATAACACAGAATGACAAGAAGATGTGCACAGTGAGACACTGAGAATTACAAAGAATGACATGAATATGTGCCCAGTGAAACAATGAGAATTACACACAATTACATGAAGATTTGCACAGTGAGTAAATGAGATCTCAACAGAATGACATGAAGATTTGCGCAGTGAGAAAATGAAAATTACATAGGATGACTTGAAGATGTGCACAGTGAGACACTGAGAATTACATAGAATGAAATGAAGATGTGCACTGTGAGACACAGAGAATTACACAGAATGACATGATGATGTGTACAGTGAGACACTGAGAATTACACAGAATGACATGAAGATCTGCACAGTGAGACAATGAGAATTACACAGAATGACATGAAGTTGTGCACGGTGAGAAACTGAGAATTACACAGAATGACATCAAGAAGTGCACAGTGAAACACTGAGAAATACAAAGAATGAGATGAAGATGTGCACAGTGATGCACTGAGAATGACACAGAATGAAATGAACATGTGCACAGTGAGACATTGAGAATTACACAGAATGACATGAAGATGTGCACGGTGAGAGAATGTGAATTACACAGAATGACACGAAGATGTGCACAGTGAGACAATGAGAATTACACAGAATGTCACGAAGTTGTGCGCAGTGAGACAATGAAAATAACACAGAATGACAAGAAGATGTGCACAGTGAAACACTGAGAATGACACAGAATGAAATGAATATGTGCACAGTGAGACACTGAGAATTACACAGAATGACATGAAGATGTGCACAGTGAGACATTGAGAATTACACAGAATGACATGAAGATGAGCACAGTGAGACAATGAGAATTACACAGAATGTAACGAAGATGTGCACAGTGAGACAATGAGAATTACACAGAATGACATGAAGTTGTCCATCAAGTTCTGTCGAAGAGTCATGAGGACTCGAAACGTCAACTCTTTTCTTCTCCGCCGATGCTGCCAGAACTGCTGAGTTTTTCCAGGTAATTCTGTTTTTGTTTTGAAGTTGTGCACGGTGAGAAACTGAGAATTACACAGAATGACACCAAGAAGTGCACAGTGAAACACTGAGAACTACAAAGAATGAGATGAAGATGTGCACAGTGAGGCACTAAGAATGACACAGAATGAAATGAACATGTGCACAGTGAGACATTGAGAATTACACAGAATGACATGAAGATGTGCACGGTGAGAGAATGTGAATTACACAGAATGTCACGAAGATGTGCAGAGTGAGACAATGAGAATTACACAGAATGTCACGAAGTTGTGCACAGTGAGACAATGAGAATTACACAGAATGACATGAAGATGTGCACAGTGAGACACTGAGAATAACACAGAATGACAAGAAGATGTGCACAGTGAGACAATGAGAGTTAAACAGAAGGACATGTGGATGCGTACAGTGAGACAGTGAGAATTACGCAGAATGACATGAAGATGTGCACAGTGAGTCACTGAGAATTACACAGATTGTGACGAATATGTGCACAGTGAGACAATGAGAAATACACAAAATGTCACGAAGTTGTGCACAGTGAGACAATGAGAATAACACAGAATGACATGAAGATGTGCACAGTGAAACACTGAGAATGACCCAGAATGAAAAGAATATGTGCACAGTGAGACATTGGGAATTACCAAGTATGAAATGAACTTGTGCACAATGAGACAATGAGAATTACACAGAATGACATGAAGATGTGCAAAGTGAGACACTGAGAATAACACAGAATGACAAGAAGATGTGCACAAAGAGACAATTTGAGTTAACAGAAGGACATGTGCATGTGTGCAATGAGACAGTGAGATTTACGCAGAATGATATGAAGATTTGCGCAGTGAGAAAATGAGAATTACACAGAATGACATGAAGATGTGAACAGTGAGACACTGAGAATTACATAGAATGAAATGAAGATGTGCACTGTGAGACACAGAGAATTACACAGAATGACATGATGATGTGTACAGTGAGACACTGAGAATTACACAGAAAGACATGAAGATGTGCAAAGTGAGACAATGAGAATTACAAAGAATGACATGTAGATGTTCAGTGACTTACAATGAGAATTCAACAGAATGAATTGAAGATGTGCACAGTAAGAAACTGAGAATTACATAGAATGACATGAAGATCTGCACAGTGAGACAATGAGAATTACACAGAATGACATGAAGTTGTGCACGGTGAGAAACTGAGAATTACACAGAAGGACACCATGAAGGGCACAGTGAAACACTGAGAACTACAAAGAATGAGATGAAGATGTGCACAGTGATGCACTGAGAATGACACAGAATGAAATGAACATGTGCACAGTGAGACATTGAGAATTACACAGAATGACATGAAGATGTGCACGGTGAGAGAATGTGAATTACACAGAATGAAATGATGATGAGTACAGCGAGACCGTGAGAATTACACGGAATAACATGAAAATGTGCACAGTGAGGCCATGAGAATTACATAGAATGACATGAAGATGTGCACAGTGAGGCAATGAGAATTACATAGAATGACATGAAGATGTGCACAATGAGACAATGAGAATTACACAGAATGACATGAAGGTGTGTACAGTGAGACACTGAGAATAACACAGAATGACAAGAAGATGTGCCACAGTGAGACAATGAGAGTTAAACAGAAGGACATGTGGATGTGTACAGTGAGACAGTGAGAATTACGCAGAATGACATGAAGATGTGCACAGTGAGACAGTGAGAATTACACGGAATAACATGAAAATGTGCACAGTGAGGCAATGAGAATTACACAGAATGGCATGAAGTTGTGCACGGTGAGAAACTGAGAATTACACAGAATGACACCAAGAAGTACACAGTGTAACACTGAGAACTACAAAGAATGAGATGAAGATGTGCACAGTGAGGCACTGTGAATGACACAGAATGAAATGAACATGTGCACAGTGAGACATTGAGAATTACACAGAATGACAAGAAGATGTGCACGGTGAGAGAATGTGAATTGCACAGAATGTCACGAAGATGTGCACAGTGAGACAATGAGAACTACACAGAATGTCACGAAGTTGTGCACAGTGAGACAATGAGAACTACACAGAATGTCACGAAGTTGTGCACAGTGAGACAATGAGAATTACACAGAATGACATGAAGATGTGCACAGTGAGAGAATGTGAATTATACAGAATGACATGATGATGTGTACAGCGAGACAGTGAGAATTACACAGAATGAAATGAACATGTGCACAGTGAGACACTGAGAATAACACAGAATGACAAGAAGATGTGCACAGTGAGAGAATGTGAATTATACAGAATGACATGATGATGTGTACAGCGAGACAGTGAGAATTACACGGAAAAACATGAAAATGTGCACAGTGAGGCAATGAGACTTACATAGAATTACATGAAGATGTGCACAGTGAGACAATGTAAATTACAAAGTATGAAATGAAGATGTGCACAATGAGACAATGAGAATTACACAGAATGACATGAAGATGTGCAAAGTGAGACACTGAGAAAAACACAGAATGACAAGAAGATGTGCACAGTGAGACAATGAGAGTTAAACAGAAGGACCTGTGGATGTGTACAGTGAGACAGTGAGAATTACGCAGAGTGACATGAAGATGTGCACAGTGAGTCACTGAGAATTACACACAATGTCACAAAGATGTGCACAGTGAGACAATGAGAATGACACAGAATGTCACGAAGATGTGCACAGTGAGACAATGAGAATTACACAGAATGTCACGAAGATGTGCACAGTGAGACAATGAGAATTACACAGAATGTCACGAAGTTGTGCACAGTGAGACAATGAGAATTACACAGAATGACATGATGTGCACAGTGAGACACTGAGAATAACACCGAATGACAAGAAGATGTGCACAGTGAGACACTGAGAATGACACAGAATGAAATGAACATGTGCACAGTGAGACATTGAGAATTACACAGAATGACATGAAGATGTGCACGGTGAGAGAATGTGAATTACACAGAATGACAAGATGATGTGTACAGCGAGACAGTGAGAATTACACGGAATAACATGAAAATGTGCACAGTGAGGCAATGAGAATTACACAGAATGACATGAAGTTGTCCATCAAGTTCTGTCGAAGAGTCATGAAGACTCGAAACGTCAACTCTTTTCTTCTCCGCCGATGCTGCCAGAACTGCTGAGTTTTTCCAGGTAATTCTGTTATTGTTTTGAAGTTGTGCACGGTGAGAAACTGAGAATTACACAGAATGACACCAAGAAGTGCACAGTGAAACACTGAGAAATACAAAGAATGAGATGAAGATGTGCACAGTGAGGCACTGAGAATGACACAGAATGAAATGAACATGTGCACAGTGAGACATTGAGAATTACACAGAATGACATGAAGATGTGCACGGTGAGAGAATGTGAAGTACACAGAAAGTCACGAAGATGTGCACAGTGAGACAATGAGAGTTAAACCGAAGGACATGTGGATGTGTACAGTGAGACAGTGAGAATTACACAGAATGACATGAAGATTTGCGCAGTGAGAAAATGAGAATTACACAGAATGACATGAAGATGTGCACGGTGAGAGAATGTGAATTACACAGAACGACAAGATGATGTGTACAACGAGACAGTGAGAATTACACGGAATAACATGAAAATGTGCACAGTGAGGCAATGAGAATTACACAGAATGACATGAAGTTGTGCACGGTGAGAAACTGAGAATTACACAGAATGACACCAAGAAGTGCACAGTGAAACACTGAGAACTACAAAGAATGAGATGAAAATGTGCACAGTGAGGCACTGAGAATGACACAAAATGAAATGAACATGTGCACAGTGAGACATTGAGAATTACACAGAATGACATGAAGTCGTGCACAGTGAGACAATGAGAATTACACAAAATGTCACGAAGTTGTGCACAGTGAGGCAATGAGAATTACACAGAATGACAAGAAGATGTGCACAGTGAGACAATGAGAGTTAAACCGAAGGACTTGTGGATGTGTACAGTGAGACAGTGAGAATTACACAGAATGACATGAAGATGTGCACAGTGAGACACAGAGAATTACACAGAACGACATGATGATGTGCACAGTAAGACACTGAGAATTACACAGAATGACATAAAGATCTGCACAGTGAGGCAATGAGAATTACACAGAATGACAAGAAGATGTGCACAGTGAGACAATGAGAGTTAAACCGAAGGACTTGTGGATGTGTACAGTGAGACAGTGAGAATTACACAGAATGACATGAAGATGTGCACAGTGAGACACAGAGAATTACACAGAACGACATGATGATGTGCACAGTAAGACACTGAGAATTACACAGAATGACATAAAGATCTGCACAGTGAGACAATGAGAATTACACAGAATGACATGAAGTTGTGCACGGTGAGATACTGAGAATTCCACAGAATGACACCAAGAAATGCACAGTGAAACACTGAGGACTACAAAGAATGAGATGAAGATGTGCAGAGTGAGGCACTGAGAATGACACAGAATGAAATGAACATGTGCGCATTGAGACATTGAGAATTACACAGAATGACATGAAGATGTGCAAGGTGAGAGAATGTGAATTACACAGAATGTCACGAAGATGTGCACAGTGAGACAGTGAGAATTACACGGAATGACATGAAGCTGTGCAAAGTGAGTCACTGAGAATTACACAGAATGTCACGAAGATGTGCACAGTGAGACAATGAGAATTACACAGAATGTCACGAAGATGTGCACAGTGAGACAATGAGAATTACACAAAATGTCACGTAGTTGTGCACAGTGAGACAATGAGAATTACAAAGAATGACATGAAGATGTGCACAGTGAGACACTGAGAATAACACAGATTGACAAGAAGATGTGCATGGTGAGAGAATGTGAATAACACAGAATGACAAGAAGATCTGCCACAGTGAGACACTGAGAGTTAAACAGAAGGACGTGTGGATGTGTACAGTGAGACAGTGAGAATTACGCAGAATGACATGAAGATGAGCACAGTGAGACAATGAGAATTACACAGAATGTCACGAAGATGTGCACAGTGAGACAATGAGAATTACACAAAATGTCACGAAGTTATGGCCAGTGAGACAATGAGAATTACACAGAATGACAAGAAGATGTGCACAGTGAGACACTGAGAATGACACAGAATGACACCAAGAAGTGCACAGTGAAACACTGAGAACTACAAAGAATGAGATGAAGATGTGCACAGTGAGGCACTGAGAATGACACAGAATGAAATGAACATGTGCACAGTGAGACATTGAGAATTACACAGAATGACATGAAGATGTGCACGGTGAGAGAATGTGAATTACACAGAACGACAAGATGATGTGTACAGCGAGACAGTGAGAATTACACGGAATAACATGAAAATGTGCACAGTGAGACAATGAGAATAACACAGAATGACATGAAGTTGTGCACGGTGAGAAACTGAGAATTACACAGAATGACACCAATAAGTGCACAGTGAAACACTGAGAACTACAAAGAATGAGATGAAGATGTGCACAGTGAGGCACTGAGATTGACACAGAATGAAATGAACATGTGCACAATGAGACATTGAGAATTACAGAGAATGACATGAAGTCGTGCACAGTGAGACACTGAGAATTACACGGAATGTCACGAAGATGTGCACAGTGAGACAATGAGAATTACACAGAATGACATGAAGATGTGCAGAGTGAAACACTGAGAACTACACAGAATGACACCAAGAAGTGCACAGTGAAACACTGAGAACTACACCGAATTAGATGAAGATGTGCACAGTGATGCACTGAGAATGACACAGAATGAAATGAACATGTGCACAGTGAGACATTGAGAATTACACAGAATGACATGAAGATGTGCTCAGTGAGACAATGAGAATTACATGGAATGTCACGAAGATGTGCACAGTGAGACAATGAGAATTACACAAAATGTCACGAAGTTGTGCACAGTGAGACGCTGAGAATAACACAGAATGACAAGAAGATGTGCCACAGTGAGACAATGAGAGTTAAACAGAAGGACATGTGGATGTGTACAGTGACACAGTCAGAATTACGCAGAATGACATGAAGATGTGCACAGTGAATCACTGAGAATTACACAGATTGTCACGATGATGTGCACAGTGAGACAATGAGAATTACACGGAATGTCACGAAGATGTGCACAGTGAGACACTGAGAATAACACAGAATGACAAGAAGATGTGCACAGTGAAACAGTGAGAATGACCCAGAATGAAATGAATATGTGCACAGTGAGAGAATGTGAATTACAACGAATGACAAGATGATGTGTACCGCGAGACAGTTAGAATTACACGGAATAACATGAAAATGTGCACAGTGAGGCAATGAGAATTACATAGAATGACATGAAGATGTGCATAGTGAGACAATGAGAATTACAAAGTATGAAATGAAGATGTGCACAATGAGAAAATGACAATTACACAGAATGACATGAAGATGTGCAAAGTGAGACAGTGAGAATAACACAGAATGACAAGAAGATGTGCACAAAGAGACAATTTGAGTTAAACAGAAGGACATGTGGATGTGTACAATGCGACATTGTGAATTACGCAGAATGACAAGAAGATGTGCACAGTGAGACACTGAGAATTACATAAAATGAAATGAAGATGTGCACTGTGAGACAATGAGAATTACAAAGTATGAAATGAAGATGTGCACAATGTGACAATGAGAATTACACAGAATGACATGAAGATGTTCACAGTGAGACACTGAGAATAACATAGAATGACAAGAAGATGTGCACAGTGAGACAATGACAGTTAAACAGAAGGACATGTGGATGTGTACAATGAGACAGTGAGAATTACACAGAATGACATGAAGATGTGCAATGTGAGTCACTGAGAATTACACACAATGTCACGTAGATGTGCACAGTGAGACAATGAGAATTACACAGAATGACATAAAGATGTGCACAGTAATACACTGAGAATAAAACAGAATGACAAGAAGGTGTGCACAGTGAAACACTGAGAATGACACAGAATGAAATGAACATGTGCACAGTGAGACACTGAGAATTACACAGAATGACATGAAGATGTGCACAGTGAGACACTGAGAATTACACAGAATGACATGAAGATCTGCACAGTGAGACACTGAGAATTACACAGAATGATATGAAGATGTGCACGGTGAGAGAATGTGAATTATACAGAATGACATGATGATGAGTACAGCGAGACAGTGAGAATTACACGGAATAACATGAAAATGTGCACAGTGAGGCAATGACAATTACATAGAATGACATGAAGATCTGCACAGTGAGACAATGAGAATTACAAAGAATGAAATGAAGATGAGCACAATGAGACAATGAGAATTACACAGAATGACATGAAGAAGTGCACAGTGAGACACTGAGAATAACAAAGAATGACATGAAGAATTGCACAAAGAAACAATGAGAATTACAAAGAATGACAGGTAGAAGTGCACAGTGAGACACTGAGAACTACACACAATGACACGTAGAAGTGCACAGTGCGAAACTGAGAATTACACAGAATGACATGAAGATGTGCACAAACACTGATAACTACACAGAATGAAATTAAGATGTGCACAGTGAGACATTGAAAATTACACAGAATGAAATGAAGGTGTGCACAGAGAGAATGTGAATTACACAGAATGAGATGAAGATGTGCACAGCGAGACATTGAGAATTACACAGAATAACATGAAGATGTGCACGGTGAGAGAATGTGAATTACACAGAACGACAAGATGATGTGTACAGCGAGACAGTGAGAATTACGCGGAATAACATGAAAATGTGCACAGTGAGGCAATGAGAATTACATAGAATGACATGAAGATGAGCACAATGAGACAATGAGAATTACACAGAATGACATGAAGATGTGCAAAGTGAGACAATGAGAATTACAAAGAATGACATGTAGATGTTCAATGACTTACAATGAGAATTCAACAGAATGAATTGAAGATGTGCACAGTAAGACACTGAGAATTACACAGAATGACATGAAGATTTGCACAGTGAGACACTGAGAATTACACAGAATGATATGAAGATGTGCACGGTGAGAGAATGTGAATTACACAGAATGACATGATGATGAGTACAGCGAGACAGTGAGAATTACACGGAATAACATGAAAATGTGCACAGTGAGGCAATGACAATTACATAGAATGACATGAAGATCTGCACAGTGAGACAATGAGAATTACACGGAATAACATGAAGAAGTGCACAGTGAGACACTGAGAATAACAAAGAATGACATGAAGAAGTGCACAAAGAAACAATGAGAATTACAAAGAATGACAGGTAGAAGTGCACAGTGAGACACAGAATTACACAGAATAACATGAAGATGTGCACAAACACTGATAACTACACAGAATGAAATTAAGATGTGCACAGTGAAACACTGAGAACTACACAGAATGAAATTATGATGTGCACAGCGAGACAATGAGAATTACACAGTATGACATGTAGATGTTCAAAAACTTACAATGAGAATTCAACAGAATGAATTGAAGATGTGCACAGTAAGACACTGAATATTACACAGAATGACATGAAGATCGGCACAGTAAGACACTGAGAATTACACAGAATTTCATGAAGTTGTGCACGGTGAGAAACTGAGAATTACACAGAATGACACCAAGAAATGCACAGTGAAACACTGAGAACTACAAAGAATGAGAAGATGTGCACAGTGAGTCACTGAGAATTACACAGAACATCACGATGATGTGCACAGTGAGACAATGAGAATTACAAAGAATGACATGAATATGTGCACAGTGAGACACTGAGAATTACACAGAATGACATGAAAATTTGCACAGTGAGAAAATGAGAACTCAGCAGAATGACATGAAGATTTGCGCAGTGAGACAATGAGAATTACACAGGATGACATGAAGATGTGCACAGTGAGACACTGAGAATTACATAGAATGAAATGAAGATGTGCACAGTGAGACACTGAGAATTACATAGAATGAAATGAAGATGTGCACTGTGAGACACAGACAATTACACAGAATGACATAATGATGTGTACAGTGAGAAACTGAGAATTACACAGAATGACATGAAGATCTGCACAGTGAGACAATGAGAATTACACAGAATGACATGAAGAAGTGCACAGTGAGACACTGAGAATAACAAAGAATG
This sequence comes from Isurus oxyrinchus, assembly GCA_026770705.1. NCBI lineage: Eukaryota > Metazoa > Chordata > Chondrichthyes > Lamniformes > Lamnidae > Isurus > Isurus oxyrinchus. Next base: position 93,357,922 of record JANJGN010000016.1, read on the forward strand.
ACATGAAGAAGTGCACAATGAGACAATGAGATTTACAAAGAATGACAGGTAGAAGTGCACAGTGAGACACTGAGAACTACACACAATGACACGTAGAAGTGCACAGTGAGACAATGAGATTTACAAAGAATGACAGGTAGAAATGCACAGTGCGACACTGAGAATTACACAGAATGACATGAAGAAGTGCACAGTAAGACAATGAGTATTACACAGAATAACATGAAGATGTGCACAGTGAAACACTGAGAACTACACAGAATGAAATGAAGATGTGCACAGTGAGACATTGAAAATTACACAGATTGAAATGAAGATGTGCACAGCGAGACAATGAGAATTACAAAAAATGACATGTAAATGTTCAATGACTTACAATGAGAATTCTACAGAATGAATTGAAGATGTGCACAGTAAGACACTGAGAATTACACAGAATGAAATGAAGATCGGCACAGTGAGACACTGAGAATTACACAGAATGACATGAAGATCTGCACAGTGAGACAATGAGAATTACACAGAATGACATGAAGTTGTGCACGGTGAGAAACTGAGAATTACACAGAATGACACCAAGAAGTGCACAGTGAAACACTGTGAACTACAAAGAATGAGAAGAAGCTGTGCACAGTGAGGCACTGTGAATGACACAGAATGAAATGAACATGTGCACAGTGAGACACTGAGAATTACACACAATGACATGAAGATGTGCACGGTGAGAGAATGTGAATTACACAGAATGACATGATGATGAGTACAGCGAGACAGTGAGAATTACCAGAATGAAATGAAGATGTGCACAGTGAGACGCTGAGAATTACACACAATGACGTGAAAATGTGCACAGTGAGTCACTGAGAATTACACAGAATGTCACGAAGATGTGCACAGTGAGACAATGTGAATTACACAGAAAGGCACGAACTTGTGCACAGTGAGACAATGAGAATTACAAAGAATGACATGAATATGTGCACAGTGAGACACTGAGAATAACACAGAATGACAAGAAGATGTGCACAGTGAAACACTGAGAACTACACAGAATGACATGAAGATGTGCACAGTGAGGCAATGAGAAGTACACAGAATGAAATGAAGATGTGCACAGTGAGACAATGAGAATTACACAGAATTAAATGAAAATGCACACATCGAGACAATAAGAATAACACAGAATGAAATGAAGATGTGCACAGTGAGACAGTGAGAAATACACAGTATGACATGAAAATGTGCACAGTGAGAAACTGAGAATTGCACAGAATGTCACGAAGATGTGCACAGTGAGACAATGAGAATTACACAGAATGACATGAAGATGTGCAGAGTAATACACTGAGATAAACAAAATGAAATGAAGACGTGCACAGTGAGACAATGAGAATTACAAAGACTGAAATGAAGATGTGCACAATGAGACAATGAGAATTACACAGAATGACACGAAGAAGTGCACAGTGAGATAATGAGAATTACACAGAATGACATGAAGATGTGCACGGTGAGAGATTGTGAGTTACACAGAATGACATGAAGAAGTGCACAGTGAGACACTGAGAATAACAAAGAATGACATGAAGAAGTGCACAATGGGACAATGAGATTTACAAAGAATGACAGGTAGAAGTGCACAGTGAGACACTGGGAACTACACACAATGACACGTAGAAGTGCATAGTGCGACACTGAAAATTACACAGAATGACAAGAAGATGTGCACAGTGAAACACTGAGAACTACACAGAATGAAATAAAGATGTGCACAGCGAGACATTGAAAATTACACAGAATGAAATGAAGATGTGCACAGTGAGACAATGAGAATTACACGGAATGAAATGAAGATGTGCACAGCGAGACACTGAGAATTACACAGTATGACATGAAAATGTGCACAGTGAGACACTGAAAATTGCACAGAATGAAATGAGAATGTGCACAGTGAGACGCTGAGAATTACACACAATGATGTGAAGATGTGCACAGTGAGACAATGAGAATTACACAGAATGACATGAAGATGTGCACAGTGAGACAATGAGAATTACACCGAATGACAGGAATACGTGCCCAGTGAGACAATGAGAAATACACAGAATGACATGAAGATTTGCGCAGTGAGAAAATGAGAATTACACAGGATGACATGAAGATGTGCTAGTGAGGCACTGAGAATGACATAGAATTAAATGAATATGCGCACTGTGAGACACAGAGAATTACACAGAATGACATGATGATGTGTACAGTGAGACAATGAGAATTACAAAGAATGACATGTAGATGTTCAATGACTTACAATGAGAATTCAACAGAATGAATTGCAGATGTGCACAGTGAGACAATGAGAATAACACGAAATGACATGAAGTTGTGCACGGTGAGAAACTGAGAATTACACAGAATGACACCAAGAAGTGCACAGTGAGACACTGAGAACTACAAAGAATGAGATGAAGATGTGCACAGTGATGCACTGAGAATGACACAGAATGACATGAAGATGTGCACGGTGACAGAATGTGAATTACACAGAATGAAATGATGATGTGTACAGCGAGACAGTGAGAATTACACTGAATAACATGAAAATGTGCACAGTGAGACAATGAGAATTACATAGAATGACATGAAGATGTGCACAGTGAGACAATGAGAATTACAAAGAATGAAATGAAGATGAGCACAATGAGACAATGAGAATTACACAAAATGACCAGAGGAAGTTCACAGTGAGACAATGAGAATTACACAGAATGACATGAAGAATTGCACAGTGAGACACTGAGATAACAAAGAATGACATGAAGAAGTGCACAAAGAGACAATGGAATTACAAAGAATGACAGGTAGAAGTGCACAGTGATACACTGAGAACTACACACTATTACACGTAGAAGTGCACAGTGCGACACTGAAAATTGCACAGAATCACATGAAGATGTGCACAGTGAAACACTGAGAACTACATAGAATGAAATTAAGATGTGCACAGTGAGACATTGAAAATTACACAGAATGAAATGAAGATGTGCACAGCGAGACAATGAGAATTACACAGAACGACATGAAGTTGTGCACGGTGAGAAACTGAGAATTACACAGAATGTCTCCAAGAAGTGCACAGTGAAACACTGAGAACTACAAAGAATGAGATGAAGATGTGCACAGTGAGGCACTGAGAATGACACAGAATTAAATGAACATGTGCACAGTGAGATGCTGAGAATTACACAGAATGACATGAAGATGTGCACGGTGAGAGAATGTGAATTACACAGAATGACATGATGATGAGTACAGTGAAACAGTGAGAATTACACAGAATGAAATGAAGATGTGCACAGTGAGACGCTGAGAATTACACACAATGATGTGAATATGTGCACAGTGAGTCACTGAGAATTACACAGAATGTCACGAAGATGTGCACAGTGAGACATTGAGAATTACACAGAATGACATGAAGATGAGCACAGTGAGAGAATGTGAATTACACAGAATGACATGATGATGTGTACAGCGAGACACTGAGAATTACTCGGAATAACATGAAAATGTGCACAGTGAGACAATGAGAATTACACAGAATGACATGAAGATGTGCGCAGTAAGACACTGAAAATTATAAAGAATGAAATGAAGAACTTAACGGTGAGAAAATGAGAATTCAACAGAATGAAATCAAGATGTGCTCAGTAAGACACTGAGAATTACACTTATTGACATGAAGATGTGCACAGCGAGAAACTGAGTATTACGGGGAATTACACGAAGATGTGCACAGTGAGACACTGAGAATTACACAGAATGACATGAAGATGTGCACAGTGAGAGAATGTGAATTACAAAGAATGACACGAAGATTTGCACAGTGAGACAATGAAAATTCAACAGAATGAAATGAAGATGTGCGCAGTAAGACACTGAAAATTACACTGAATGACATGAAGATGTTCACAGTGAGAAACTGAGAAATATAAAGAATGACATGAAGATGTGTACAGTGGAGAATGAGAATTACACAGAATGACATGAATATGTGCACAGTGAGACAATGAGAATTACAAAGAATGTCATGAATATGTGCACAGTGAGACAATGAGAATTATACAGAATGAAATGAAGATGTGCGCAGTAAGACACTGAAAATTACAAAGAATGACATGAAGATGTGTACAGTGAGTCAGTCAGCATTATATAGAATAACATGGAGATGTGCACAGAGAGGAACTGAGAATTACAGAATGACATGAAGATGTGCACAGTGTGAGAATGAGAATTACACAGAATGAAATGAATATGTGCACAGTGAGACAATGAGAATTACACAGAATGACATGAAGATGTGCACAATGAGAGAATGTGAATTACAAGGAATGACATGAAGATTTGTACAGTGAGACAATGAGAATTCAACAGAATGAAATGAAGATGTGCGCAGTAAGACACTAAAAATAACACAGAATGCCATGAAGATGTGCACAATGAGACAATGAGAATTACACAGAATGACATGAAGATGGGCACAGTGAGACATTGAGAATTACACAAAATGAAATGAAGATGTGCACATTGAGACAATGAGAATTACACAGAATATCATGAAGATGTGCACAGTGAGACACTGAGAATTACACAGAATGACATGAAGATTTGCACAGTGAGACAATGAAAATTCAACCAAATGAAATAAAGATGTGCGCAGTAAGACACTGATAAATACAAAGAATGACATGAAGATGTGTACAGTGAGACAGTCAGAATTATATAGAATGACATGAAGATGTGCACAGTGAGAAACTGAGAATTACAAAGAATGACATGAAGATGTGCACAGTGAGAGAATGAGAATTACACAGAATGACATGAAGATGTGCACAGTGAAAAACTGAGAATTACACAAAATGACATGAAGATGTGCACAGTGAGGTACTGAGAATTACACAGAATGAAATGAAGATGTGCAGTATGACAATGAGAATTACACAAAATGAATTGAAGATGTGCACAGTGAGACAATGACAATTACACAGAATGAAATGATGTTGTGCACAGCGAGACAATGAGAATTACACAATATGACATGATGATGTGTACAAAGAGACACTGAGAATTACTCGGAATAACATGAAAATGTGCACAGTGAGAAAATGAGAATTACACAGAATGAAATGAAGATGTACACAATGAAACAATGAGAATTACACAGAATGACATGAAGATGTGCACAGTGAGACACTGAGAATTACACAAAATGAAATGAAGATGTGCACAGTGAAACACTGAGAACTACAAAGAATGAAATGAAAATGTGCACAGTGATACAATGAGTATTACACAGAGTGACATGAATATGTGCACATTGAGATAATGAGAATTACACAGAATGACATTAAGATGTGCACAGTGAGAGGATGAGAAATACACAGAATGACACGAAGAATTGGACAGTGAAAAACTGAGCGCTATAAAGAATGACATGAAGATGTGCACAGTGAGAGAATGAGAATGACACAGAATGACATGAAGATGTGCACGGTGACAGAATGTGAATTACACAGAATGAAATGATGATGTGTACAGCGAGACAGTGAGAATTACACTGAATAACATGAAAATGTGCACAGTGAGACAATGAGAATTACATAGAATGACATGAAGATGTGCACAGTGAGACAATGAGAATTACAAAGAATGAAATGAAGATGAGCACAATGAGACAATGAGAATTACACAAAATGACCAGAAGAAGTTCACAGTGAGACAATGAGAATTACACAGAATGACATGAAGAATTGCACAGTGAGACACTGAGATAACAAAGAATGACATGAAGAAGTGCACAAAGAGACAATGGAATTACAAAGAATGACAGGTAGAAGTGCACAGTGATACACTGAGAACTACACACTATTACACGTAGAAGTGCACAGTGCGACACTGAAAATTGCACAGAATCACATGAAGATGTGCACAGTGAAACACTGAGAACTACATAGAATGAAATTAAGATGTGCACAGTGAGACATTGAAAATTACACAGAATGAAATGAAGATGTGCACAGCGAGACAATGAGAATTACACAGAACGACATGAAGTTGTGCACGGTGAGAAACTGAGAATTACACAGAATGTCTCCAAGAAGTGCACAGTGAAACACTGAGAACTACAAAGAATGAGATGAAGATGTGCACAGTGAGGCACTGAGAATGACACAGAATTAAATGAACATGTGCACAGTGAGATGCTGAGAATTACACAGAATGACATGAAGATGTGCACGGTGAGAGAATGTGAATTACACAGAATGACATGATGATGAGTACAGTGAAACAGTGAGAATTACACAGAATGAAATGAAGATGTGCACAGTGAGACGCTGAGAATTACACACAATGATGTGAATATGTGCACAGTGAGTCACTGAGAATTACACAGAATGTCACGAAGATGTGCACAGTGAGACATTGAGAATTACACAGAATGACATGAAGATGAGCACAGTGAGAGAATGTGAATTACACAGAATGACATGATGATGTGTACAGCGAGACACTGAGAATTACTCGGAATAACATGAAAATGTGCACAGTGAGACAATGAGAATTACACAGAATGACATGAAGATGTGCGCAGTAAGACACTGAAAATTATAAAGAATGAAATGAAGAACTTAACGGTGAGAAAATGAGAATTCAACAGAATGAAATCAAGATGTGCTCAGTAAGACACTGAGAATTACACTTATTGACATGAAGATGTGCACAGCGAGAAACTGAGTATTACGGGGAATTACACGAAGATGTGCACAGTGAGACACTGAGAATTACACAGAATGACATGAAGATGTGCACAGTGAGAGAATGTGAATTACAAAGAATGACACGAAGATTTGCACAGTGAGACAATGAAAATTCAACAGAATGAAATGAAGATGTGCGCAGTAAGACACTGAAAATTACACTGAATGACATGAAGATGTTCACAGTGAGAAACTGAGAAATATAAAGAATGACATGAAGATGTGTACAGTGGAGAATGAGAATTACACAGAATGACATGAATATGTGCACAGTGAGACAATGAGAATTACAAAGAATGTCATGAATATGTGCACAGTGAGACAATGAGAATTATACAGAATGAAATGAAGATGTGCGCAGTAAGACACTGAAAATTACAAAGAATGACATGAAGATGTGTACAGTGAGTCAGTCAGCATTATATAGAATAACATGGAGATGTGCACAGAGAGGAACTGAGAATTACAGAATGACATGAAGATGTGCACAGTGTGAGAATGAGAATTACACAGAATGAAATGAATATGTGCACAGTGAGACAATGAGAATTACACAGAATGACATGAAGATGTGCACAATGAGAGAATGTGAATTACAAGGAATGACATGAAGATTTGTACAGTGAGACAATGAGAATTCAACAGAATGAAATGAAGATGTGCGCAGTAAGACACTAAAAATAACACAGAATGCCATGAAGATGTGCACAATGAGACAATGAGAATTACACAGAATGACATGAAGATGGGCACAGTGAGACATTGAGAATTACACAAAATGAAATGAAGATGTGCACATTGAGACAATGAGAATTACACAGAATATCATGAAGATGTGCACAGTGAGACACTGAGAATTACACAGAATGACATGAAGATTTGCACAGTGAGACAATGAAAATTCAACCAAATGAAATAAAGATGTGCGCAGTAAGACACTGATAAATACAAAGAATGACATGAAGATGTGTACAGTGAGACAGTCAGAATTATATAGAATGACATGAAGATGTGCACAGTGAGAAACTGAGAATTACAAAGAATGACATGAAGATGTGCACAGTGAGAGAATGAGAATTACACAGAATGACATGAAGATGTGCACAGTGAAAAACTGAGAATTACACAAAATGACATGAAGATGTGCACAGTGAGGTACTGAGAATTACACAGAATGAAATGAAGATGTGCAGTATGACAATGAGAATTACACAAAATGAATTGAAGATGTGCACAGTGAGACAATGACAATTACACAGAATGAAATGATGTTGTGCACAGCGAGACAATGAGAATTACACAATATGACATGATGATGTGTACAAAGAGACACTGAGAATTACTCGGAATAACATGAAAATGTGCACAGTGAGAAAATGAGAATTACACAGAATGAAATGAAGATGTACACAATGAAACAATGAGAATTACACAGAATGACATGAAGATGTGCACAGTGAGACACTGAGAATTACACAAAATGAAATGAAGATGTGCACAGTGAAACACTGAGAACTACAAAGAATGAAATGAAAATGTGCACAGTGATACAATGAGTATTACACAGAGTGACATGAATATGTGCACATTGAGATAATGAGAATTACACAGAATGACATTAAGATGTGCACAGTGAGAGGATGAGAAATACACAGAATGACACGAAGAATTGGACAGTGAAAAACTGAGCGCTATAAAGAATGACATGAAGATGTGCACAGTGAGAGAATGAGAATTACACAGAATGACATGAAGATTTGCACAATGAGAAAATGAGAATTCAACAGAATGAAATGAAGATGTGCACAGTAAGACACTGATAAATACAAAGAATGACATGAAGATGTGTACAGTGAGACAGTCAGAATTATATAGAATGACATGAAGATGTGCACAATGAGAAACTGAGAACTACACAGAATGACACAAAGATTTGCACTGTGAGACAATGAGAATTCAACAGAATGACATGAAGTTGTGCACAGTGAGACACTGAGAATTACAAAGAATGAAATGAAGACGTGCACTGTGATAGAATGAGAATTACACAGAATGAAGTGAAGAACTTAACGGTGAGAAAATGAGAATTCAACAGAATGAAATCAAGATGTGCACAGTAAGACACTGAGAATTACACATAATAACATGATGATGTGCACAGTGAGACACTGAGTATTACAGGGAATTACACGAAGATGTGCACAGTGAAACATGAGTTTTACACAGAATGACAAGATGGTGTGCACAGTGAGGTACTGAGAATTGCGCAGAATGACATGAAGTGCCCAGTGAGACACTGAGATTTACATAGATTGAAATGAAGATCTGCACAGTTAGACAATGAGAATTACACAGAATGACTGAAGATGTGCACAGTGAATCAGTGAGAAATACATAGAACGACAAGGGGATGTGCAGAATGATACAATGTGTATTAGACAGAATGACATGAAGATGTGTACAGTGAGACAGTGAAAATTACATAGAATGACATAAAGATTTGCAAAATTAGAAACTGAGAATTACAAAGTAGGACATGACGATGTGCAGAGTGAGAGAAAAGAATTACGCAGAATGATATGAACATGTGCGCAGCGAGAAAATGAGAATTAATCAGAATGACATGAAGAAGTTCTCAGTGAGAACTGAGAATTGCCAAGAATGACATGAAGATGTGCACAGTGAGACACTGAGAATTACACCAAATGAAATGAAGATGTGCACATTGAGACAATGAGAATTACACAGAATGACATGAAGATGTGCACAGTGAGACAATGAGAATTACACAGGATGACATGAAGTTGTGCACAGTGAGAAGCTGAAAATTATAAAGAATGAAATGAAGCCGTGCACAGTGAGAGAATGAGAATTACACAGAATGAAGTGAAGAACTTAACGATGAGAAAATGAGAATTCAACAGAATGAAATCAAGATGTGCTCAGTAAGACACTGAGAATTACACTTATTGACATGAAGATGTGCACAGCGAGACACTGAGTATTACGGGGAATTACACGAAGATGTGCACAGTGAGACACTGAGAATTACACAGAATGACATGAAGATATACACAGTGAGAGAATGAGAATTACACAGAATGAAATGATTATGTGCACAGTGAGACAATGAGAATTACACAGAATGACATGAAGATATACACAGTGAGAGAATGAGAATTACACAGAATGAAATGATTATGTGCACAGTGAGACAATGAGAATTACACAGAATGAAATGAATATGTGCACAGTGAGACAATGAGAATTACACAGAATGACATGAAGATGTGCACAATGAGAGAATGTGAATTACAAGGAATGACATGAAGATTTGTACAGTGAGACAATGAGAATTCAACAGAATGAAATGAAGATGTGCGCAGTAAGACACTAAAAATAACACAGAATGACATGAAGATGGGCACAGTGAGGCAGTGAGAATTACACAAAATGAAATGAAGATGTGCACATTGAGACAATGAGAATTACACAGAATATCATGAAGATGTGCACAGTGAGAAACTGAGAATTACACATAATGACATGAAGATTTGCACAGTGAGACAATGAAAATTCAACAAAATGAAATGAAGATGTGCGCAGTAAGACACTGATACATACAAAGAATGACATGAAGATGTGCACAGTGAGAGAATGAGATTGCACAGAATGACATTAAGATGTGCAAACTGAGACACAGAATTATACAAAATGAAATGAAGATGTGCACAATGAGAGAATGAGAATTACACAGAATGACATGAATATGTGCACAGTGAAAAACTGAGAATTACACAAAATGACATCAAGATGTGCACAGTGAGATACTGAGAATTACACAAAATGAAATGACGATGTGCACAGTGAGACAATGAGAATTATACAAAATGAATTGAAGATGTGCACAGTGAGACAATGACAATTACACAGAATGAAATGATGTTGTGCACAGCGAGACAATGAGAATTACACAATATGACATCAAAATGTGCACAGTGAGACATTGAGAATTACACAGAATGAAATGAAGATGTGCAGAGTGAGGCGCTGAGAATTACACACAATGACGTGAAGATGTGCACAGTGAGTCACTGAGAATTACACAGAATGTCACGAAGATGTGCACTCTGAGACAAAGAGAATTACACAGAATAACAAGAAGATGTGCACAGGGAGACAAGGAGAATTACCCAGAACGTCACAAAGTTGTGCACAGTGAGACAAAAAGAATGACATGAAGATGTGCAGAGTGAGACAATGAGAATTACACAGAATGAAATGTAGATGTGCTCAGTGAGAGAATGAGAATCACACAGAATGACATGAAGTTGTGCACGGTGAGAAAATGAGAATTCATCAGAATGAGATGAAGATGTGTGCAGTGAGAAACTGAGAATTAAACAGAATGATATGAAGATGTGAACAGTGAGACACTGAGAATTACAAAGACGTGCAGTGAGAGAATGAGAATTACACAGAATGAAATGAGGATCTGAACGATGACAAAATGAGAATTCAACAGAATGAAATCAAGATGTGCACAGTAATACACTGAGAATTACACATAATGATTTGATGATGTGCACAGTGAGACAATGCGAATTACCCAGAATGTCACAAAGTTGTGCACAGTGAGACAAAAAAATGACATGAAGATGTGCACTGTGAGACAGTGAGAATTACGCAGAATGACATGAAGTTTGCACAGTGAGACACTGATAATTACCCAGAATGAAATGAAGATGTGCACAGTGAGAGAATGAGAATTACACAGAATGAAATGAAGATCTGGACGGTGAGAAAATGAGAATTCAACAGAATGAAATCAAGATGTGCACAGTAAGACACTAAGAATTACACATAATGACATGATGATGTGCACAGTGAGACTCTGAGTATTGCACAGAATTACACAAAGATGTGCAGAGTGAGACTCTGAGAATTACAAAGAATGACATGAAGATGTGCACAGTGAGACAATGAGAATTACACATAATGACATGAAGTTATTCACGGTGAGAAAATGAGAATTCATCAGAATGAGATGAAGATGTGCACAGTGAGACACTGAGAATTACACAGAATGACATGAAGATGTGCACGGTGAGAGAATGTGAATTACACAGAATGACATGATGATGAGTACAGCGAGACACTGAGAATTACATGGAATAACATGAAGATGTGCACAGTGAGACAATGAGAATTACATAGAATGAAATGAAGATGTGCACAATGAGACAAGGAGAATTAAAAAGAATGACATGAAGATGTGCACAGTGAGACACTGAGAATTACACAAAATGAAATGAAGATATGTACATGGAGACAATGAGAATTACACAGAATGACATGAAGAAGTGCACAGTGAGCAACTGATAATTACACAGAATTTTCCAAGTAGTGCACAGTAAAACACTGGGAACTACAAAGAATGAGATGAAGATGTGCACAGTGAGACAATGAGAATTACACAGAATGACATGAAGTTGTGCAGAATGAGACAATGAGAATTACACAGAATGACATGAAGATGTGCACAGCGAGACACTGAGAATTACACAAAATGACATGAAGATGTGCAAAGTGAGACAATGAGAATTACACAAAATAAAATGAAGATGTGCACAGTGAGACAATGAGAACTACACAGAATGAAATTAACATGCCCAAAGAGAGACAATGAGAATTACACAGTATGACATCAAAATGTGCACAGTGAGACATTGAGAATTAGACAGAATGACATGAAGATGTGCACGGTGAGACGCTGAGAATTACGCACAATGATGTGAAGATGTGCACAGTGAATCACTGAGAATTACACAGAATGTCACGAAGTTGTGCACAGTGAGACAAAGAGAATTACACAGAATGACAAGAAGATGTGCACAGTGAGACAACGCGAATTACCCAGAATATCCCAAAGTTGTGCACAGTGAGACAAAGAGAATTACAAAGAATGACATGAACATGTGGAGAGTGAGACATTGAGAATTACACAGAATGAAATGAAGATGTGCACGGTGAGAGAATGTGAATTACACAGAATAACATGATGATGTATACAGCGAGACACTGAGAATTACACGGAATAACATGAAAATGTGCACAATGAGAGAATGAGAATTACACAGAATAACATGAAGATGTGCACAGTGAGACACTGAGAATTACACAAAATGTAATGAAGATGTTCACATTGAAACAATGAGAATTACACAGAATGACTTGAAGATGTGCACAATGAGAAACTGAGAATTACACAGAATGACATGAAGAAGAACACAGTGAAACACTGAGAACTACAAAGAATGACATGAAGATGTGCACAGTGAGACAATGAGAATTACACAGAATGACACGAAGATGTGCACAATGAGAAACTGAGAAATACACAGAATGACACTAAGAATTGCACAGTGAAACACTAAGCACTACAAAGAATGACATGTAGATGTGCACAGTGAGAGAATGTGAATTACAAAGAATGACACGAAGATTTGCACAGTGAGACAATGAGAATTCAACAGAATGAAATGAAGATGCGCGTCGGAAGACATTGAAAATTACACAGAATGACAAGAAGATGTGCAGAATGAGACAATGAGAATTATACAGAATGACATGAAGATGTGCACAGTGAGACACTGAGAATTATAGAAAATGAAATGAAGACGTGCACACAGAGAGAATGAGAATTACAAAGAATGAAATGAAGATCTGAACGGTGACAAAATGAGAATTCAACGGAATGATATCAAAATGTGCACAGTAAGACAATGAGAATTACACATAATGACATGATGATGTGCAAAGTGAGACAGTGAGATTACACAGAATGACATGAAGATGTGCAAAGTGAGACACTGAGTATTACACAGAATGACATGAAGATGTGCACAGTGAGACACTGACAATTGAACAGAATGAAATGAAGATCAGCACGGTAAGACAATGAGAATTACACAGAATGACTGAAGATGTGCACAGTGAGACGGTGAGAATTACATAGAATAACATGAAGATGTGCACAGTGAGAAACAGAGAATTACAAAGAATGACATGAAGAAGTGCACAGTGAGAGAATGAGAATTATACAGAATGACATGAATATGTGCACAGTAAGACAATGAGAATTACACAAAATGACTGAAGATGTGCACAGTGAGAGAATGTGAATTACAAAGAATGAAATGAAGATGTGCACAGTGAGACAATGAGAATTCAACAAAATGAAATGAAGATGTGTGCAGTAAGAAACTGAGAATTACACAGAATGACACGAAGAAGAGCACAGTTAAACACTTAGAAGTATAAGGAATGACATGAAGATGTGCACAGTGAGACAGTGAGAATTACATAGAATGACATGAAGATGTGCACAATGAGACAATGAGAATTACATAGAATGAAATGAAGATGTGCACAGTGAGACACTGAGAATTACAGAAAATAAAATGAAGATATGCACAGTGAGACAATGAGAATTACAGAGAATGAAATGAAGATGTGCACAGCGAAACAATGAGAATTACACAGTATGACACCAAAAAGTGCACAGTGAGAGATTGAGAATTACACACAATGACGTGAAGATGTGCACAGTGAATCACTGAGAATTACACAGAATGCAACAACGACGTGCACAGAGAGACAAAGAGAATTACACAAAATGCCAAGAAGATCGGCACAGTGAGACAATGCGAATTACCCAGAATGAGATGAAGACGTGCACAGTGAGACAATGAGAATTACACAGAATGAGATGAAGACGTGCACAGTGAGAAACAGAGAATTACACAGAATGACATGAAGATGTGCACAGTGAGCAACTGAGAATTACACAGAATTTTCCAAGTAGTGCACAGTAAAACACTGGGAACTACAAAGAATGAGATGAAGATGTGCACAGTGAGACAATGAGAATTACACAGAATGACAAGAAGATGTGCAGAACGAGACAATGAGAATTACACAGAATGACATGAAGATATGCACAGTGAGACACTGAGAATTACACACAATGACGTGAAGATGTGCGCAGTGAATCACTGAGAATTACACAGAATGTAACTAAGATGTGCACAGTGAGACAAAGAGAATTACACAGAATGACAAGAAGATGTGCACAGTGAGACAACGCGAATTACCCAGAATATCCCAAAATTGTGCACAGTGAGACAAAGAGAATTACACAGAATAACATGAAGATATGCACAGTGAGACACTGAGAATTACACAGAATGAAATGAAGATGTGCAAAGCGAGACAATGAGAATTACACAGTATGACATCAAAATGTGCACAGTGAGACATTGAGAAATAGACAGAATGACATGAAGATGTGCACAGTGAGACATTCAGAAATAGACAGAATGACATGAAGATGTGCACAGTGAAACACTGAAAATTTTTAAAAATGAAATGAAGATGTGCACAGTGAGACGCTGAGAATTACACACAATGACGTGAAGATGTGCACAGTGAATCACTGAGAATTACACAGAATGTAACTAAGATGTGCACAGTGAGACACTGAGAATTACAAAGAATGACATGAAGATGTGCACGGTGAGACACTGAGAATTACATAGAATGAAATGAACATGTTGAGAGTGAGACATTGAGAATTACACAGAATGAAATGAAGATGTGCACGGTGAGAGAATGTGAATTACACAGAATAACATGATGATGTATACAGCGAGAGACTGAGAATTACACGGAATAACATGAAAATGTGCACAATGAGAGAATGAGAATTACATGATGAAATGAAGATGTGTAGAGTGAGAGAATGAGAATTACATAGAATGAAATGAAGATGTGCACAATGAGACAATGAGAATTACACAGAATAACATGAAGATGTGCACAGTGAGACACTGAGAATTACACAAAATGAAAAGAAGATGTGCACAATGAGAAACTGAGAATTACACAGAATGACACGAAGAAGAACACAGTGAAACACTGAGAACTACAAAGAATGACATGAAGATGTGCACAGTGAGACAATGTGAATTACAAAGAATGACATGCATATTTGCACAGTGAGATAATGAGAATTCAACAGAATGAAATGAAGATGCGCGTAGGTAAGACATTGAAAATTAGACAGAATGACAAGAAGATGTGCAGAATGAGACAATGAGAATTATACAGAATGACATGAAGATGTGCACAGTGAGACACTGAGAATTATACAAAATGAAATGAAGACGTACACAGAGAGAGAATGAGAATTACAAAGAATGAAATGAAGATCTGAACGGTGACAAAATGAGAATTCAACGGAATGAAATCAAAATGTGCACAGTAAGACAATGAGAATTACACATAATGACATGATGATGTGCAAAGTGAGACAGTGAGTATTACACAGAATGACATGAAGATGTGCCCAGTGAGACACTGAGAATTACATAGAATGAAATGAAGATCAGCACGGTAAGACAATGAGAATTACACAGAATGACTGAAGATGTGCACAGTGAGACGGTGAGAATTACATAGAATGACATGAAGATGTGCACAGTGAGAAACAGAGAATTACAAAGAATGACAAGAAGAAGTGCACAGTGAGAGAATGAGAATTATACAGAATGACATGAATATGTGCACAGTAAGACAATGAGAATTACACAAAATGACATGAAGATGTGCACAGTGAGAGAATGTGAATTACAAAGAATGAAATGAAGATGTGCACAGTGAGACAATGAGAATTCAACAAAATGAAATGAAGGTGTGTGCAGTAAGAAACTGAGAATTACACAGAATGACACGAAGAAGAGCACAGTTAAACACTTAGAAGTATAAGGAATGACATGAAGATGTGAACAGTGAGACAGTGAGAATTACCCAGAATGTCCCAAAGTTGTGCACAGTGAAACAATGAGAATTACACAGAATGACATGAACATGTGCACAGTGAGACATTGAGAATTACACAGAATGAAATGAAGTTGTGCACGGTGAGAGAATGTGAATTACATAGAAAATCATGATGATGTGTACAGCGAGACACTGAGAATTGAACGGAATAACATGAAAATATGCACAGTGAGAAAATGAGAATTACACAGAATGAGATGAAGATGTGCACAGTGAGACAATGAGAATTACAAAGTATGAAATGAAGATGTGCACAATGAGAATTACACAGAATGACACGAAGAAGTGCACAGTGAGATAATGAGAATTACAAGGAATGACATAAAGAAGTGCACAGTGAGACACTGAGAATAACAAAGAATGACATGAAGAAGTGCACAATGAGACAATGAGATTTACAAAGAATGACAGGTAGAAGTGCACAATGATACACTGAGAACTACACACAATGACACGTAGAAGTGCACAGTGCGACACTGAGAATTACACAGAATGACATGAAGATGTGCACAGTGAGACACTGAGAACTACACAGAATGAAATGAAGATGTGCACAGTGAGAAACTGAAAATTACACAGAATGAAATGAAGATGTGCACAGTGAGACAATGAGAATTACACAGAATGAAATGAAGATGTGCACAGTGAGACAAAGAGAATTACATGGAATGAAATGAAGATGTGCACAGCGAGACAGTGAGAATTACACAGTATGACATGAAAATGTGCACAGTGAGACACTGAAAATTACACAGAATGAAATGAAGATGTGCACAGTGAAACGCTGAGAATTACACACAATGACGTGAAGATGTGCACAGTGAGTCACTGAGAATTGCACAGAATGTCATGATGATGTGCACAGTGAGACACTGACAATAACACAGAATGACAAGAAGATGTGCAGTGAGAAACTGAGAAATACACAGAATGACACAAAGATTTGCACAGTGAGACACTGAGAATTTCACAGAATGACATGAAGATGTGCAAAGTGAGACAATGAGAATTACAAAGAATGACATGAAGATGTTCACTGACTTACCATGAGAATTCAACAGAATGAATTGAAGATGTGCACAGCAAGACACTGAGAATTACACAGAATAACATAAAGATGTGCACAGCGAGACAATGAGAATTACACAAAATGACATGAAGTTGTGCACGGTGAGAAACTGAGATTTACACAGAATGACACCAAGAAGTGCACAGTGAAACACTGAGAACTACAAAGAATGACATGAAGATTTGCACAGTGAGAAACTGAGAAATACACAGAATGACACAAGGATTTGCACAGTGAGAAAATGAGAATTACACAGGATGACATGAAGATGTGCACAGTGAGACACTGAGAATTACTTAGAATGAAATGAAGATGTGCACTGTGAGAGACAGAGAATTACACAAAATGACATGAAGATGTGTAAAGTGAGACAATGAGAATTACACAAAATGACATGAAGATGTTCACTGACTTACAATGCGAATTCAACAGAATGAATTGAAGATGTGCACAGTAAGACACTGAGAATTACACAGAATAACATGAAGATCTGCACAGTTAGACAATGAGAATTACACAGAATAACATGAAAATGTGCACAGTGAGAAAATGAGAATTACACAGAATGAAATGAAGATGTGCACAATGAAACAATGAGAATTACACAGAATGAAATGAAGATGTGCACAATGAGATAATGAGAATTAAACAGAATGACATGAAGATGTGCACAGTGAGACAATGAGAATTACACAGATTGACATGAAGATGTGCACAGTGAGACACTGAGAACTACAAAGAATGAAATGAAAATGTGCACAGTGATACAATGAGTATTACACAGAATGACATGAATATGTGCACATTGAGACAATGAGAATTACACAGAATGACATTAAGATGTGCACAGTGAGAGGATGAGAAATACACAGAATGACACGAAGAATTGGACAGTGAAAAACTGAGCACTATAAAGAATGACATGAAGATGTGCACAGTGAGAGAATGAGAATTACAAAGAATGACATGAAGATTTGCACAATGAGAAAATGAGAATTCAACAGAATGAAATGAAGATGTGCGCAGTAAGACACTGATAAATACAAAGAATGACATGAAGATGTGTACAGTGAGACAGTCAGAATTATATAGAATGACATGAAGATGTGCACATTGATACAATGATAAATACAAAGAATGACATGAAGATGTGTACAGTGAGAGAATGTGAATTACAAAGAATGACATGAAGATTTGCACAATGAGAAAATGAGAATTCAACACAATGAAATGAAGATGTGCGCAGTAAGACACTGATAAATACAAAGAATGACATGAAGATGTGTACAGTGAGACAGTCAGAATTATATAGAATGACATGAAGATGTGTACAGTGAGACAGTCAGAATTATATAGAATGACATGAAGATGTGCACATTGATACAATGATAAATACAAAGAATGACATGAAGATGTGTACAGTGAGACAGTCAGAATTATATAGAATGACATGATGATGTGTACAGCGAGACACTGAGAATTACTCGGAATAACATGAAAATGTGCACAGTGAGAAAATGAGAATTACACAGAATGAAATGAAGATGTGCACAATGAGACAATGAGAATTAAACAGAATGACATGAAGATGTGCGCAGTGAGACAATGAGAATTACACAGAATGACATGAAGATGTGCACAGTGAGAAACTGAGAAATACACAGAATGACACAAAGATTTGCACTGAGACAATGAGAATTCAACAGAATGAAATGAAGATGTGCGCAGTAAGACACTGAAAATTACACAGAATGACATGACGATGTGCACAGTGAGACACTGAGATTTACATAGATTGAAATGAAGATCTGCACAGTTAGACAATGAGAATTACACAGAATGACTGAAGATGTGCACAGTGAGTCAGTGAGAAATTCATAGAATAACAAGGGGGTGTGAAGAATGATACAATGTGTATTAGACAGAATGACATGAAGATGTGTACAGTGAGACAGTGAAAATTACATAGAATGACATAAAGATTTGCAAAATGAGAAACTGAGAATTACAAAGTAGGACATGACGATGTGCACAGTGAGAGAAAAGAATTACGCAGAATGATATGAACATGTGCGCAGCGAGAAAATGAGAATTAATGAGAATGACATGAAGAAGTTCTCAGTGAGAACTGAGAATTGCCAAGAATGACATGAAGATGAGCACAGTGAGACAATGAGAATTACAAAGAATGACAGGAACATGTGCACATTGAGACAATGAGAATTAGACAGAATGATATGATGATGTGCAAAGTGAGACACTGAGAATTACACCAAATGAAATGAAGATGTGCACATTGAGACAATGAGAATTACACAGAATGACATGAAGATGTGCACAGTGAGACAATGAGAATTCAACAGAATGAAATGAAGATGTGCGCAGTAAGAAACTGAAAATTACACAGAATGACAAGAAGATGTGCACAGTGAGACAATGAGAATTACACAGGATGACATGAAGTTGTGCACAGTGAGAAGCTGAAAATTATGAAGAATGAAATGAAGCCGTGCACAGTGAGAGAATGAGAATTACACAGAATGAAGTGAAGAACTTAACGGTGAGAAAATGAGAATTACACAGAATGAAATCAAGATGTGCTCAGTAAGACACTGAGAATTACACTTATTGACATGAAGATGTGCACAGCGAGACACTGAGTATTACGGGGAATTACACGAAGATGTGCACAGTGAGACACTGAGAATTACACAGAATGACATGAAGATGTGCACAGTGAGAGAATGTGAATTACAAAGAATGACACGAAGATTTGCACAGTGAGACACTGAAAATTATACTGAATGACATGAAGATGTGCACAGTGAGAGAATGAGAAATACACGGAATGACATGAAGATGTGCACAGTGAGACATTGAGAATTAGACAGATTGACATGAAGATGTTCACAGTGAGAAACTGAGAAATACACAGAATAACATGAAAATGTGCACAGTGAGAAAATGAGAATTACACAGAATGAAATGAAGATGTGCACAGTGAGACAATGAGAATTACACAGATTGACATGAAGATGTGCACAGTGAAACACTGAGAACTACAAAGAATGAAATGAAAATGTGCACAGTGATACAATGAGTATTACACAGAATGACATGAATATGTGCACATTGAGACAATGAGAATTACACAGAATGACATTAAGATGTGCACAGTGAGAGGATGAGAAATACACAGAATGACACGAAGAATTGGACAGTGAAAAACTGAGCACTATAAAGAATGACATGAAGATGTGCACAGTGAGAGAATGAGAATTACAAAGAATGACATGAAGATTTGCACAATGAGAAAATGAGAATTCAACAGAATGAAATGAAGATGTGCGCAGTAAGACACTGATAAATACAAAGAATGACATGAAGATGTGTACAGTGAGACAGTCAGAATTATATAGAATGACATGAAGATGTGCACATTGATACAATGATAAATACAAAGAATGACATGAAGATGTGTACAGTGAGACAGTCAGAATTATATAGAATGAAATGATGATGTGTACAGCGAGACACTGAGAATTACTCGGAATAACATGAAAATGTGCACAGTGAGAAAATGAGAATTACACAGAATGAAATGAAGATGTGCACAATGAGACAATGAGAATTAAACAGAATGACATGAAGATGTGCGCAGTGAGACAATGAGAATTACACAGAATGACATGAAGATGTGCACAATGAGAAACTGAGAAATACACAGAATGACACAAAGATTTGCACTGAGACAATGAGAATTCAACAGAATGAAATGAAGATGTGCGCAGTAAGACACTGAAAATTACACAGAATGACATGAAGATGTGCACAGTGAGAAAATGAGAATTACACAGAATGACATGAAGTTGTGCACAGTGAGACACTGAGAATTACAAAGAATGAAATGAAGATGTGCACTGTGATAGAATGAGAATTACACAGAATGAAATGAAGAACTTAACGGTGAGAAAATGAGAATTCAACAGAATGAAATCAAGATGTGCACAGTAAGACACTGAGAATTACACATAATGACATGATGATGTGCAGAGTGAGACACTGAGTATTACAGGGAATTACACGAAGATGTGCACAGTGAGACATGAGTTTTACACAGAATGACAAGAAGGTGTGCACAGTGAGGTACTGAGAATTGCGCAGAATGACATGAAGAAGTGCCCAGTGAGACACTGAGATTTACATAGATTGAAATGAAGATCTGCACAGTTAGACAATGAGAATTACACAGAATGACTGAAGATGTGCACAGTGAATCAGTGAGAAATACATAGAACGACAAGGGGATGTGCAGAATGATACAATGTGTATTAGACAGAATGACATGAAGATGTGTACAGTGAGACAGTGAAAATTACATAGAATGACATAAAGATTTGCAAAATGAGAAACTGAGAATTACAAAGTAGGACATGAAGATGTGCACAGTGAGAAAAAAGAATTACGCAGAATGATATGAACATGTGCGCAGCGAGAAAATGAGAATTAATGAGAATGACATGAAGAAGTTCTCAGTGAGAACTGAGAATTGCCAAGAATGACATGAAGATGAGCACAGTGAGACAATGAGAATTACAAAGAATGACAGGAACATGTGCACATTGAGACAATGAGAATTAGACAGAATGACATGATGATGTGCAAAGTGAGACACTGAGAATTACACCAAATGAAATGAAGATGTGCACATTGAGACAATGAGAATTACACAGAATGACATGAAGTTGTGCACAGGGAGAAACTGAAAATTACACAGAATGACACGAAGAACACAGTGAAACACTGAGAACTACAAAGAATGACATGAAGATGTGCACAGTGAGAAAATGAGAATTACACAGAATGACCTGAAGATGTGCACAGTGAGAAAATGAGAATTACACAGAATGACCTGAAGATGTGCACAGTGAGACAATGAGAATTCAACAGAATGAAATGAAGATGTGCGCAGTAAGAAACTGAAAATTACACAGAATGACAAGAAGATGTGCACAGTGAGACAATGAGAATTACACAGAATGACATGAAGATGTGCACAGTGAGAAACTGAGAATTACACAGAATGACAAGAAGATGTGCACAGTGAGACAATGAGAATTACACAGGATGACATGAAGTTGTGCACAGTGAGAAGCTGAAAATTATGAAGAATGAAATGAAGACGTGCACAGTGAGAGAATGAGAATTACACAGAATGAAGTGAAGAACTTAACGGTGAGAAAATGAGAATTCAACAGAATGAAATCAAGATGTGCTCAGTAAGACACTGAGAATTACACTTATTGACATGAAGATGTGCACAGTGAGACACTGAGTATTACGGGGAATTACACGAAGATGTGCACAGTGAGACACTGAGAATTACACAGAATGACATGAAGATGTGCACAGTGAGAGAATGTGAATTACAAAGAATGACACGAAGATTTGCACAGTGAGAGAATGAGAAATACACAGAATGACATGAAGATGTGCACAGTGAGACATTGAGAATTAGACAGATTGTCATGAAGATGTTCACAGTGAGAAACTGAGAAATACAAAGAATGACATGAAGATGTGCACAG
Source organism: Isurus oxyrinchus (assembly GCA_026770705.1). NCBI lineage: Eukaryota > Metazoa > Chordata > Chondrichthyes > Lamniformes > Lamnidae > Isurus > Isurus oxyrinchus. The sequence goes on from JANJGN010000016.1 coordinate 93,381,297, forward strand.
TGAGACAATGAGAATTACAAAGAATGACATGAATATGTGCACAGTGAGACACTGAGACTTACACAGAATGACATGAAGATGTGTACAGTGAGACAGTCAGCATTATATAGAATAACATGGATATGTGCACAGAGAGGAACTGAGAATTACAGAATGACATGAAGATGTGCACAGTGAGAGAATGAGAATTACACAGAATGACACGAAGATTTGCACAGTGAGACACTGAAAATTACACTGAATGACATGAAGATGTGCACAGTGAGAGAATGAGAAATACACAGAATGACATGAAGATGTGCACAGTGAGAGAATGAGAAATACACAGAATGACATGAAGATGTGCACAGTGAGACATTGAGAATTAGACACATTGACATGAAGATGTTCACAGTGAGAAACTGAGAAATACAAAGAATGACATGAAGATGTGCACAGTGGAGAATGAGAATTACACAGAATGACATGAATATGTGCACAGTGAGGCAATGAGAATTACAAAGAATGACATGAATATTTGCACAGTGAGACACTGAGACTTACACAGAATGACATGAAGATGTGTACAGTGAGACAGTCAGCATTATATAGAATAACATGGATATGTGCACAGAGAGGAACTGAGAATTACAGAATGACATGAAGATGTGCACAGTGAGAGAATGAGAATTACACAGAATGAAATGAAGATGTGCACAGTGAGACAGTTGGAATTATATAGAATGACATGAAGATGTGCACAGTGAGAAACTGAGAATTACAAAGAATGACATGAAGATGTGTACAGTGAGAGAATGAGATTGCACAGAATGACATTAAGATGTGCAAACTGAGACACAGAATTACACAAAATGAAATGAAGATGTGCACAATGAGAGAATGAGAATTACACAGAATGACATGAATATGTGCAAAGTGAGATACTGAGAATTACACAGAATGACATGAAGATATGCACAGTGAGGTACTGAGAATTACAAAGAATGAAATGAAGATGTGCCGTGTGACAATGAGAATTACACAAAATGAAATGACGATGTGCACAGTGAGACAATGAGAATTATACAAAATGAATTGAAGATGTGCACAGTGAGACAATGACAATTACACAGAATGAAATGATGTTGTGCACAGCGAGACAATGAGAATTACACAATATGACATCAAAATGTGCACAGTGAGACATTGAGAATTACACAGAATGAAATGAAGATGTGCAGAGTGAGGCGCTAAGAATTACACACAATGACGTGAAGATGTGCACAGTGAGTCACTGAGAATTACACAGAATGTCACGAAGATGTGCACTCTGAGACAAAGAGAAAATTACACAGAATAACAAGAAGATGTGCACAATGAGACAAGGAGAATTAAACAGAATGACATGAGGATGTGTACAGTGAGACATTGAGAATTACGCAGAATGAAATGTAGATGTGCTCAGTGAGAGAATGAGAATCATACAGAATGACATGAATTTGTGCACGGTGAGAAAATGAGAATTCATCAGAATGAGATGAAGATGTGTGCAGTGAGAAACTGAGAATTAAACAGAATGATATGAAGATGTGAACAGCGAGACACTGAGAATTACAAAGAACGAAACGAAGACGTGCAGTGAGAGAATGAGAATTACACAGAATGAAATGAAGATCTGAACGATGACAAAATGAGAATTCAACAGAATGAAATCAAGATGTGCACAGTAATACACTGAGAATTACACATAATGACTTGATGATGTGCACAGTGAGACAATGCAAATTACCCAGAATGTCACAAAGTTGTGCACAGTGAGACAAAAAAATGACATGAAGATGTGCACAGTGAGACAATGAGAATTACACAGATTGACACGAAGATGTGCACAATGAGAAACTGAGAATTACACAGAATGACACGAAGAAGAACACAGTGAAACACTAAGCGCTACAAAGAATGACATGAAGATGTGCACAGTGAGAGAATGTGAATTACAAAGAATGACATGCATATTTGCACAGTGATACAATAAGAATTCAACAGAATGAAATGAAGATGCGCGTAGGAAGACATTGAAAATTACACAGAATGACAAGAAGATGTGCAGAATGAGACAATGAGAATTATACAGAATGACATGAAGATGTGCACAGTGAGACACTGAGAATTATACAAAATGAAATGAAGACGTGCACAGAGAGAGAATGAGAATTACAAAGAATGAAATGAAGATCTGAACGGTGACAAAATGAGAATCCAACGGAATGAAATCAAAATGTGCACAGTAAGACAATGAGAATTACACATAATGACATGATGATGTGCAAAGTGAGACAGTGAGTATTACACAGAATGACATGAAGATGTGCACAGTGAGACACTGACAATTGAACAGAATGACATGAAGATGTGCCCAGTGAGACACTGAGAATTACATAGAATGAAATGAAGATCAGCACGGTAAGACAATGAGAATTACACAGAATGACTGAAGATGTGCACAGTGAGACGGTGAGAATTACATAGAATAACATGAAGATGTGCACAGTGAGAAACAGAGAATTACAAAGAATGACATGAAGAAGTGCACAGTGAGAGAATGAGAATCACACAGAATGACATGAATATGTGCACAGTAAGACAATGAGAATTACACAAAATGACATGAAGATGTGCACAGTGAGAGAATGTGAATTACACAGAATGAAATGAAGATGTGCACAGTGAGACAATGAGAATTCAAAAAAATGAAATGAAGATGTGTGCAGTAAGAAACATGAGAATTACACAGAATGACACGAAGAAGAGCACAGTTAAACACTTAGAAGTATAAGGAATGACATGAAGATGTGCACAGTGAGACAGTGAGAATTACATAGAATGAAATGAAGATGTGCAATGTGAGACAAAGAGAATTACAGAAAATAAAATGAAGATATGCACAGCGAGACAATGAGAATTACACAGTATGACACCAAAAAGTGCACAGTGAGACAATGAGAATTACACAGAATGACGTGAAGATGTGCACAGTGAATCACTGAGAATAACACAGAATGCAACAACGACGTGCACAGAGAGACAAAGAGAATTACACAAAATGCCAAGAAGATCGGCACAGTGAGACAATGCGAATTACCCAGAATGAGATGAAGATGTGCACGGTGAGAGAATGTGAATTACATAGAAAGTCATGATGATGTGTACAGCGAGACACTGAGAATTACACGGAATAACATGAAGATGTGCACAGTGAGAAAATGAGAATTACACAGAATGACATGAAGATGTGCACGGTGAGAGAATGAGAATTACACAGAATGACATGAAGATGTGCCCAGTGAAACACTGAGAATTACATAGAATGACAAGGAGATGTGCACATTGATACAATGTTGATTACACAGAAAGACATGAGGATGTGTACAGTGAGACTGTGAGAAATATATAGAATGACATGACGATGTGTACTGTGAGAAACTGAGAATTACAAAGAATGACATGTAGATGTGCACAGTGTGACATTGAGAATTACACAGAATGACATGAAGATTTGCACAGTGAGAGAATGTGAATTACAAAGAATGAAATGAAGATTTGCACAGTGAGACAATGAAAATTACACAGAATGACATGAAGATGTGCACAGTGAGAAACTGAGAATTACACAGAATGACACCAAGAAGTGCACAGTGAAACACTGAGAACTACAAAGAATGAGATGAAGATGTGCGCAGTGAGACAATGAGAATTACACAGAATGACATGAAGATGTGCACAGTGAGAAAATGAGAATTACACAGCATGACATGAAGATCTGCACAGTGAGACACTGACAAATACAAAGAATGAAATGAAGACGTGCACTGTGAGAGAATGAGAATTACACAGAATGAAATGAAGAACTTAACGGTGAGAAAATGAGAATTCAACAGAATGAAATCAAGATGTGCTCAGTAAGACACTGAGAATTACACATAATGACATGATGATGTTCACAGTGAGACACTGAGTATTACAGGGAATTACACGAACATGTGCAGAGTGAGACACTGAGTTTTACAAAGAATGACATGAAGGTGTGCACAGTGAGGCACTGAGAATTGCGCAGAATGACATGAAGAAGTGCCCAGTGAGACACTGAGAATTACATAGATTGAAATGAAGATCTGCACAGTTAGACAATGAGAATTACACAGAATGACTGAAGATGTGCACAGTGAGACAGTGAGAAATACATAGAATGACAAGGAGATGTGCAGAATGATACAATGTGAATTACAAAGAATGACATGAAGATGTGTACAGTGAGACAGTGAGAATTACATAGAATGACATAAAGATTTGCAAAATGAGAAACTGAGAATTACAAGGAATGACATGAAGATGTGCACAGTGAGAGAAAGAGAATGAGACAGAATGACATGAATATGTGCGCAGCGAGAAAATGAGAATTAAACAGAATGACATGAAGATGTGCACAGTGAGAGAATATGAATTACAAAGAATGACATGAAGATTTCCACAGTGAGACAATGAGAATTCAACAGAATGAAATGAAGATGTGCGCAGTAAGACACTGAAAATTACACAGAATGACATGAAGATGTGCACAGTGAGACAATGAGAATTACACAGAATGACATGAAGTTGTGCACAGTGAGAAACTGAGAATTACACATAATGACATGAAGATGTGCACAGTAAGACACTGAGAATTACAAAGAATGAAATGAAGATGTGCACAGTGAGAGAATATGAATTACAAAGAATGACATGAAGATTTCCACAGTGAGAAAATGAGAATTCAACAGAATGAAATCAAGATGTGCACAGTAAGACACTGAGTAATACAGGGAATTAAACGAAGATGTGCACAGTGAGACACTGAGAATTACACAGAATGACATGAAGATGTGCACAGTGAGCGAATGAGAATTACACAGAATGACATGTTGGTGTGTACAGTTAGACAGTGAGAATTAATTAGAATGACATGAAGATGATCACAGTGAGAAACTGAGAATTACAAAGAATGACATGAAGATGTGCACAGTGAGTGAATGAGAATTACAAAGAATGACATGAATATGTGTACAGTGAGAGAATGAGAATTACACAGAATGACATGAATATGTGCACAGTGAGAGAATGTGAATTACAAAGAATGACATGAAGATGTGCACAGTGAGACACTGAAAATTACAAAGAATGACATGAAGATGTGTACAGTGAGACAGTCAGAATTATATAAAATGACATGAAGATGTGCACAATGAGAGAATGAGAATTACAGAGAATGACATGAAGATGGGCACAGTGAGACAGTGAGAATTACACAAAATGAAATGAAGAGAATTACACAGAATAACATGAAGATGTGCACAGTGAGAAACTGAGAATTACAAAGAATGACATGAAGATGTGCACAGTTAGACACTGAGAATTATAAAGAGTGAAATGAAGATGTGCACAGTGAGAGAATGAGAATTACGCAGAATGAAATGAAGAACTTAACGGTGAGAAAATGAGAATTCAACAGAATGAAATCAAGATGTGCACAGTGAGACACTGAGAATTACAAAGAATGACATGAAGATGTGCACAGTGGAGAATGAGAATTCCACAGAATGACATATGTGCACAGTGAGAGAATGAGAATTACACAGAATGACATGAATATGTGCACAGTGAGACAGTCAGCATTATATAGAATGAAATGAATATATGCACAGTGAGGAACTGAGAATTACAGAATGACATGAAGATGTGCACAGTGAGACAATGAGAATTACACAGAATGACCTGAAGATGTGCTCAATGAGAGAATGGGAATTACAAGGAATGACATGAAGATTTGTACAGTGAGGCAAACAGAATTCAAAACAATGAAATGAAGTTGTGCACATTGAGACAATGAGAATCACACAGAATAACATGAAGAAGTGCACAGTGAGAGAATGAGAATTACACAGAATGACATGATTGTGTGTACAGTTAGACAGTGAGAATTAATTAGAATGACATGAAGATGATCACAGTGAGACAATGAGAATTATAAAGAGTGAAATGAAGATGTGCACAGTGAGAGAATGAGAATTACGCAGAATGAAATGAAGAACTTAACGGTGAGAAAATGAGAATTCAACAGAATGAAATCAAGATGTGCACAGTGAGACACTGAGAATTACAAAGAATGACATGAAGATGTGCACAGTGGAGAATGAGAATTCCACAGAATGACATATGTGCACAGTGAGAGAATGAGAATTACACAGAATGACATGAATATGTGCACAGTGAGACAATGAGAATTACACAGAATGACATGAAGATTTGCACAGTGAGACAATGAAAATTCAACAGAATGAAATGAAGATGTGCACAGTGAGACAGTCAGCATTATATAGAATGAAATGAAGATGTGCACAGTGAGGAACTGAGAATTACAGAATGAAATGAATATGTGCACAGTGAGACAATGAGAATTACACAGAATGACATGAAGATGTGCACAATGAGAGAATGTGAATTACAAGGAATGACATGAAGATTTGTACAGTGAGACAAAGAGAATTCAGCAGAATGAAATGAAGATGTGCGCAGTAAGACACTGAAAATAACACAGAATGACATGAAGATATGCAAAGTGAGACAATGAGAATTACACAGAACGACATGAAAATGTGCACATTGAGAAACTGAGAAATACACAGAATGACACGAAGAATTGCACAATGAAACAATGAGCACTACAATGAATGACAGGAAGATGTGCACAGTGAGAGAATGAGAATTACACAGAATGTCATGAAGATGTGCAAAGTGAGAGAATGTGAATTACAAAGAATGACATGAAGATTTGCACAGTGAGACAATGAGAATTCAACAGAATAAAATGAAGATGTGCGCAGTAAGACACTGAAAATTACACAGAATGACATGAGGATGTGCACAATGAGACCATGAGAATTACACAGAATGACATGAAGTTGTGTACAGTGAGAAACTGAGAATTACACAGAATGACATGAAGATGTGTACAGTGAGACACTGAGATTTACAAAGAATGAAATGAAGACGTGCACTGTGAGAGAATGATAATTGCACAGAATGAAATGAAGAACTTAACGGTGAGAAAATGAGAATTCAACAGAATGAAATCAAGATGTGCACAGTAAGACACTGAGAATTACACATGATAATGTGCACAGTGAGACACTCAGTATTACAGGGAATTACACGAAGATGTGCACAGTGAGACACTGAGAATTACACAGAATGACATGAAGATGTGCACAGTGAGAGAATGAGAATTACACAGAATGACATGAAGGTGTGCACAGTGAGGCACTGAGAATTGCGCAGAATGACATGAGGAAGTGCCCAGTGAGACACTGAGAATTACATAGATTGAAAAGAAGATCTGCACAGTTAGACAATGAGAATTACACAGAATGACTGAAGATGTGCACAGTGAGACAGTGAGAAATACATAGAATGACAAGGAGATGTGCAGAGTGATACAATGTGAATTGCACAGAATGACATGAAGATGTGTACAGTGAGACAGTGAGAATTACAAAGAATGACATGAATATGTGCAAAATGAGAAACTGAGAATTACACAGAATGAGATGAATATGTGCACAGTGAGAGAATGAGAATTACACAGAATGACACGAAGGTGTGTACAGTTATACAGTGTGAATTAATTAGAATGACATGAAGATGTTCACAGTCCGAAACTGAGAATTACACAGAATGACATGAATATGTGCACAGTGAGACAATGAGAATTACACAGAATGATATGAAGATGTGCACAGTGAGAGAATGTGAATTAAAAAGAATGACATGAAGATTTGCACAGTGAGACAAAGAAAATTCAACAAAATGAAATGAAGATGTGCGCAGTAAGACACTGATAATTACAAAGAATGACATGAAGATGTGTACAGTGAGACACTGAGAATTACACAGAAAGACATGAAGATGGGCACAGTGAGACAGTGAGAATTACACAAAATGAAATGAAGATGTGCACAATGAAACAATGAGAATTACACAGAATGACATGAAGATGTGCACAGTGAGAGAATGAGAATTACACAGAATGACATGAATAAGTGCACAGTGAGACAGTGAGAATTACACAGAATGATATGAAGATGTGCACAGTGAGAGAATGTGAATTACAAAGAATGACATGAAGATTTGCACAGTGAGACAAAGAAAATTCAATAAAATGAAATGAAGATGTGCACAGTGAGACAGTCAGAATTATATAGAATCACATGAAGATGTGTACAGTGAGACAATGAGAATTACACAGAAAGACATGAAGATGTGTACAGTGAGACAATGAGAATTACACAGAAAGACATGAAGATGGGCACAGTGAGACACTGAGAATTGCGCAGAATGACATGAAGAAGTGCCGGGCGAGACACTGAGAATTACATAGATTGAAAAGAAGATCTGCACAGTTAGACAATGAGAATTACACAGAATGACTGAAGATGTGCACAGTGAGACAGTGAGAAATACATAGAATGACATGGAGGTGTGCAGAGTGAGACACTGTGAATTACACAGAATGACATGAAGATGCGTACAGCGAGACATTGAGAATTACATAGAATGACATGAAGATGTTCAAAATGAGAAACTGAGAATTATAATGAATGACATGAAGATGGGCACAGTGAGAGAATGAGAATTACACAGAATGAGATGAATATGTGCACGGTGAGAGAATGTGAATTACAAAGAGTGACATGAAGATTTGCATAGTGAGACAATGAGAATTCAACAGAATGAAATCAGGATGTGCGCAGTAAGACACTGAAAATTACACAGAATGACATGAAGATGTGCACAGTGAGACAATGAGAATTACACAGTATGACATCAAAATGTGCACAGTGAAACAGTGTGAATTATTTAGAATGACATGAAGATGTGCACAGTGAAACATTGCAAATCACACAGAATGAAATGATGTGCACAGTGAGACGCTGAGAATTACACACAATGATGTAAAGATGTGTACAGTCAATCACTGAGAATTACACAGAATGAAATGAAGATCTGAACAGTGAGAAAATGAGAATTCAACAGAATGAGATGAAGATGTGCACAGCGAATTACACAGAAGGACATGGAGATGTGCACAGTGAGACACTGAGGAGTACACAGAATGACATGAACATGTGCGAAGTGAGACACTGAGAATTACTCAGAAGTTGTGCACAGAGAGATATTGAGAATTACACAGAATGACACGATGGTATGAACAGTGAGACAGTATGAAAGACACAGAATGACATGAATATGTAAACAGTGAGACATATATAGAATAACATGATGATGTGCACAGTGAGACGAAGAGAATTACACAGAAAGACATTAATATGTAAACATGAGTCACTGAGAATTACACAGAATGACACGAAGGTCTGCACAGTGAGACACTGAGAATTACACAGAATGACACGAAGATGTGCACAGTGAGATGCTGAGCATTGCACGGAAAGACATGAAGATGTCTACAGTGAGACACTGAGAATTACACACAATTAAACAAAGATTTGGACTGTGAGAAAATGAGAATTACACTGAATGACATGATGATATGAACAGTGAGACACTGAGAATAACACAGAATGACATGAAGATGTTCACAGTGAGACACTGAGAATAACACAAAATTACATGAAGATTTGCACAGTGAGACACAGAGAATGACACAGAATGAAATGAAGATGCGCACAGTGAGACACCGAGGATTACACAGAATGAAATGAAGATGTGCACAGTGAGACAATGAGAATTACACAGAATGAAATGAAGATATGCACAGTGAGACAATGAGAATTACACAGAATGACAGGAAGATGTGCACAGTGAGACAATGAGAATTACGCAGAATGACATGAAGATGTGCACAGTGAGACACTGAAAGTTACACAGAATGTCATGAAGAAGTGCACAGTGAAACTCTGAGAATTACACAGAATGACAAAAAGAATTACACGGTGAGACAATGAGAATTGCAGAGAATGACACTAAGATGTGCACAGTGAGACATTGAGAATTACACAGAATGACACGATGATGTGCGTAGTGAAACAATGAGAATTACACAGAATGACAGGAAGATGTGCACAGTGAGACAATGAGAATTACACAAAATGACTCGAAGATGTGCACAGTGAGACACCGAGAATTACTGAGAATGTCATGATGATATGCACAGTGAGACAATGAGAATTACACAGAATGACAGGAAGATGTGCACGGTGAGACACTGAGAATTACACAGAATGACATGAAGATGTGCACAGTGAGACAATGAAAATTAGCCAGAAGAACATGAAGATGTGCACAGGGAGACACTGAGAATTATACAGAATGACATGAAGAGGTGCACAGTGAGACACTGAGAATTTCAAAGAATGACATGACGAAGGACGCAGTGAGACAGAGACTTACAGAAAATGAAATGAAGATGTGCACAGTGAGACACTGAGAATTACATAGAGTATCATGAAGATGTGTACAGTGAGACAATGAGAATTACAAGAATGATGTGAAGATTTGCACAGTGAAACAATGAGAATTACACAGAATGACTTATAGATATGCACTGCAAGACACTGAGAATAAAACAGAATGAAAGGAAGATGTGCACAGAGAGACCCTGAGAATTACACAGAATGACACGGTGATTTGCAGAGTGAGACACTCAGAATTACACAGAAAGACAGGAAGATGTGCACCATGTGTCACTGAGGATTACACAGAATGACATTAAGATGTGCACAATGAGACATTGAGGATTAACAGAATGACATGAAGAAGTGCACAGTGAAACTCTGAGAATTACACAGAATGACAAAAAGAAATACACGGTGAGACAATGAGAATTACAGAGAATGACACGATCATGTGCGTAGTGAAACAATGAGAATTAGACAGAATGACATGAAGATGTGCACAGTGAGACACTGAGAATAACACCAAAAGAAAGGAAGATGTGGACAGTGAGACAGTGAGGATTACACAGAATGGCATGAAGACGTGCAAAGTGAGAAACTGAGAATTACACACAAGGACACGATGATGTGCATAGTGAAACACTGAGTATTACACAGAATGAAATGAAGATGTGCATAGTGAGACATTGAGAATTACACGGAATGACAGGAAGATGTGCACGGTGAGAGAATGTGAATTACACAGAATGACATGAAGATGCTGAAAGTGAGACATTGAGAATTACACGGAATGACAGGAAGATGTGCACAGTGAGAAACTGAGAATTACACAGAATGACATGAAGATGTGTACAGTGAGACACTGAGATTTACAAAGAATGAAATGAAGACGTGCACTGTGAGAGAATGATAATTGCACAGAATGAAATGAAGAACTTAACGGTGAGAAAATGAGAATTCAACAGAATGAAATCAAGATGTGCACAGTAAGACACTGAGAATTACACATGATAATGTGTACAGTGAGACACTCAGTATTACAGGGAATTACACGAAGATGTGCACAGTGAGACACTGAGAATTACACAGAATGACATGAACATGTGCACAGTGAGAGAATGAGAATTACACAGAATGACATGAAGGTGTGCACAGTGAGGCACTGAGAATTGCGCAGAATGACATGAGGAAGTGCCCAGTGAGACACTGAGAATTACATAGATTGAAAAGAAGATCTGCACAGTTAGACAATGAGAATTACACAGAATGACTGAAGATGTGCACAGTGAGACAGTGAGAAATACATAGAATGACAAGGAGATGTGCAGAGTGATACAATGTGAATTGCACAGAATGACATGAAGATGTGTACAGTGAGACAGTGAGAATTACAAAGAATGACATGAATATGTGCAAAATGAGAAACTGAGAATTACACAGAATGAGATGAATATGTGCACAGTGAGAGAATGAGAATTACACAGAATGACATGAAGGTGTGTACAGTTAGACAGTGTGAATTAATTAGAATGACATGAAGATGTTCACAGTCCGAAACTGAGAATTACACAGAATGACATGAATATGTGCACAGTGAGACAATGAGAATTACACAGAATGATATGAAGATGTGCACAGTGAGAGAATGTGAATTAAAAAGAATGACATGAAGATTTGCACAGTGAGACAAAGAAAATTCAACAAAATGAAATGAAGATGTGCGCAGTAAGACACTGATAATTACAAAGAATGACATGAAGATGTGTACAGTGAGACAATGAGAATTACACAGAAAGACATGAAGATGGGCACAGTGAGACAGTGAGAATTACACAAAATGAAATGAAGATGTGCACAATGAAACAATGAGAATTACACAGAATGACATGAAGATGTGCACAGTGAGAGAATGAGAATTACACAGAATGACATGAATATGTGCACAGTGAGACACTGAGAATTACACAGAATGATATGAAGATGTGCACATTGAGAAAATGTGAATTACAAAGAATGACATGAAGATTTGCACAGTGAGACAAAGAAAATTCAATAAAATGAAATGAAGATGTGCACAGTGAGACAGTCAGAATTATATAGAATCACATGAAGATGTGTACAGTGAGACAATGAGAATTACACAGAATGACATGAAGATGTGTACAGTGAGACAATGAGAATTACACAGAAAGACATGAAGATGTGCACAGTGAAACAATGAGAGTTACACAGAATGAAAAGAAGACCTGCACAGCAAGACATTGAGAATAACAGCGAATGAAGGGTAGATGTGGACACAGAGACCCAGAGAATTACACAGAATAACATGATGATGTGCACAGTGAGACGATTAGGATTACACAGAAAGACATGATTATGTAAACAGTGAGACATTGAGAATTACACAGAATGACACGCAGGTCTGCACAGTGAGACATTGAGAATTACACAGAATGACACGAAGATGTGCACAGTGAGACGCTGAGAATGACACAGAAAGACAGGAAGATGTGCACAGTGAGACAATGAGAATTACACAGAATGACACGATGATGTGCATAGTGAAGCAATGAGAATTACAGAGAATGAAATGAAGATGCGCACAGCGAGACACTGAGAATAACACCGAATGAAGGGAAGATGTGGACACAGAGACCCAGAGAATTACACAGAAGGACATGAAGATGTGCACAGTGAGACACTGAGGATTACACAGAATGAGATGAAGATGTGCAAAGTGAGACACAAAGAATTACACAGAAAGACACGAAGTTGTGCACAGAGAGATATTGAGAATTACACAGAATGACATGACAGTATGAACAGTGAGACACTATGAAAGACACAGAATGACATGAATATGTAAACAGTGAGACACAGAGACTTACACAAATGACATGATGATGTGCACAGTGAGACAATGAGAATTACACAGAAAGACATGAATATGTAAACAGTGAGACACAGAGAATTACACAGAATGATACAAAGATCTGCACAATGAGACACTGAGAATTACACAGAATGACACGAAGATGTGCACAGTGAGACGCTGAGAATTACACAGAAAGACATGAAGATGTCCACAGTGAGACACTGAGAATTATACACAATTACACAAAGATTTGGAATGTGTAAAAATGAGAATTACACAGAATGACACGATGATATGAACATTGAGACAATGAGAATTATACAGAATGCCAAGAAGATGTGCACAGTGAGACACTGAGATTTACACAGAATGACATTAAGATGTGCACAGTGTGACACTGAAAGTTACACAGAATGACATGAAGAAGTGCACAGTGAAACTCTGAGAATTACACAGAATGACAAAAAGAAATACACGGTGACACAATGAGAATTACAGAGAATGACACGATCATGTGCGTAGTGAAACAATGAGAATTAGACAGAATGACATGAAGATGTGCACAGTGAGACACTGAGAATAACACCAAAAGAAAGGAAGATGTGGACAGTGAGACAGTGAGGATTACACAGAATGGCATGAAGATGTACAAAATGAAAAACTGAGAATTACACACAAGGACACGATGATGTGCATAGTGAAACACTGAGTATTACACAGAATGAAATGAAGATGTGCATAGTGAGACATTGAGAATTACACAGAATGACACAATGATGTGCACAGTGAAACAATGAGAATTACACGGAATGACAGGAAGATGTGCACAGTGAGACAATGAGAATTACACAGAATGACATGAAGATGTGCACAGTGAGACATTGAGAATAACACAGAATGACACGATGATGTGCACAGTGAAACAATGAGAATTACACAGAATGAAGGGAAGATGTGGACACAGAGACCCAGAGAATTACACAGAATAACATGATGATGTGCACAGTGAGACGATTAGAATTACACAGAAAGACATGATTATGTAAACAGTGAGACATTGAGAATTACACAGAATGACACGAAGATGTGCACAGTGAGACAATGAGAATTACACACAATTACACAAAGATTTGGACTGTGAGAAAATGACCATTACACAGAATGACAACAATGATATGACCAGTGAGACACTGAGAATTAGACAGAATGAAATGAAGATGGGCACAGTGAGACAATGAGAATTACACAGAATGACAGGAAGATGTGCACAGTGAGACAATGAGAATTACACAGAATGAAATGAAGATGTGCACAGTGAGACACTGAGAATAACACAGAATGGAGGGAAGATGTGGACACAGAGACCCAGAGAATTAAACAGAAGGACATGAAGATGTGCACAGTGAGACACTGAGGATTACACAGAATGAGATGAAGATGTGCAAAGTGAGACACTGAGAATTACACAGAAAGACACGAAGTTGTGCACAGAGAGATATTGAGAATTACACAGATTGACGTGACAGTATGAATAGTGAGGCACTATGCAAGACACAGAATGACATGAATATGTAAATTGTGTGACACAGAGACTTACACAGAATGACATGAAGATGTGCACAGTGAGACAATGAGAATTACACAGAATGGCATGAAGCTGTGCATAGTGAGAGAATGAGAATTATAAAGAATGACATGAAGATGCGCACAGTGAGACACTGAGAGTTAGACAATGACCCGAAGTTATGCACAGTGAGACAGTGAGAGTTACACAGAATTAGATGAAGATGTGCACAGTGAGATATTGAGAATAACACAGAATGACACGATGATCTGCATAGTGAAACAATGAGAATTAAACAGAATGAAATGAAGATGTGCACAGCGAGACATTGACAATAACACCGAATGAAGGGAAGATGTGGACACAGAGACCCAGAGAATTACACAGAAGGACACGAAGTTGTGCACAATGAGACACTGAGGATTACTCAGAATGAGATGAAGATGTGCAAAGTGAGACACTGAGAATTACACAGAAAGACAGAAGTTGTGCACAGAGAGATATTGAGAATTACACAGAATGACACGATGGTATGAACAGTGAGACACTATGAAAGACACAGAATGCCATGAATATGTAAAAAGTGAGACACTGGGACTTACACAGAATGACATGATGATGTGCACAGTGAGACAATGAGAATTACACACAATTACACAAAGATTTGGACTGTGAGAAAATGACCATTACACAGAATGACAACAATGATATGACCAGTGAGACACTGAGAATTAGACAGAATGAAATGAAGATGGGCACAGTGAGACAATGAGAATTACACAGAATGACAGGAAGATGTGCACAGTGAGACAATGAGAATTACACAGAATGAAATGAAGATGTGCACAGTGAGACACTGAGAATAACACAGAATGGAGGGAAGATGTGGACACAGAGACCCAGAGAATTATACAGAAGGACATGAAGATGTGCACAGTGAGACACTGAGGATTACACAGAATGAGATGAAGATGTGCAAAGTGAGACACTGAGAATTACACAGAAAGACACGAAGTTGTGCACAGAGAGATATTGAGAATTACACAGATTGACGTGACAGTATGAATAGTGAGGCACTATGCAAGACACAGAATGACATGAATATGTAAATTGTGTGACACAGAGACTTACACAGAATGACATGAAGATGTGCACAGTGAGACAATGAGAATTACACAGAATGACATGAATATGTAAATTGTGTGACACAGAGACTTACACAGAATGACATGAAGATGTGCACAGTGAGACAATGAGAATTACACAGAATGACATGAAGCTGTGCATAGTGAGAGAATGAGAATTATAAAGAATGACATGAAGATGCGCACAGTGAGACACTGAGAGTTAGACAATGACCCGAAGTTATGCACAGTGAGACAGTGAGAGTTACACAGAATTAGATGAAGATGTGCACAGTGAGATATTGAGAATAACACAGAATGACACGATGATCTGCATAGTGAAACAATGAGAATTACAGAGAATGAAATGAAGATGTGCACAGCGAGACATTGACAATAACACCGAATGAAGGGAAGATGTGGACACAGAGACCCAGAGAATTACACAGAAGGACACGAAGTTGTGCACAATGAGACACTGAGGATTACTCAGAATGAGATGAAGATGTGCAAAGTGAGACACTGAGAATTACACAGAAAGACAGAAGTTGTGCACAGAGAGATATTGAGAATTACACAGAATGACACGATGGTATGAACAGTGAGACACTATGAAAGACACAGAATGACATGAATATGTGAAAAGTGAGACACTGGGACTTACACAGAATGACATGATGATGTGCACAGTGAGACAATGAGAATTGCACAGAAAGACATGAATATGTAAACAGTGAGACACAGAGAATTACACAGAGTGCCACGAAGATCTGCACAATGAGACACTGAGAATTACACAGAAGGACATGAAGATGTGCACAGTAAGACAATGAGAATTACACAGAATGAAATGAAGATGTGTACAGTGAGACAATGAGAATTACACAGAATGAAATGAAGATGTGTACAGTGAGACACTGAGAATAACACCGAAAGAAAGGAAGATGTGGAAGTGAGACCCTGAGAATTATACAGAAGGACATGAAGATGTGCACAGTGAGACACTGCGGATTACACGGAATGACATGAAGATGTGTGAAGTGAGACACTGAGAATTACACAGAAAGACACGAATTTGTGCACAGAGAGATATTGAGAATTACACAGAATGACACGATGGTATGAACAGTGAGATACTATGAAAGACACAGAATGACATGAATATGTAAAAAGTGAGACACTGGGACTTGCACAGAATGACATGATGATGTGCACAGTGAGACAATGAGAATTACACAGAAAGACATGAATATGTAAACAGTGAGACACAGAGAATTACACAGAGTGCCACGAAGATCTGCACAGTGAGACGCTGAGAATTACACAGAAAGATATCAAGATGTCCATAGTAAGACACTGAGAATAACACGTAAAGAAAGGAAGATGAGGACAGTGACACCCTGAGAATTACACAGAAGGACATGAAGATGTGCACAGTAAGACAATGAGAATTACACAGAATGAAATGAAGATGTGTACAGTGAGACACTGAGAATAACACCGAAAGAAAGGAAGATGTGAAAGTGAGACCCTGAGAATTATACAGAAGGACATGAAGATGTGCACAGTGAGAAACTGCGGATTACACGGAATGACAAAAAGATGTGTGAAGTGAGAAACTGAGAATTACACAGAAAGACACGAATTGTGCACAGAGAGATATTGAGAATTACACAGAATGACACGATGGTATGAACAGTGAGACAGTATGAAAGACACAGAATGACATGAATATGTAAAAAGTGAGACACTGGGACTTGCACAGAATGACATGATGATGTGCACAGTGAGACAATGAGAATTACACAGAAAGACATGAATATGTAAACAGTGAGACACTGAGAGTTACAGAGAATGACACGAAGATGTGCACAGTGAAACACTCAGAATTACACAGAATTAGATGAAGATGTGCACATTGAGACACTGAGAATTACACAGAATGACACCAAGATATGCACAGTGAGACACTGAGAATTACACAAAATGACACGAAGATGTGCACTGTCAGACACTGAGAATTACACAGAATGACTTAAGGATGTGCACTGTGAGACACTGAGAATAAAACAGAATGAAAGGAAGATGTGCACAGTGAGACGCTGAGAATCACTCAGAAGGACACGAAGATGTGCACAGTGAGACAGTTAGAATTACGCAGAATGATATGATGATATGCACAGTGAGACCCTGAGAATTACACAGAAAGACAGGAAGATGTGCACTGTGTGACACTGAGGATTACACAAAATGACATTTTGATGTGCGAAGTGAGACACCGAGAATTAACAGAATGACATGAAGAAATACATGGTGAGACAATGAGAAATGCACAGAATGACAGGAAGCTGTACACAGTGAGACAATGAGAATTACACAGAATGACACGAAGATGTGCACAGTGAGACACTGAGAATTACACAGAATGACATAAAGATATGCACGGTGAGACAATGAGAATTACACAGAATGACAGGAAGATGTGCAGTGAGACACCGAGAATTACAGAGAATGTCATGAAGATGTGCACAGTGAGACAATGAGAATTACACAGAATGGCATGAAGATGTGCACAGTGGAACAACGAAAATTAGCCAGAAGCACATGAAGATGTGCACTGGGAGACACTGAGAATTATACAGAATGACATGAAAGGTGCACAGTGAGACACTGAGAATTACACAGAATGACATGACGAAGGGCGCAGTGAGACAGAGACTTACAGAAAATGAAATGAAGATGTGCACAGTGAGACACTGAGAATTACACAGAGTATCATGAAGATGTGCACAGTGAGACAATGAGAATTACACAGAATGACAAAAAGAAATACACGGTGAGACAATGAGAATTGCAGAGAATGACATGAAGATGTGCACAGTGAGACATTGAGAATTACACAGAATGACACGATGGTATGAACAGTGAGACACTATGAAAGAAACAGATTGACATGAATATGTAAACAGTGAGACACGGAGACTTACACAGAATGACATGAAGATGTGCACAGTGAGACAATGAGAATTACACAGAAAGACATGAATATGTAAACAGTGAGACACAGAATTACACAGAATGACACGAAGATCTGCACAGTGAGACACTGAGAATTACACAGAAAGACATGAAGATGTCCACAGTGAGACACTTAAAATTACACACAATTACACAATGATTTGGTCTGTGAGAAAATGAGAATTACACAGAATGACACGACGATATGAACAGTGAGACCCTGAGAATTACACAGAATGACATGAAGATGTGCACATTGAGACACTGAGAATTACACAGAATGACATGAAGATGTGCACTGTGAGACACTGAGAATTACACAGAATGACATGAGAATGTGCACAGTGAGACATTGAGAATTACACAGAATGAAAGGAAGTTGTGGACAGTGAGACCCTGAGAATTACACAGATGACACGATGATATGAACAGTGAGACACTGTGACTTAAACAGAATGATATGAAGAAGTGCACACTGAGAAAGGGAGAATTACACAGAATGAAATGATGATGTGCACAGTGACACAATGAGAATTACACAGAATGAAATGAAGATGTTCACAGTGAGACACAGAGAATTAAACAGAATGACATGAAGATGTGCACAGTGAGACATTGATAAGAACACCGAATGAACAGAAGATGTGGACAGTGGGCCCCTGAGAATTACACAGAAGGACATGAAGATGTGCGCAGAGAGACAATGAGAATTACACAGAATGACATGAAGATGTGCACAATGAGAGAATGTGAATTACAAGGAATGACATGAAGATTTGTACAGTGGAGAATGAGAATTCCACAGAATGACATATGTGCACAGTGAGAGAATGAGAATTACACAGAATGACATGATGATGTGCACAGTGAGACAATGAGAATTACACAGAAAGACATGAAGATGTCCACAGTGAGACACTTAGAATTACACACAATTACACAATGATTTGGTCTGTGAGAAAATGAGAAGTACACAGAATGACACGATGATATGAACAGTGAGTAACTGAGAATTACACAGAATGACATGAAGATGTGCACTGTGAGACACTGAGAATTACACAGAATGAAATGAAGATGTGCACAGTGAGACACAGAGAATTACACAGAATGACACTAAGATCTGCACAGTGAGACAGTGAGAATTACACAGAATGACACGAAGATGTGCACAGTGAGATGCTGAAAATGATACAGAAAGACATGAAGATGTCCACAGTGAGACACTTAGAATTACACACAATTACACAATGATTTGGTCTGTGAGAAAATGAGAATTACACAGGATGACACGATGATATGAACAGTGAGACACTGAGAATTACACAGAATGAAATGAAGTTGTGCACAGTGAGACAATGAGAATTACACAGAATGACATGAGAATGTGCACATTGAAACACTGAGAATTACACAGAATGACATGAAGATGTGCACAGTGAGACATTGACAATTACACAGAATGAAAGGAAGATGTGGACAGTGAGACCCTGAGAATTACACAGAAGGACATGTAGAGTTGCAAAGTGAGACACTGAGGCTTACACAGAATGACACAAAGTTGTGCAGCGAGAGACATGAGAATTACACAGAATGATACGATGATATGAACAGTGAGACACTGTGACTTAAACAGAATGATATGTAGAAGTGCACAGTGAGAAAGGGAGAATTACACAGAATGAAATGAAGATGTGCACAGTGACACAATGAGAATTACACAGAATGAAAGGAAGATGTGGACAGTGAGACCCTGAGAATTACACAGAAGGACATGTAGAGTTGCACAGTGAGACACTGAGAATTACACAGAATGTCACGATGATATGAACAGTGAGACACTGTGACTTAAACAGAATGACATGAAGAAGTGCACAGTGAGAAAGGGAGAATTACACAGAATGAAATGAAGTTGTGCACGATAAGACAATGAGAATAACACAGAATGAAATGAAGATGTGCACAGTGAGACCCTGAGAATAACACCGAAAGAATGGAAGATGTGGACAGTGAGACCCAGAGAAATACACAGAAGGACATGTAGCGTTGCACAGTGAGACACTGAGGATTACACAGAATGACACAAAGTTGAGCAGCGAGAGACACTGAGAATTACACAGAATGACACAATGGTATGAACAGTGAGACACTATGAAAGACACAGATTGACATGAATATGTAAACAGTGAGACACGGACACTTACACAGAATGACATGATGATGTGCACAGTGAGACAATGAGAATTACACAGAAAGACATGAATATGTAAACAGTGAGACACAGAATTACACAGAATGACACGAAGATCTGCACAGTGAAACACTGAGAATTACACAGAATGACATGAAGATCTGCACAGTGAGACACAGAGAATTACACAGAATGAAATGAAGATGTGCACAGTCACACAATGAGAATTACACAGAATGACATGAGAATGTGCACATTGAGACAATGAGAATTACACAGAATGACATGAAGATGTGCACAGTGAGACACTGAGAATTACACAGAATGACACGAAGATCTGCACAGTGAGACACTGAGAATGACACAGAAAGACATGAAGATGTCCACAGTGAGACACTTAGAATTACACACAATTACACAATGATTTGGTCTGTGAGAAAATGAGAATTACACAGGATGACACGATGATATGAACAGTGAGACACTGAGAATTACACAGAATGACATGAGAATGTGCACATTGAGACACTGAGAATTACACAGAATGACATGAAGATGTGCACAGTGAAACATTGAGAATTACACAGAAGGACATGTAGAGTTGCACAGTGAGACACTGAGAATTACACAGATGACACGATGATATGAACAGTGAGACACTGTGACTTAAACAGAATGATATGAAGAAGTGCACACTGAGAAAAGGAGAATTACACAGAATGAAATGAAGATGTGCACAGGGAGACACTGAGAATTACACAGAATGACTTAAAGATGTGCACTGCGAGACACTGACAATTACACAGAATGAAAGGAAGATGTGCACAGTGAGACCCTGAGAATAACACCGGAAGAAAGGAAGATGTGGACAGTGAGAGCCTGAGAATTACACAGAAGGACATGTAGCGTTGCACAGTGAGACACTGAGGATTACACAGAATGACACAAAGTTGGGCAGCGAGAGACACTGAGAATTACACAGAATGATACGATGATATGAACAGTGAGACACTGTGATTTAAACAGAATGAGAAAGGGAGAATTACACAGAATGAAATGAATATGTGCACAGTGACACAATGAGAATTACACAGAATGACATGAAAATGTGCACAGTGAGACACTGAGAATTACACGGAATGACATGAAGATGTGCACAGTGTGACAATGAGAATTACACAGAATAAGAGGAAGATGTGCACACGAGACACTGAGAATTACAAAGAAAGACATGAAGATATGTTTTGTGAGACACTGACACTTAGAATGACATGAAGATGTGGACAGTGAGAAACTGAGACTTACACAGAATGACATGAAAATGTGCACAGTGCGACACTGAGAATTAGACAGAATGACATGTAGATGTGTATTGTGAGACACTGAGACTTACACAGAATGACATGAAGATGTGCAAAGTGAGACACTGAGAATTAGGCAGACTGACATGAAGATGTTCACAGTGAGATACTGAGAATTATACAGAATGACATGAAAATGTGCATACTGAGATACTGAGAATTACTGAGAATGAAATGAAGATGTGCACAGTGAGACACTGAGAATTACACAGAATGACATGGAAATGGGCATAATGAGACACTGAGGAGTTCACAGAATGATACGAAGTGGTGCAAAGTGATACGTTGAGAATTACACAGAATGACATGAAGATGTGCACAGTGAGACACTGAGAATTACAAAGAATGACATGAAGATGTGCACTGTGAGACACTGAGAATTACGCAGAATGACATGAAGATGTGCACAGTGAGACACTGAGAATTATGCAGAATGACAAGAAGATGTGCACAGTGAGACACTGAGAATTACACAGAATGAAATCAAGATGTGCAGAGTGAGACACTGAGAATTACACAGAATGACATGTAGACGTGCACAGTGAGCCACTGAAAATTACGCAGATTGAGATGAAATGTGCACAGTGAAAAACTGAGAATTAAACCCATTGATATGAAGATGTGCACAGTGAGACACTGAGAATTAGACAGAATGACATGAAGATGTGTAATGTGAGACACTGAGACTAACACAGAGGGACATGAAGATTTGAACAGTGAGACACTGAGAATTACACAGAATGACATGAAGAGGTGCACAGTGAGACAGTGAGAATTACACAGAATGAGAGGAAGATGTGCACCGTGAGACAATGAGAATTACACAGAAAAGGAGGAAGATGTGCACAGTGAGACACTGAGAATTAGACAGAATGACATGAAGATGTGTAATGTGAGACACTGCGACTAACACAGAGGGACATGAAGATTTGAACAGTGAGACACTGAGAATTGCGCAGAATGACATGAAGAGGTGCACAGTGAGACAGTGAGAATTACACAGAATGAGAGGAAGATGTGCACAGTGAGACAATGAGAATTACACAGAAAAGGAGGAAGATGTGCACAGTGAGACACTGAGAATTAGACAGAATGACATGAAGATGTGTAATGTGAGACACTGCGACTAACACAGAGGGACATGAAGATTTGAACAGTGAGACACTGAGAATTGCGCAGAATGACATGAAGAGGTGCACAGTGAGACAGTGAGAATTACACAGAATGAGAGGAAGATGTGCACAGTGAGACAATGAGAATTACACAGAAAAGGAGGAAGATGTGCACAGTGAGACACTGTGAATTACACAGAATGACGTGAAGATGTGCATAATGAGACACTGATAATTACACAGAATGACGTGAAGATGTGCATAATGAGACACTGATAATTACACAGAATGACATGAAGATGTGCACAGTGAGACACTGAGAATTACACAGAATGACATGAAGATGTGTATTGTGAGACACTGAGACTTACACAGAATGACATGATGATGTGCACGGTGAGAAACTGAGACTTACACAGAATGACATGAAGATGTGCACAGTGAGATACTGAGAATTTCGCAGAATGACATGAAGATGTGCAGAGTGAGACACTGAGAATTACACAGAATGACACGAAGATGTGCACATTGAGACACTGAGAATTGCGCAGAATAACAAGAAAATGTGCATAATGAGACATTGTGAATAACTCAGAATGACACGAAGATGTGCACAGTGAGACACTGTTAATTACACAGAATGACACAAAGATGTGCACAGTGAGACAATCAGAATTACACAGAATGACATGAAGATGTGCCCAGGGAGACACTGAAAGTTACGCAGATTGAGATGAAATGTGCACCGTGAAAAACTGAGAATTAAACCGATTGACATGAAGATGTGCACAGTGAGAAATGAGAATTACACCGAAGGTCAAAAAGGAGTAAACAGTTAGAGATTGAGAATTTTGCTGAAAGACACTAGAGTGCACACAGTGAGAAAGTGAGAATTCATCAAAAAGACATCAAGAAGAGCACAGTGAGACAGAGAATGACACAGATATACACCAAGTAGTACTTTGCTTTAGATAATATCACCACCTTCAACACCTTTTATCTGTGACATCTCTTGGTTATGTCCTACTATCACTGACTGTTTACCTAGCTCTTCGTCTCTCAACACTACCCCATACTCCACAAACATTAAACCAGCTTATATTTCAACCCTTTCCTATTTTTACTTAATTCTGTTGAAGAGTCATGAGGAGTCGAAAATCAATGGTGCTCTTCTCCACCCAAGGGGCCAGAACTGCTGAGTTTTTCCAGGTATTTTTGTTTTAGTATTTGTTTCGGATTTCTAACATCCGCAGTTCTTTGCTTTTAAACCAGTAGAATAGACTGAGATACTGTCAACACACAGGAATACACCAAGCAGGACACAGAGAGACAATGAGAATTACACAGAATTACACGAAGATTTGCACACTGAGACATTGAGAATTAGACAGATGGAAATGAAGATGTGCACAGCGAGACAGTGAAAATTACACAGAATGACATGAAGATGTGCACAGTGAGACACTGAGAATTACACAGAATTACACGAAGATGTGCACAGTGAGAGAAAGAGAATTACACAGAATGACACGAAGATGTGCACGGTGAGACAATTAGTATTTTACAGAATGACATGAAGAGGTGCACAGTGAGACACTGAGAATTACACAGAATGACATGAAAATGGGCATAATGAGACACTGAGGAGTACACAGAATGACACGAAGTGGTGCAAAGTGATACGTTGAGAATTATACAGAATGACATGAAGATGTGCACAGTGAGACACTGAGAATTACGCAAAATGACATGAAGATGTGCACAGTGAGACACTGAGAATTACACAGAATTACACGAAGATTTGCACAGTGAGAGAAAGAGAACTATTCAGAATGAAACGAAGATGTGCACAGTGAGACAATGAGAATTAAAGAGAATTACATGAAGATGTGCACAGTGAGGCAATGAGAATTACACAGAATGAAATCAAGATGTGCAGACTGAGACACTGAAAATTACACACAATGACAGGAAGATGTGCACAGTGAGACACTGAAAATTACGCAGATTGAGATGAAATGTGCACAATGAAAAACTGAGAATTAAACCCATTGATATGAAGATGTGCACAGTGAGACACTGAGAATTACACAGAATGACATGAAGATGTGTAATGTGAGACACTGAGACTAACACAGAGTGACATGAAGATGTGAACAGTGAGACACTGAGAATTGCGCAGAATGACATGAAGAGGTACGCAGTGAGACTGTAGAATTACACAGAACGACAGGAAGATGTGCACAGTGAGACAATGAGAATTACACAGAAAAGGAGGAAGATGTGCACAGTGAGACACTGAGAATTACACAGAATGACGTGAAGATGTGCATAATGAGACACTGATAATTACACAGAATGACATGAAGATGTTCACAGTGTGACAATGAGAATTACACAGAATGACATGAAGATGTTCACAGTGAGACAATGAGAATTACACAGAATAACAGGAAGATGTGCACACGAGACACTGAGAATTACAAAGAAAGACAGGAAGATATGTTTTGTGAGACACTGACACAAAGAATGACAAGAAGTTGTGGACAGTGAGAAACTGAGACTTACACAGAATGACATGAAAATGTGCACAGTGAGACACTGAGAACTAGACAGAATGACATGTAGATGTGTATTGTGAGACACTGAGACTTACACAGAATGACATGATGATGTGCACAGTGAGACACTGAGAATTACGCAGACTGACATGAAGATGTTCACAGTGAGATACTGAGAATTATACAGAATGACATTAAAATGTGCATAATGAGATACTGAGAATTACAGAGAATGACATGAAGATGTGCAAAGTGAGAAACTGAGAAATACACAGAATAACAGGAAGATGTGCACAGTGAGACACTGAGGAATACACAGAATGACACGAAGTGGTGCAAAGTGATATGTTGAAAATTACGCAGAATGACATGAAGATGTGCACAGTGAGACACTGAGAACTACAAAGAATGACATGAAGATGTGCACTGTGAGACAATGAGAATTACACAGAATGACATGAAGATGTGCACAGTGAGACAATGAGAATTACACAGAATGACATGTAGAGTTGCACAGTGAGCCACTGAAAATTAAGCAGATTGAGATGAAATGTGCACAGTGAAAAACTGAGAATTAAACCCATTGATATTAAGATGTGCACAGTGAAACACTGAGAATTACACAGAATGACATGAAGATGTGTAATGTGAGACACTGAGACTAAAACAGAGGGACATGAACATTTGAACAGTGAGACACTGAGAATTGCGCAGAATGACATGAAGAGGTGCACAGTGAGACAGTGAGAATTACACAGAATGAGAGGAAGATGTGCACAGTGAGACAATGAGAATTACACAGAAAAGGAGGAAGATGTGCACAGTGAGACACTGTGAATTACACAGAATGACGTGAAGATGTGCACAGTGTGACACTGAGAATTACACAGAATAAGAGGAAGATGTGCACAGTGAGACACTGAGAATTACACAGAATGACATGAAGATGTGTATTGTGAGACACTGAGACTTACACAGAACGACATGATGATGTGCACGGTGAGAAACTGAGACTTACACAGAATGACATGAAGATGTGCACAGTGAGACACTGTGAATTACACAGAATGACGTGAAGATGTGCATAATGAGACACTGATAATTACACAGAATGACATGAAGATGTGCACAGTGTGACAATGAGAATTACACAGAATAAGAGGAAGATGTGCACAGTGAGACACTGAGAATTACACAGAATGACATGAAGATGTGTAATGTGAGACACTGAGACTAACACAGAGGGACATGAAGATTTGAACAGTGAGACACTGAGAATTGCGCAGAATGACATGAAGAGGTGCACAGTGAGACAGTGAGAATTACACAGAATGAGAGGAAGATGTGCACAGTGAGACAATGAGAATTACATAGAAAAGGAGGAAGATGTGCACAGTGAGACACTGTGAATTACACAGAATGACGTGAAGATGTGCACAGTGAGACACTGTGAATTACACAAAATGACGTGAAGATGTGCATAATGAGACACTGATAATTACACAGAATGACATGAAGATGTGTATTGTGAGACACTGAGACTTACACAGAATGACATGATGATGTGCACGGTGAGAAACTGAGACTTACACAGAATGACGTGAAGATGTGCACAGTGAGACACTGTGAATTACACAGAATGACGTGAAGATGTGCATAATGAGACACTGATAATTATACAGAATGACATGAAGATGTGCACAGTGTGACAATGAGAATTACACAGAATAAGAGGAAGATGTGCACAGTGAGACACTGAGAATTACACAGAATGACATGAAGATGTGCAAAGTGAGACACTGAGAATTACACAGAATGACATGAAGAAGTGGACAGTGAGACACTGAAAATTATGCAGATTGAGATGAAATGTGCACAGTGAAAAACTGTTTATTAAACCGATTGACATGAAGATGTGCACAGTGAGACAGTGAGTATTACACAGAATGACATGAAGATGTGCGCAGTGAGACAATGAAAATTACACAGAATAACAGGAAGATGTGCACAGTGAGACACTGAGAATTACACAGAACGTCAAGCAGATGTGTATTGTGAGACAATGAGACTTACACAGAATGACATGATGATGTGCATATTGAGAAACTGGGACTTACACGAGTGTCATGAAGATGTGAACAGTGAGACACTGAGAATTGCACAGAATGACATGAAAATGTGCCCAGTGAGACAGTGAGAATTACATAGAATGAAATGATGATCTGCACAGTGAGACAATGAGAATAACACAGAATGACTGAAGATGTGCACAGTGAGACAGTGAGAATTACATAGAATGACATGAAGATGTGTACAGTGAGAAACTGAGAACTACACAGAATGACATGAAGATGTGAACAGTGAGGCACTGAGAATTACACAAAATGAAATGAAGATGATCAAAGTGAGACAATGAGAATTACACAAAATGAAATGAAGATGTGCACAGTGAGACACTGACAATTACACAGAATGACTTGAAGATGTGTAATGTGAGACACTGAGTCTTATACAGATTGACATGAAGATGTGCACCATGTGACAATGAGAATTACACAGAATAACAGGAAGATGTGCGCAGTGAGACAATGAAAATTAAACAGAATAACAGGAAAATGTGCATAGTGAGACACTGAGAATTACACAGAATGAATGTAGATGTGTATTGTGAGACAATGAGACTTACACAGAATGACATGATGATGTGCATATTGAGAAACTGGGACTTACACAGAGTGTCATGAAGATGAGAACAGTGAGACACTGGGAATTGCACAGAATGACATGAAGATGTGCCCAGTGAGACACTGAGAATTACACAGAATGAAATGATGATCCGCACAGTGATACAATGAGAATTACACAGAATGACATGAAGATGTGCAAAGTGAGACAGTGAGAATTACATAGAATGACATGAAGATGTGCACAGTGAGAAACTGAGAAATACACAGAATGACAAGATGTGCACAGTGAGGCACTGAGAATTACACAAAATGAAATGAAGATGTGCACAGTGAGACACTGAGAATTACACAGAATGACTAGAAGATGTGTAATGTGAGACACTGAGTCTTATACAGAATTTCATGTAGATGTGCACATGGAGAAACTGAGATTTACACAGAGTGTCATGAAGATGTGAACAGTGAGACACTGTGAATTGCAAAGAATGACATGAAGAAGGGTACAGTGAGACACTGAGAATTACACAGAATGACATGAAAATGTGCATAATGAGACATTGATAATTACACAGAATGACATGAAGATCTGCACCGTGTGACAATGAGAATTACACAGAATAACAGGAAGATGTGCGCAGTGAGACACAGAGAATTAAACAGAATGACATGAAGATGTGCACAGTGAGACACTGAGAATTATACAGAATGAAATGAAAATGTGCATAATGAGACATTGATAATTACACAGAATGACATGAAGATGTGCACAGTGTAACAATGAGAATTACACAGAATAACAGAAAGATGTGCACAGTGAGACATTGAAAATTACTCAGAAAGATACAATGATGCGCACATTGAAAGACTGAGAACTATACAGTATAACAGGAAGATGTGCACAGTGAGACACAAAGAATTAAACAGAATGACATGAAGATGTGCACAGTGAGACACTGAAAATTATGCAGATTGAGATGAAATGTGCACAGTGAAAAACTGAGAATTAAACTGATTGACATGGAGATGTGCCAGTGAGAAACTGAGAATTACACAGAATGACAGGAAGATGTGCACAGTGAGACACTGAGAATTACACAGAATGACATGAAAAGGTGCACAGTGAGACAATGAAAATTACGCAGTATGACGTCAAGATATGCATAATGAGACACTGATAATTACACAGAATGACATGAAGATGTGCACAGTGTGACAATGAGAATTACACAGAATAACAGGAAGATGTGCACAGTGAGACATTGAGAATTACTCAGAAAGACACAATGATGCGCACAGTGAGAGACTGAGAATTACACAGTATAACAGGAAGATGTGCACAGTGAGTCACTGAGAATTACAAAGAATGACATGAAGATGTGCAAAGTGATACACTGAGAATTACACAGAATGACATGAAGATGTGGACAGTGAGACAATGAGAATTACACAGAATGACATGAAGATGTGCACAATGAGCCACTGAAAATTATGCAGATTGACATGAAATGTGCACAGTGAAAAACTGTGAATTAAACCGATTGACATGAAGATATGCACCGTGAGACACTGAGAATTACACAGAATGACTTGAAGATCTGTAATCTGAGACTCTGAGACTTATACAGAATGACATGAAGTTGTGCACATTGAGAAACTGAGACTTGCACAGAGCGACATGAAGACGTGAACAATGAGACACTGAGAATTGCACAGAATGACATGAAGAGGTGCTCAGTGAGACAGTATTACACAGAATGACACGAAAATGTGCACAGTGAGGCAATGAGAATTACACAGAATAACAGGAAAATGTGCACAGTGATACACTGAGAATTACACAAAATGACATGAAGATGTGTAATGTGAGACACTGAGACTTAGACAGAATGACATGATGATGTGCAGAGTGAGAAACTGAGACTTACACAGAATGACATGAAGATGTGCACAGTGAGACACTGACAGTTACGCAGAATAACGTGAAGATGTGTAATGTGAGACACTGGGACTTACACAGAATGACATGAAGAGGTGCACAGTGAGACAGTGAGAATTACAGAGAATGACATGAAAATGTGCACATTGAGACTTTGAGAATTTTTCAGAATGACACGAAGATGTGCACAGTGAGACATTGCGAATTAGACAGAATAACATGAAAAGGTGCACAGTGAGACACTGAGAATTACAAAGAATGACATGAAGATGTGTATTGTGAGACACTGAGACTTACACAGAATGACATGATGATGTGCACGGTGAGAAACTGAGACTTACACAGATGACATGAAAATGTGCACAATGAGACATTGAGAATTACTCAGAATGACACGAAGATGAGCACAGTGAGACATTGAGAATGACACTGAATGATATGAAGATGTGCAAAGTGAAACACTGAGAATTACACAGAATCACACGAAGATGTGCACGATGAGACAATCAGAATTACACAGAATGACATGAAGATGTGCATAGTGAGCCACTGAAAATAACAAGAATGAGACGAAATGTGCACAGTTAAAAAGTGTTATTTAAACCAATTGACATGAAGATTTGCACAGACACTGAGAATTACACAGAATGACATGAAGATGTGCCCACTGAGAAACTAAGACTTACAAAGAATGACATGAAGATGTGCACAGTGAGACACTGAGAATTACACAGAATAACAGGAAAATGTGCACAGTGAGACACTGAGAATTACACAGATTGTCATGAAGATTTGTAATGTGAGACACTGAGACTTACACAGAATGACATGAAGATGTGCACGGTGAGACACTGACAATTATGCAGAATTACATGAGGATGTGTAATGTGAGACACTGAGACTTACACAGAATGACATGATGATGTGCACGGTGAGAAACTGAGACTTACACAGAATGACATGAAGATGTGCACAGTGAGACACTGACAATTATGCAGAATAACATGAGGATTTGTAATGTGAGACACTGACTTACACAGAATGACACGAAGATGTGCACAGTGAGACACTGAGAATTATACAGAATACATGAAAATGTGCAAAGTGAGACACTGAGACTTACACAGAATAACAGGAAGATGTGCACCGGAAGACACTGAGAATTGCACATGATGACATGAAGATGTGCACATTGAGAAACAGAGACTTACAGAGAGTGACATTAAGATGTGAACAATGAGACACGGAGAATTGCTCAGAATGAAATGACGAGGTGCACAGTGAGACAGTGAGTATTACACAGAATGACATGTAGATGTGTATTGTGAGACATTGAGAATTACACAGAATGACATGATGATGTGCACGGTGAGAAACTGAGACTTACACAGAATGACATGAAGATGTGCACAGTGAGAAATTGAGACTTACACAGAATGACATGAAGAAGTGCAAAGCGAGACACTGAGAATTATACAGAACCACATGAAGATGTGCACGGTGAGAAACTGAGACTTACAAATAATGACATGAAGATGTGACAGTGAGACATTGACAATTACGCAGAATGTCATGAAGATGTGGACAGTGAGACACTGAGAACTATACAGAATGACATGAAAATGTGCATAATGAGACACTGATAATTACACAGAACGACATGAAGATGTGCACAGTGTGACAATGAGAATTACACAGATTAACAGGAAGATGTGCGCAGTGAGACACTGAGAATTACACAGAATGACTTGAAGATGTGTAATGTGAGACACTGAGAATAATATAGAATGACATGAAAATGTGCATAATGAGTCACGGAGGAGCACACAGAATGACATGAAGATGTGCAAAGTGAGACATTGAGAATTAGACAAATTGACATGAAGATGAGCACAGCGAGACACTGAGATTTACACAGAATGACATGAAGATGTGTATTGTGAGACACTGATAATTACACAGAATGACATGAAGATGTGCACAGTGTGACAATGAGAATTACACACAACAGGAAGATGTGCACAGTGAGACACTGAGAATTACACAGAATGACATGAAGATGTGCACAGTGAGCCACTGAAAATTATGCAGATTGAGATGAAAAGTGCACAGTGAAAAACTGTTCATTAAACCGATTGACATGAGGATGTGCACAGTGAGACACTGAGAATTACACAGAATGACTTGAAGATGTGTAATCTGATAAACTGAGACTTATACAGAATGACATGAAGATGTGCACATTGAGAAACTGAGACTTACACAGAGTGACATGAAGATGTGAACAGTGAGACATTGAGAATTAATCAGAATAACACGACGATGTGCACAGTGAGACACTGAGAATTACACAGAATGAGATGAAAAGGTGCACAGTGGGACACTGAAAATTACACAGAAAAACGTGAAGATGTGCATAATGAGACACCGATAAATACACAGAATGACATGAAGATGTGCACAGTGTGACAATGAGAATTACCCAGAATAACAGGAAGATGTGAACCGTGAGACACTGAGAATTACAAAGAATGACATGAAGATGCGCACAGTGAGAAACTTAGACTTACACAGAATGACATGAAAATGTGGACAATGAGTCATTGAGAATTACTCAGATTGACACGAAGATGTACACAGTGAGACGCTGAGAATTACACAGAATGACATGAAAATGTGCAAAGTGAGACACTGAGAATTACACAGAATGACATGAAGATGTGGACAGTGAGACAATGTGAATTATGTAGATTGAGATGAAATGAGCACAGTGAAAACTGTTATTTACACCGATTGACATGAAGATGTGCACATTGAGATACTGAGACTTACACAAAGTGACATGAAGATGTGAACAGTGAGACACTGAGAATTGCACAGAATGACATGAAGAGGTGCACAGTGAGACAGTGAGTATTACACAGAATGACATGTAGTTCTGCACAGTGCGACAATGAGAATTACACAGAATAACAGGAAAATGTGCACAAGGAGACACTGAGAATTACAAAGAATGACATGTATTGTGTATTGTGAGACATTGAGACTTACACAGAATGACATGATGATGTGCACGGTGAGAAACTGAGACTTACACAGAATGACATGAAGATGTGCACAGTCAGAAACTGAGACTTACACAGATTACATGAAAATGTGCACAGTGAGACACTGACAATTACGCAGAATGACATGAAGATGTGCACAGTGAGACACTGAGAATTATACAGAATGACATGGAAATGTGCATAATGTGACAATGATAATTACACAGAATGACATGAAGATGTGCACAGTGTAACCATGAGAATTACACAGAATATCAGGAAGATGTGCGCAGTGAGACAGTAAGAATTACACAGAATGACATGAAGATGTGTAACGTGAGACATTGAGACTTACACAGAATGACATGAAGATGTGCTCGGTGAGAAACTTAGACTTACACAGAATGACATGATGATGTGCATGGTGAGAATCTGAGACTTACACAGAATGGCATGATGATGTGCACAGTGAGACAATGAGAGTTATACAGAATGACATGAAAATGTGCACATTGAGACAATGAGAATTACTCAGAATGACACGAAGATTGTGCCCAGTGAGACACTGAGAATTACACAGAATGACGTGAACATGTGCATAATGAGAAACTGATAATTACACAGAATGACATGAAGATGTGAACAGTGTTACAATGAGAATTACAGAGAATAACAGGAAGATGTGTATTGTGAGACACTGAGACTTAGACAAAATGACATGATGATGTGCACGGTGAGAATCTGAGACTTACACAAAATGGCATGACGATGAGGACAGTGAGACACTGAGAATTACACAGAATGACATGAAAATGTGCACATTGAGACATTGAGATTTATGCAGAATGACACGAAGATTATGCACAGTGAGACACTGAGAATTACACAGAATGACATGAAAAGTTGCACAGTGAGACACTGAGAATTACAAAGAATGACGTGAACACGTGCATAATGAGACACTGATAATTACACAGAATGACATGAAGATGTGCACAGTGTGACAATGAGAATTACACAGAGTAACAGGAAGATGTGCACCGGGAGACACTGAGAATTGCACAAAATGACATGAAGATGTGTATTGTGAGACACTGCGACTTACACAGAATGACATGAAAATGTGCACAATGATACATTGAGAATTACACAGAATGACATGAAGATGTGCAAAGTGAGACACTGAGAATTACACAGAAAGACATGAAGATGTGGACAGTGAGACAGAGAGAATTACACAGCATTACATGAAGATGTGCACAGTGAGAAACTGAGATTTAAACAGAATGACATGAAGATGTGCACAGTGAGACTCTGACAATTATGCAGAATGACATGAAGATGTGGACAGTGAGACACTGAGAATTATACAGAATGACATGAAAATGTGCATACTGAGTCACTGAGGAGTACACAGAATGAGACGAAGATGTGCAAAGTGAGACATTGAGAATTACTCAGAATGACACGAAGAAGTGCACAGTGAGACACTGAGAATTATACAGAATGAAATGAAAAGGTGCACAGTGAGACACTGAGAATTACACAGAATGACATGAAGATGTCGACAGTGAGACTATGTGAATTATGCAGATTGAGATGAAATGAGCACAGTGAAAACTGTTATTTAAACCGATTGACATGAAGATGTGCACACTGAGATACTGAGACTTACACAGAGTGACATGAAGATGTGAACAGTGAGACACTGAGAATTGCACAGAATGACATGAAGAGGTGCACAGTGAGACAGTGAGTATTACACAGAATGACATGTAGTTGTGCACAATGCGACAATGAGAATTACACAGAATAACAGGAAGATGTGCACAGTGAGAAACTGAGACTTACACAGATTACATGAAAATGTGCACAGTGAGACACTGACAATTACGCAGGATGACATGAAGATGTGCACAGTGAGACACTGACAATTACGCAGGATGACATGAAGATGTGCACAGTGAGACACTGACAATTACGCAGGATGACATGAAGATGTGCATAATGAGACAATGATAGTTACACAGAATTACATGAAGATGTGCAACGTGTGACAATGAGAATTAGACAGAATAACAGGAAGATGTGCATAATGAGAAACGGATAATTAAACAGAATGACATGAATATGTGCGCAGTGAGACACTGAGAATTATACAGAATGACATGAAGATGTGTATTGTGAGACACTGAGACTTACACAGAAAGACATGAAGATGTGCACAGTGGGACACTGAGAATTATACAGAATGACATGAAAATGTGCATACTGAGTCACTGAGGAGTACACAGAATGAGACGAAGATGTGCAAAGTGAGACATTGAGAATTACTCAGAATGACACGAAGAAGTGCACAGTGAGACACTGAGAATTATACAGAATGACATGAAAAGGTTCACAGTGAGACACTGAGAATTACACAGAATGACATGTAGATGTGTATTCTGAGACACTGAGACTTACGCAGAATATCATGATGATGTGCACGGTGAGAAACTGAGACTTACACAGAATAACATGAGGATGTGCAGAGTGAGACACTGAGAATTATACAGAATGACATGAAAATGTGCATAATGAGACAGTGATAATTACACAGAATGACATGAAGATGTGCATAGTGAGAAAATGAGATTTCCACAGAATAACAGAAAGATGTTCACAATATGACACTGACAGTTACGCAGAACGACATGAAGATGTGCACAGAGAGACACTGAGAACTATACAGAATGACATGAAAATGTGAATAATGAGACACTGATAATTACACAGAATGACATGAAGATGTGCACAGTGAGAAAATGAGAATTCCACAGAATAACAGAAAGATGTGCACAGTGAGACACTGAGAATTACGCAGAATGACATGAAGATGTGCACAGTGAGACACTGAGAATTACATAGAATGACATGAAGATTTGCACAGTGAGAAAATGAGACTTCCACAGAATAACAGAAAGATGTGCACAGTGAGACACTGACAATTACATAGAATGACATGAAGATGTGTATTGTGAGACACTGAGACTCATAAACAATGACATGATGATGTGCACAGCGAGACACTGAGAATTTCACAGAATGACACGAAGATGTGCACAGTGAGACGCTGAGAATTACACAGAATGACATGAAGATGTGTAATGTGAGACACTGAGACTTACACAGAATGACATGAAGATGTGCACAGTGAGAAACTGAGTCTTACACAGAATGACGTGAAGATGTGCATAATGAGACAATGATAATTACACAGAATTACATGAAGATGTGCAACGTGTGACAATGAGAATTAGACAGAATAACAGGAAGATGTGCACAGTGAGACACTGAGAATTACACAGAGTGACATGAAGATGTGCACAGTGAGACAATCAGAATTACACAGAATGACATGAAGATGTCCCCAGTGAAACAGTGAAAATTAAGCAGAGTGAGATGAAATGTGCACAGTGAAAAAGTGCGAATTAAACCGATTGACATGAAGATGTGCACAGTGAGAAACTGAGAATTACACAGAATGACATGAAGATGTGTAATGTGAGAAACTGAGACTTACACAGAATGATATGAAGATGTGCACAGTGAGAAACTGAGACTGACACAGAATGACCTGAAGATGTGTACATTGAGATATTGAGAATTACACAGAATGACATGAAAAGGTGCACAGTGAGACACTGAAAATTACACAGAATGACTTGAAGATGTGTAATGTGAGACACTGAGTCTTATACAGAGTGACATGAAGATGTGCACATTGAGAAACTGAGACTTACACAGAGTGACATGAAGATGTGAACAGTGAGACATTGAGAATTAATCAGAATAACACGACGATGTGCACAGTGAGACACTGAGAATTACACAGAATGAGATGAAAAGGTGCACAGTGGGACACTGAAAATTACACAGAAAAACATGACGATGTGCATAATGAGACACCGATAAATACACAGAATGACATGAAGATGTGCACAGTGTGACAATGAGAATTACCCAGAATAACAGGAAGATGTGAACCATGAGACACTGAGAATTACAAAGAATGACATGAAGATGCACACAGTGAGAAACTTAGACTTACACAGAATGACATGAAAATGTGGACAATGAGTCATTGAGAATTACTCAGATTGACATGAAGATGTGCACAGTGAGACACTGAGAATTACACAGAATGACATGAAAATGTGCAAAGTGAGACACTGAGAATTACACAGAATGACATGAAGATGTGGACAGTGAGACAATGTGAATTATGCAGATTGAGATGAAATGAGCACAGTGAAAACTGTTATTTAAACCGATTGACATGAAGATGTGCACATTGAGATACTGAGACTTACACAGAGTGACATGAAGATGTGAACAGTGAGACACTGAGAATTGCACAGAATGACATGAAGAGGTGCACAGTGAGACAGTGAGTATTACACAGAATGACATGTAGTTGTGCACAATGCGACAATGAGAATTACACAGAATAACAGGAAAATGTGCACAAGGAGACACTGAGAATTACAAAGAATGACATGTATTGTGTATTGTGAGACATTGAGACTTACACAGAATGACATGATGATGTGCACAGTGAGAAACTGAGTCTTACACAGAATGACGTGAAGATGTGCATAATGAGACAATGATAATTACACAGAATTACAGGAAGATGTGCAACGTGTGACAATGATAATTAGACAGAATAACAGGAAGATATGTACAGTGAGACACTGAGAATTACACAGAGTGACATGAAGATGTGCACAGTGAGACAATCAGAATCACACAGAATGACATGAAGATGTCCCCAGTGAAACAGTGAAAATTAAGCAGAGTGAGATGAAATGTGCACAGTGAAAAAGTGCGAATTAAACCGATTGACATGAAGATGTGCACACTGAGAAACTGAGAATTACACAGAATGACATGAAGATGTGCACAGTGAGCCACTGAAAATTATGCAGATTGAGATGAAAAGTGCACAGTGAAAAACTGTTCATTAAACCGATTGACATGAGGATGTGCACAGTGAGACACTGAGAATTACACAGAATGACTTGAAGATGTGTAATCTGAGAAACTGAGACTTATACAGAATGACATGAAGATGTGCACATTGAGAAACTGAGACTTACACAGAGTGACATGAAGATGTGAACAATGAGACATTGAGAATTAATCAGAATAACACGACGATGTGTACAGTGAGACACTGAGAATTACACAGAATGAGATGAAAAGGTGCATAGTGGGACACTGAAAATTTCACACAAAAACGTGAAGATGTGCATAATGAGACACCGATAAATACACAGAATGACATGAAGATGTGCACAGTGTGACAATGAGAATTACCCAGAATTACAGGAAGATGTGAACCGTGAGACACTGACAATTACAAAGAATGACATGAAGATGCACACAGTGAGAAACTTAGACTTACACAGAATGACATGAAAATGTGGACAGTGAGTCATTGAGAATTACTCAGATTGACACGAAGATGTGCACAGTGAGACACTGAGAATTACACAGAATGACGTGAAGATGTGGACAGTGAGACAATGTGAATTATGCAGATTGAGATGAAATGAGCACAGTGAAAACTGTTATTTAAACCGATTGACATGAAGATGTGCACATTGAGATACTGAGACTTACACAGAGTGACATGAAGATGTGAACAGTGAGACACTGAGAATTGCACAGAATGACATGAAGAGGTGCACAGTGCGACAATGAGAATTACACAGAATAACAGGAAAATGTGCACAAGGAGACACTGAGAATTACAAAGAATGACATGTAGATGTGTAATGTGAGACATTGAGACTTACACAGAATGACATGATGATGTGCACAGTGAGACACAGAATTACACAGAATGACATGAAGATGTGTATTGTGAGACATTGAGACTTACACAGAATGACATGATGATGTGCACGGTGAGAAACTGAGACTTACACAGAATGACATGAAGATGTGCACAGTGAGAAACTGAGGCTTACACAGAATGACATGAAAATGTGCACAGTGAGACACTGACAATTACGCAGAATGACATGAAGATGTGCACAGTGAGACACTGAGAATTATACAGAATGACATGAAGATGTGCACAGTGAGACAATGAGAATAACACAGAATGACGTGAACATGTGCATAATGAGAAACTGATAATTACACAGAATGACATGAAGATGTGAACAGTGTTACAATGAGAATTACAGAGAATAACAGGAAGATGTGCACCGGGAGACACTGAGAATTGCAGAGAATGACATGAAGATGTGTATTGTGAGACACTGAGACTTACACAAAATGACATGATGATGTGCACGGTGAGAATCTGAGACTTACACAAAATGGCATGACGATGAGGACAGTGAGACACTGAGAATTACACAGAATGACATGAAAATGTGCACATTGAGACATTGAGATTTATGCAGAATGACACGAAGATTATGCACAGTGAGACACTGAGAATTACACAGAATGACATGAAAAGTTGCACAGTGAGACACTGAGAATTACAAAGAATGACGTGAACACGTGCATAATGAGACACTGATAATTACACAGAATGACATGAAGATGTGCACAGTGTGACAATGAGAATTACACAGAGTAACAGGAAGATGTGCACCGGGAGACACTGAGAATTGCACAAAATGACATGAAGATGTGTATTGTGAGACACTGCGACTTACACAGAATGACATGAAAATGTGCACAATGATACATTGAGAATTACACAGAATGACATGAAGATGTGCAAAGTGAGACACTGAGAATTACACAGAAAGACATGAAGATGTGGACAGTGAGACAGAGAGAATTACACAGCATTACATGAAGATGTGCACAGTGAGAAACTGAGATTTAAACAGAATGACATGAAGATGTGCACAGTGAGACTCTGACAATTACGCAGAATGACATGAAGATGTGGACAGTGAGACACTGAGAATTATACAGAATGACATGAAAATGTGCATACTGAGTCACTGAGGAGTACACAGAATGAGACGAAGATGTGCAAAGTGAGACATTGAGAATTACTCAGAATGACACGAAGAAGTGCACAGTGAGACACTGAGAATTATACAGAATGACATGAAAAGGTGCACAGTGAGACACTGAGAATTACACAGAATGACATGTAGATGTGTATTGTGAGACACTGAGACTTACGCAGAATATCATGATGATGTGCACGGTGAGAAACTGAGACTTACACAGAATAACATGAGGATGTGCAGAGTGAGACACTGAGAATTATACAGAATGACATGAAAATGTGCATAATGATACACTGATAATTACACAGAATGACATGAAAATTTGCACAGTGAGAAAATGAGATTTCCACAGAATAACAGAAAGATGTTCACAATAAGACACTGACAATTACGCAGAACGACATGAAGATGTGCACAGTGAGACACTGAGAATTATACAGAATGACATGAAAATGTGAATAATGAGACAGTGATAATTACACAGAATGACATGAAGATGTGCATAGTGAGAAAATGAGATTTCCACAGAATAACAGAAAGATGTTCACAATATGACACTGACAGTTACGCAGAACGACATGAAGATGTGCACAGTGAGACACTGAGAACTATACAGAATGACATGAAAATGTGAATAATGAGACACTGATAATTACACAGAATGACATGAAGATGTGCACAGTGAGAAAATGAGAATTCCACAGAATAACAGAAAGATGTGCACAGTGAGACACTGAGAATTACGCAGAATGACATGAAGATGTGCACAGTGAGACACTGAGAATTACATAGAATGACATGAAGATTTGCACAGTGAGAAAATGAGACTTCCACAGAATAACAGAAAGATGTGCACAGTGAGACACTGACAATTACATAGAATGACATGAAGATGTGTATTGTGAGACACTGAGACTCATAAACAATGACATGATGATGTGCACAGCGAGACACTGAGAATTTCACAGAATGACACGAAGATGTGCACAGTGAGACGCTGAGAATTACACAGAATGACATGAAGATGTGTAATGTGAGACACTGAGACTTACACAGAATGACATGAAGATGTGCACAGTGAGAAACTGAGTCTTACACAGAATGACGTGAAGATGTGCATAATGAGACAATGATAATTACACAGAATTACATGAAGATGTGCAACGTGTGACAATGAGAATTAGACAGAATAACAGGAAGATGTGCACAGTGAGACACTGAGAATTACACAGAGTGCCATGAAGATGTGCACAGTGAGACAATCAGAATTACACAGAATGACATGAAGATGTCCCCAGTGAAACAGTGAAAATTAAGCAGAGTGAGATGAAATGTGCACAGTGAAAAAGTGCGAATTAAACCGATTGACATGAAGATGTGCACACTGAGAAACTGAGAATTACACAGAATGACATGAAGATGTGCACAGTGAGACAATGAAAATGACTCAGAATTACGGGAAGATGTGCACAGTGAGACACTGAGAATTACACAGAATGACATGAAGATGTGTAATGTGAGAAACTGAGACTTACACAGAATGATATGAAGATGTGCACATTGAGAAACTGAGACTGACACAGAATGACCTGAAGATGTGTACATTGAGATATTGAGAATTACACAGAATGACATGAAAAGGTGCACAGTGAGACACTGAAAATTACACAGAATGACTTGAAGATGTGTAATGTGAGACACTGAGTCTTATACAGAGTGACATGAAGATGTGCACATTGAGAAACTGAGACTTACACAGAGTGACATGAAGATGTGAACAGTGAGACATTGAGAATTAATCAGAATAACACGACGATGTGCACAGTGAGACACTGAGAATTACACAGAATGAGATGAAAAGGTGCACAGTGGGACACTGAAAATTACACAGAAAAACGTGAAGATGTGCATAATGAGACACCGATAAATACACAGAATGACATGAAGATGTGCACAGTGTGACAATGAGAATTACCCAGAATAACAGGAAGATGTGAACCATGAGACACTGAGAATTACAAAGAATGACATGAAGATGCACACAGTGAGAAACTTAGACTTACACAGAATGACATGAAAATGTGGACAATGAGTCATTGAGAATTACTCAGATTGACATGAAGATGTGCACAGTGAGACACTGAGAATTACACAGAATGACATGAAAATGTGCAAAGTGAGACACTGAGAATTACACAGAATGACATGAAGATGTGGACAGTGAGACAATGTGAATTATGCAGATTGAGATGAAATGAGCACAGTGAAAACTGTTATTTAAACCGATTGACATGAAGATGTGCACATTGAGATACTGAGACTTACACAGAGTGACATGAAGATGTGAACAGTGAGACACTGAGAATTGCACAGAATGACATGAAGAGGTGCACAGTGAGACAGTGAGTATTACACAGAATGACATGTAGTTGTGCACAATGCGACAATGAGAATTACACAGAATAACAGGAAAATGTGCACAAGGAGACACTGAGAATTACAAAGAATGACATGTATTGTGTATTGTGAGACATTGAGACTTACACAGAATGACATGATGATGTGCACGGTGAGAAACTGAGACTTACACAGAATGACATGAAGATGTGCACAGTGAGACACTGACAATTACGCAGAATGACATGAAGATGTGCACAGTGAGAAACTGAGTCTTACACAGAATGACGTGAAGATGTGCATAATGAGACAATGATAATTACACAGAATTACAGGAAGATGTGCACAGTGTGACAATGAGAATTAGACAGAATAACAGGAAGATGTGTACAGTGAGACACTGAGAATTACACAGAGTGACATGAAGATGTGCACAGTGAGACAATCAGAATTACACAGAATGACATGAAGATGTCCCCAGTGAAACAGTGAAAATTAAGCAGAGTGAGATGAAATGTGCACAGTGAAAAAGTGCGAATTAAACCGATTGACATGAAGATGTGCACACTGAGAAACTGAGAATTACACAGAATGACATGAAGATGTGCACAGTGAGACAATGAGAATGACT
Source organism: Isurus oxyrinchus (assembly GCA_026770705.1). NCBI lineage: Eukaryota > Metazoa > Chordata > Chondrichthyes > Lamniformes > Lamnidae > Isurus > Isurus oxyrinchus. The sequence goes on from JANJGN010000016.1 coordinate 93,425,322, forward strand.
CAGAATTACAGGAAGATGTGCACAGTGAGACACTGAGAATTACACAAAATGATATGAAGATGTGTAATGTGAGAAACTGAGACATACACAGAATGATATGAAGATGTGCACAGTGAGAAACTGAGACTGACACAGAATGACCTGAAGATGTGTACATTGAGATATTGAGAATTACACAGAATGACATGATGATGTGCACAGTGAGACACTGAAAATTACACAGAATGACTTGAAGATGTGTAATGTGAGACACTGAGTCTTATACAGAGTGACATGAAGATGTGCACATTGAGAAACTGAGACTTACACAGAGTGACATGAAGATGTGCAAAGTGAGACATTGAGAATTAGACAAATTGACATGAAGATGAGCACAGCGAGACACTGAGATTTACACAGAATGACATGAAGATGTGTATTGTGAGACACTGATGATTACACAGAATGACATGAAGATGTGCACAGTGTGACAATGAGAATTACACACAACAGGAAGATGTGCACAGTGAGACACTGAGAATTACACAGAATGACATGAAGATGTGCACAGTGAGCCACTGAAAATTATGCAGATTGAGATGAAAAGTGCACAGTGAAAGACTGTTCATTAAACCGATTGACATGAGGATGTGCACAGTGAGACACTGAGAATTACACAGAATGACTTGAAGATGTGTAATCTGAGAAACTGAGACTTATACAGAATGACATGAAGATGTGCACATTGAGAAACTGAGACTTACACAGAGTGACATGAAGATGTGAACAATGAGACATTGAGAAATAATCAGAATAACACGACGATGTGCACAGTGAGACACTGAGAATTACACAGAATGAGATGAAAAGGTGCACAAGGAGACACTGAGAATTACAAAGAATGACATGTAGATGTGTAATGTGAGACATTGAGACTTACACAGAATGACATGATGATGTGCACAGTGAGACACTGAAAATTACACAGAATGACTTGAAGATGTGTAATGTGAGACACTGAGTCTTATACAGAGTGACATGAAGATGTGCACATTGAGAAACTGAGACTTACACAGTGACATGAAGATGTGAACGGTGAGACATTGAGAATTAATCAGAATAACACGACGATGTGCACAGTGAGACACTGAGAATTACACAGAATGAGATGAAAAGGTGCACAGTGGGACACTGAAAATTACACAGAAAAACGTGAAGATGTGCATAATGAGACACCAATATATACACAGAGTGACATGAAGATGTGAACAGTGAGACATTGAGAATTAATCAGAATAACACGACGATGTGCACAGTGAGACACTGAGAATTACACAGAATGAGATGAAAAGGTGCACAGTGGGACACTGAAAATTACACAGAAAAACGTGAAGATGTGCATAATGAGACACCGATAAATACACAGAATGACATGAAGATGTGCACAGTGTGACAATGAGAATTACCCAGAATAACAGGAAGATGTGAACCATGAGACACTGAGAATTACAAAGAATGACATGAAGATGCACACAGTGAGAAACTTAGACTTACACAGAATGACATGAAAATGTGGACAATGAGTCATTGAGAATTACTCAGATTGACATGAAGATGTGCACAGTGAGACACTGAGAATTACACAGAATGACATGAAAATGTGCAAAGTGAGACACTGAGAATTACACAGAATGACATGAAGATGTGGACAGTGAGACAATGTGAATTATGCAGATTGAGATGAAATGAGCACAGTGAAAACTGTTATTTAAACCGATTGACATGAAGATGTGCACATTGAGATACTGAGACTTACACAAAGTGACATGAAGATGTGAACAGTGAGACACTGAGAATTGCACAGAATGACATGAAGAGGTGCACAGTGAGACAGTGAGTATTACACAGAATGACATGTAGTTGTGCACAATGCGACAATGAGAATTACACAGAATAACAGGAAAATGTGCACAAGGAGACACTGAGAATTACAAAGAATGACATGTATTGTGTATTGTGAGACATTGAGACTTACACAGAATGACATGATGATGTGCACGGTGAGAAACTGAGACTTACACAGAATGACATGAAGATGTGCACAGTGAGACACTGACAATTACGCAGAATGACATGAAGATGTGCACAGTGAGAAACTGAGTCTTACACAGAATGACGTGAAGATGTGCATAATGAGACAATGATAATTACACAGAATTACAGGAAGATGTGCACAGTGTGACAATGAGAATTAGACAGAATAACAGGAAGATGTGTACAGTGAGACACTGAGAATTAATCAGAATAACACGACGATGTGCACAGTGAGACACTGAGAATTACACAGAATGAGATGAAAAGGTGCACAGTGGGACACTGAAAATTACACAGAAAAACGTGAAGATGTGCATAATGAGACACCGATAAATACACAGAATGACATGAAGATGTGCACAGTGTGACAATGAGAATTACCCAGAATAACAGGAAGATGTGAACCATGAGACACTGAGAATTACAAAGAATGACATGAAGATGCACACAGTGAGAAACTTAGACTTACACAGAATGACATGAAAATGTGGACAATGAGTCATTGAGAATTACTCAGATTGACATGAAGATGTGCACAGTGAGACACTGAGAATTACACAGAATGACATGAAAATGTGCAAAGTGAGACACTGAGAATTACACAGAATGACATGAAGATGTGGACAGTGAGACAATGTGAATTATGCAGATTGAGATGAAATGAGCACAGTGAAAACTGTTATTTAAACCGATTGACATGAAGATGTGCACATTGAGATACTGAGACTTACACAGAGTGACATGAAGATGTGAACAGTGAGACACTGAGAATTGCACAGAATGACATGAAGAGGTGCACAGTGAGACAGTGAGTATTACACAGAATGACATGTAGTTGTGCACAATGCGACAATGAGAATTACACAGAATAACAGGAAAATGTGCACAAGGAGACACTGAGAATTACAAAGAATGACATGTATTGTGTATTGTGAGACATTGAGACTTACACAGAATGACATGATGATGTGCACGGTGAGAAACTGAGACTTACACAGAATGACATGAAGGTGTGCACAGTGAGACACTGACAATTACGCAGAATGACATGAAGATGTGCACAGTGAGAAACTGAGTCTTACACAGAATGACGTGAAGATGTACATAATGAGACAATGATAATTACACAGAATTACAGGAAGATGTGCACAGTGTGACAATGAGAATTAGACAGAATAACAGGAAGATGTGTACAGTGAGACACTGAGAATTACACAGAGTGACATGAAGATGTGCACAGTGAGACAATCAGAATTACACAGAATGACATGAAGATGTCCCCAGTGAAACAGTGAAAATTAAGCAGAGTGAGATGAAATGTGCACAGTGAAAAAGTGCGAATTAAACCGATTGACATGAAGATGTGCACAGTGAGAAACTGAGAATTACACAGAATTACAGGAAGATGTGCACAGTGAGACACTGAGAATTACACAAAATGACATGAAGGTGTGTAATGTGAGAAACTGAGACTTACACAGAATGATATGAAGATGTGCACAGTGAGAAACTGAGACTGACACAGAATGACCTGAAGATGTGTACATTGAGATATTGAGAATTACACAGAATGACATGAAAAGGTGCACAGTGAGACACTGAAAATTACACAGAATGACTTGAAGATGTGTAATGTGAGACACTGAGTCTTATACAGAGTGACATGAAGATGTGCACATTGAGAAACTGAGACTTACACAGTGACATGAAGATGTGAACGGTGAGACATTGAGAATTAATCAGAATAACACGACGATGTGCACAGTGAGACACTGAGAATTACACAGAATGAGATGAAAAGGTGCACAGTGGGACACTGAAAATTACACAGAAAAACGTGAAGATGTGCATAATGAGACACCAATATATACACAGAATGACATGAAGATGTGTATAGTGTGACAATGAGAACTACCCAGAATAACAGGAAGATGTGAACCGTGAGACACTGAGAATTACAAAGAATGACATGAAGATGCACACAGTGAGAAACTTAGACTTACACAGAATGACATGAAAATGTGGACAATGAGTCATTGAGAATTACTCAGATTGACACGAAGATGTGCACAGTGAGACACTGAGAATTACACAGAATGACATGAAGATGTGGACAGTGAGACAATGTGAATTATGCAGATTGAGATGAAATGAGCACAGTGAAAACTGTTATTTAAACCGATTGACATGAAGATGTGCACATTGAGATACTGAGACTTACACAGAGTGACATGAAGATGTGAACAGTGAGACACTGAGAATTGCACAGAATGACATGAAGAGGTGCACAGTGAGACAGTGAGTATTACACAGAATGACATGTAGTTGTGCACAGTGCGACAATGAGAATTACACAGAATAACAGGAAAATGTGCACAAGGAGACACTGAGAATTACAAAGAATGACATGTATTGTGTATTGTGAGACATTGAGACTTACACAGAATGACATGAAGATGTGCACAGTGAGAAACTGAGACTTACACAGAATGACATGAAGATGTGCACAGTGAGAAACTGAGACTTACACAGATTACATGAAAATGTGCACAGTGAGACACTGACAATTACGCAGAATGACATGAAGATGTGCACAGTGAGACACTGAGAATTATACAGAATGACATGGAAATGTGCATAATGTGACAATGATAATTACACAGAATGACATGAAGATGTGCACAGTGAGACACTGAGAATTATACAGAATGACATGGAAATGTGCATAATGTGACAATGATAATTACACAGAATGACATGAAGATGTGCACAGTGTAACCATGAGAATTACACAGAATATCAGGAAGATGTGCGCAGTGAGACAGTAAGAATTACACAGAATGACATGAAGATGTGTAACGTGAGACACTGTGACTTACACAGAATGACATGAAGATGTGCTCAGTGAGAAACTTAGACTTACACAGAATGACATGATGATGTGCACGGTGAGAATCTGAGACTTACACAGAATGGCATGATGATGTGCACAGTGAGACATTGAGAATTAATCAGAATAACACGACGATGTGCACAGTGAGACACTGATAATTACACAGAATGACATGAAGATGTGCACAGTGTGACAATGAGAATTACACAGAATAACAGGAAGATGTGCACCGGGAGACACTGAGAATTGCACAGAATGACGTGAAGATGTGTATTGTGAGACACTGCGACTTACACAGAATGACATGAAAATGTGCACAATGATACATTGAGAATTACACAGAATGACATGAAGATGTGCAAAGTGAGACACTGAGAATTACACAGATCACATGAAGATGTGCACAGTGAGAAACTGAGATTTAAACAGAATGACATGAAGATGTGCACAGTGAGACTCTGACAATTACGCAGAATGACATGAAGATATGGACAGTGAGACACTGAGAATTATACAGATTGACATGAAAATGTGCATAATGAGAAACGGATAATTAAACAGAATGACATGAATATGTGCGCAGTGAGACACTGAGAATTATACAGAATGACATGAAAATGTGCATACTGAGTCACTGAGGAGTACACAGAATGAGACGAAGATGTGCAAAGTGAGACACTGAGAATTACTCAGAATGACACGAAGAGGTGCACAGTGAGACACTGAGAATTACACAGAATGACATGTAGATGTGTATCGTGAGACACTGAGACTTACACAGAATATCATGATGATGTGCACAGTGAGACACTGAGAATTATACAGAATGACATGAAAATGTGCATACTGATACACTGATAATTACACAGAATGACATGAAAATTTGCACAGTGAGAAAATGAGATTTCCACAGAATAACAGAAAGATGTTCACAATAAGACACTGACAATTACGCAGAACGACATGAAGATGTGCACAGTGAGACACTGAGAATTATACAGAATGACATGAAAATGTGAATAATGAGACAGTGATAATTACACAGAATGACATGAAGATGTGCACAGTGAGAAAATGAGATTTCCACAGAATAACAGAAAGATGTTCACCATAAGACACTGACAATTACGCAGAACGACATGAAGATGTGCACAGTGAGACACAGAACTATACAGAATGACATGAAAATGTGAATAATGAGACACTGATAATTACACAGAATGACATGAAGATGTGCACAGTGAGAAAATGAGAATTCCACAGAATAACAGAAAGATGTGCACAGTGAGACACTGACAATTACATAGAATGACATGAAGATGTGTATTGTGAGACACTGAGACTCACAAACAATGACATGATGATGTGCACAGCGAGACACTGAGAATTTCACAGAATGACACGAAGATGTGCACAGTGAGACGCTGAGAATTACACAGAATGACATGAAGATGTGTAATGTGAGACACTGAGACTTACACAGAATGACGTGAAGATGTGCATAATGAGACAATGATAATTACACAGAATTACATGAAGATGTGCAACGTGTGACAATGAGAATTAGACAGAATAACAGGAAGATGTGCACAGTGAGACACTGAGAATTACACAGAGTGCCATGAAGATGTGCACAGTGAGACAATCAGAATTACACAGAATGACATGAAGATGTGCCCAGTGAAACAGTGAAAATTAAGCAGATTGAGATGAAATGTGCACAGTGAAAAAGTGCGAATTAAACCGATTGACATGAAGATGTGCACAGTGAGAAACTGAGAATTACACAGAATGACATGAAGATGTGCACAGTGAGACAATGAGAAAGACTCAGAATTACAGGAAGATGTGCACAGTGAGACACTGAGAATTACACAGAATGACATGAAGATGTGTAATGTGAGAAACTGAGACTGACACAGAATGACCTGAAGATGTGTACATTGAGATATTGAGAATTACACAGAATGACATGAAAAGGTGCACAGTGTGACATTGAAAATTACACAGAATGACTTGAAGATGTGTAATGTGAGATACTGAGTCTTATACAGAGTGACATGAAGATGTGCACAGTGAGAAACTGAGACTTACACAGAGTGACATGATGATGTGCACAGTGACAAACTGAGACATACACAGAATGACATGAAAATGTGGAAAGTGAGACACTGAGAATTATTCAGAATGACACGAAGATGTGCACAGTGAGACGGTGAGAATTACACAGAATGACAAGAAGATGTGAAGAGTGAGACAGTGAGTATTACAAAGTATGACATGAGGATGAGCACAGTGAGACAATGAGAATTACACAGAATAACAGGAAAATGTGCACAGTGAGACACTGAGAATTACACAGAATGACATGTAGATGTGCACAGTGAGACACTGAAATTATACAGAATGACATGAAAAAAATGCATAATGAGAGACTGATAATTACACAGAATGACATGAACATGTGCACAGTGAGACAATGAGAATTACACAGAATAACAGGAAGATGTGCGCAGTGAGACACTGAGAATTACACAGCATGACATGAAGATGTGCACAGTGAGACAATCAGAATTACACAGAATGACATGAAGATGTGCCCAGTGAGGCAAAGAAAATTACGCAGATTGAGATGAAATGTGCACAGTGAAAAACTGAGAAATAAACTGATTGACATGAAAATATGCACAGTGAGAAACTGAGAATTACACAGAATGACATGAAGATGTGCACAGTGAGACAATGAGAATTACCCAGAATAACAGGAAGATGTGCGCAGTGAGACATTGAGAATTACACAGCATGACATGAAGATGTGCACAGTGAGACAATCAGAATTACACAGAATGACATGAAGATGTGCCCAGTGAGGCAAAGAAAATTACGCAGATTGAGATGAAATGTGCACAGTGAAAAACTGAGAGTTAAACGGATTGACATGAAGATGTGCACAGTGAGACAATGAGAATGACTCAGAATTACGGGAAGATGTGCAAAGGGAGATACTGAGAATTACTGAGAATGACATGAAGATGTGTAATGTGAGACACTGAGACTTATACAGAATGACATGAAGATGTGTTCAGTGAGAAACTGAAACTTACACAGAATGACATGAAGAGGTGCACAGTGAGACAGTGAGAATTACAGAAATGACGTGAAAATGTGCACATTGAGACATTGAGAATTACTCAGAATGACACGAAGATGTGAACAGTGAGACATTGAGAATTACACAGAATGACATCAAAAGGTGCACAGTGAGACACTGAGAATTACACAGAATGACGCGAACATGTGCATAAGGAGACACTAATAATTACACAAAATGACATGAAGATGTGCACAGTGTGACAATGAGAATTACACAGAATAACAGGAAGATGTGCACCGTGAGAAATCGAGAATTACACAGAATGACATGAAGATGTGTATTGTGAGACACTGAGATTTACACAAAATGACATGAAGATGTGCACACTGAGAAACTGAGACTTACACAGAATGACATGAAGATGTGCACAGTGACACACTGAGAATTACACAGAATGACATGATGATGTGCACAGTGAGAAACTGAGACTTCCCAGAATGACTTGAAGATGTGCACAGTGAGCCACTGAGAATTACGCAGAATGACATGAAGATGTGTAATGTGAGACACTGAAACTTACACAGAATGACATGAAGATGTGTTCAGTGAGAAACTGAGACTTACACAGAATGACATGATGATGTGCACCGAGAGAAACTGAGCCATACACAGAATGACATGAAGATGTGCACAGTGAGCCACTGAGAATTACGCAGAATGACATGAAGATGTGTAATGTGAGACACTGAAACTTACACAGAATGACATGAAGATGTGTTCAGTGAGAAACTGAAACTTACACAGAATGACATGAAGAGGTGCACAGTGAGACAGTGAGAATTACAGAAATGACGTGAAAATGTGCACATTGAGACATTGAGAATTACTCAGAATGACACGAAGATGTGCACAGTGAGACATTGAGAATTACGCAGAATGACATGAAGATGTGCACAGTGAAACACTGAGAATTATACAGAATGACATGAAAATGTGAATAATGAGACACTGATAATTACACAGAATGACATGAAGATGTGCACAGTGAGACAATGAGAATGACTCAGAATTACAGGAAGATGTGCACAGTGAGACACTGAGAATTACACAGAATGACATGAAGGTGTGTAATGTGAGAAACTGAGACTTACACAGAATGATATGAAGATGTGCACAGTGAGAAACTGAGACTGACACAGAATGACCTGAAGATGTGTACATTGAGATATTGAGAATTACACAGAATGACATGAAAAGGTGCACAGTGAGACACTGAAAATTACACAGAATGACTTGAAGATGTGTAATGTGAGACACTGAGTCTTATACAGAGTGACATGAAGATGTGCACATTGAGAAACTGAGACTTACACAGTGACATGAAGATGTGAACGGTGAGACATTGAGAATTAATCAGAATAACACGACGATGTGCACAGTGAGACACTGAGAATTACACAGAATGAGATGAAAAGGTGCACAGTGGGACACTGAAAATTTCACAGAAAAACGTGAAGATGTGCATAATGAGACACCAATATATACACAGAATGACATGAAGATGTGCACAGTGTGACAATGAGAACTACCCAGAATAACAGGAAGATGTGAACCGTGAGACACTGAGAATTACAAAGAATGACATGAAGATGCACACAGTGAGAAACTTAGACTTACACAGAATGACATGAAAATGTGGACAATGAGTCATTGAGAATTACTCAGATTGACACGAAGATGTGCACAGTGAGACACTGAGAATTACACAGAATGACATGAAGATGTGGACAGTGAGACAATGTGAATTATGCAGATTGAGATGAAATGAGCACAGTGAAAACTGTTATTTAAACCGATTGACATGAAGATGTGCACATTGAGATACTGAGACTTACACAGAGTGACATGAAGATGTGAACAGTGAGACACTGAGAATTGCACAGAATGACATGAAGAGGTGCACAGTGAGACAGTGAGTATTACACAGAATAACAGGAAAATGTGCACAAGGAGACACTGAGAATTACAAAGAATGACATGAATTGTGTATTGTGAGACATTGAGAATTACACAGAATGACATGATGATGTGCACGGTGAGAAACTGAGACTTACACAGAATGATATGAAGATGTGCACGGTGAGAAACTGAGACTGACACAGAATGACCTGAAGATGTGTACATTGAGATATTGAGAATTACACAGAATGACATGAAAAGGTGCACAGTGAGACACTGAAAATTACACAGAATGACTTGAAGATGTGTAATGTGATACACTGAGTCTTATACAGAGTGACATGAAGATGTGCACATTGAGAAACTGAGACTTACACAGTGACATGAAGATGTGAACGGTGAGTCATTGAGAATTAATCAGAATAACACGACGATGTGCACAGTGAGACACTGAGAATTACACAGAATGAGATGAAAAGGTGCACAGTGGGACACTGAAAATTACACAGAAAAACGTGAAGATGTGCATAATGAGACACCAATATATACACAGAATGACATGAAGATGTGTATAGTGTGACAATGAGAACTACCCAGAATAACAGGAAGATGTGAACCGTGAGACACTGAGAATTACAAAGAATGACATGAAGATGCACACAGTGAGAAACTTAGACTTACACAGAATGACATGAAAATGTGGACAATGAGTCATTGAGAATTACTCAGATTGACACGAAGATGTGCACAGTGAGACACTGAGAATTACACAGAATGACATGAAGATGTGGACAGTGAGACAATGTGAATTATGCAGATTGAGATGAAATGAGCACAGTGAAAACTGCTATTTAAACCGATTGACATGAAGATGTGCACATTGAGATACTGAGACTTACACAGATTACATGAAAATGTGCACAGTGAGACACTGACAATTACGCAGAATGACATGAAGATGTGCACAGTGAGACACTGAGAATTATACAGAATGACATGGAAATGTGCATAATGTGACAATGATAATTACACAGAATGACATGAAGATGTGCACAGTGAGACACTGAGAATTATACAGAATGACATGGAAATGTGCATAATGTGACAATGATAATTACACAGAATGACATGAAGATGTGCACAGTGTAACCATGAGAATTACACAGAATATCAGGAAGATGTGCGCAGTGAGACAGTAAGAATTACACAGAATGACATGAAGATGTGTAACGTGAGACACTGTGACTTACACAGAATGACATGAAGATGTGCTCAGTGAGAAACTTAGACTTACACAGAATGACATGATGATGTGCACGGTGAGAATCTGAGACTTACACAGAATGGCATGATGATGTGCACAGTGAGACAATGAGAATTATACAGAATGACATGAAAATGTGCACATTGAGGCATTGAGAATTACTCAGAATGACACGAAGATTGTGCCCAGTGAGACACTGAGAATTACACAGAATGACGTGAACATGTGGATAATGAGACACTGATAATTACACAGAATGACATGAAGATGTGCACAGTGTGACAATGAGAATTACACAGAATAACAGGAAGATGTGCACCGGGAGACACTGAGAATTGCACAGAATGACATGAAGATGTGTATTGTGAGACACTGCGACTTACACAGAATGACATGAAAATGTGCACAATGATACATTGAGAATTACACAGAATGACATGAAGATGTGCAAAGTGAGACACTGAGAATTACACAGATCACATGAAGATGTGCACAGTGAGAAACTGAGATTTAAACAGAATGACATGAAGATGTGCACAGTGAGACTCTGACAATTACTCAGAATGACATGAAGATATGGACAGTGAGACACTGAGAATTATACAGATTGACATGAAAATGTGCATAATGAGAAACGGATAATTAAACAGAATGACATGAGTATGTGCGCAGTGAGACACTGAGAATTATACAGAATGACATGAAGATGTGTATTGTGAGACACTGAGACTTACACAGAAAGACATGAAGATGTGCACAGTGGGACACAGAATTATACAGAATGACATGAAAATGTGCATACTGAGTCACTGAGGAGTACACAGAATGAGACGAAGATGTGCAAAGTGAGACACTGAGAATTACTCAGAATGACACGAAGAGGTGCACAGTGAGACAATGAGAATTACACAGAATGACATGTAGATGTGTATCGTGAGACACTGAGACTTACACAGAATATCATGATGATGTGCACAGTGAGACACTGAGAATTATACAGAATGACATGAAAATGTGCATAATGATACACTGATAATTACACAGAATGACATGAAAATTTGCACAGTGAGAAAATGAGATTTCCACAGAATAACAGAAAGATGTTCACAATAAGACACTGACAATTACGCAGAATGACATGAAGATGAGCACAGTGAGACACTGAGAATTATACAGAATGACATGAAAATGTGAATAATGAGACAGGGATAATTACACAGAATGACATGAAGATGTGCACAGTGAGAAAATGAGATTTCCACAGAATAACAGAAAGATGTTCACCATAAGACACTGACAATTACACAGAACGACATGAAGAGGTGCACAGTGAGACACAGAACTATACAGAATGACATGAAAATGTGAATAATGAGACACTGATAATTACACAGAATGACATGAAGATGTGCACAGTGAGAAAATGAGAATTCCACAGAATAACAGAAAGATGTGCACAGTGAGACAGTGAGAATTACAGAAATGACGTGAAAATGTGCACATTGAGACATTGAGAATTACTCAGAATGACACGAAGATGTGAACAGTGAGACATTGAGAATTACACAGAATGACATCAAAAGGTGCACAGTGAGACACTGAGAATTACACAGAATGACGCGAACATGTGTATTGTGAGACACTGAGACTCACAAACAATGACACGAAGATGTGCACAGTGAGACACTGAGAATTACACAGAATGACATGAAGATGTGTAATGTGAGACACTGAGACTTACACAGAATGACATGAAGATGTGCACAGTGAGAAACTGAGTATTACACAGAATGACGTGAAGATGTGCATAATGAGACAATGATAATTACACAGAATTACATGAAGATGTGCAACGTGTGACAATGAGAATTAGACAGAATAACAGGAAGATGTGCACAGTGAGACACTGAGAATTACACAGAGTGACATGAAGATGTGCACAGTGAGACAATCAGAATTACACAAAATGACATGAAGATGTGCCCAGTGAAACAGTGAAAATTAAGCAGATTGAGATGAAATGTGCACAGTGAAAAAGTGCGAATTAAACCGATTGACATGAAGATGTGCACAGTGAGAAACTGAGAATTACACAGAATGACATGAAGATGTGCACAGTGAGACAATGAGAAAGACTCAGAATTACAGGAATATGTGCACAGTGAGACACTGAGAATTACACAGAATGACATGAAGATGTGTAATGTGAGAAACTGAGACTGACACAGAATGACCTGAAGATGTGTACATTGAGATATTGAGAATTACACAGAATGACATGAAAAGGTGTACAGTGTGACATTGAAAATTACACAGAATGACTTGAAGATGTGTAATGTGAGATACTGAGTCTTATACAGAGTGACATGAAGATGTGCACAGTGAGAAACTGAGACTTACACAGAGTGACATGATGATGTGCACAGTGACAAACTGAGACATACACAGAATGACATGAAAATGTGGAAAGTGAGACACTGAGAATTATTCAGAATGACACGAAGATGTGCACAGTGAGACGGTGAGAATTACACAGAATGACAAGAAGATGTGAAGAGTGAGACAGTGAGTATTACAAAGTATGACATGAGGATGAGCACAGTGAGACAATGAGAATTACACAGAATAACAGGAAAATGTGCACAGTGAGACACTGAGAATTACACAGAATGACATGTAGATGTGCACAGTGAGACACTGAAATTATACAGAATGACATGAAAAAAATGCATAATGAGAGACTGATAATTACACAGAATGACATGAACATGTGCACAGTGAGACAATGAGAATTACACAGAATAACAGGAAGATGTGCGCAGTGAGACACTGAGAATTACACAGCATGACATGAAGATGTGCACAGTGAGACAATCAGAATTACACAGAATGACATGAAGATGTGCCCAGTGAGGCAAAGAAAATTACGCAGATTGAGATGAAATGTGCACAGTGAAAAACTGAGAAATAAACTGATTGACATGAAAATATGCACAGTGAGAAACTGAGAATTACACAGAATGACATGAAGATGTGCACAGTGAGACAATGAGAATTACCCAGAATAACAGGAAGATGTGCGCAGTGAGACATTGAGAATTACACAGCATGACATGAAGATGTGCACAGTGAGACAATCAGAATTACACAGAATGACATGAAGATGTGCCCAGTGAGGCAAAGAAAATTACGCAGATTGAGATGAAATGTGCACAGTGAAAAACTGAGAGTTAAACGGATTGACATGAAGATGTGCACAGTGAGACAATGAGAATGACTCAGAATTACGGGAAGATGTGCAAAGGGAGATACTGAGAATTACTGAGAATGACATGAAGATGTGTAATGTGAGACACTGAGACTTATACAGAATGACATGAAGATGTGTTCAGTGAGAAACTGAAACTTACACAGAATGACATGAAGAGGTGCACAGTGAGACAGTGAGAATTACAGAAATGACGTGAAAATGTGCACATTGAGACATTGAGAATTACTCAGAATGACACGAAGATGTGAACAGTGAGACACTGAGAATTACACAGAATGACATGATGATGTGCACAGTGAGAAACTGAGACTTCCCAGAATGACTTGAAGATGTGCACAGTGAGCCACTGAGAATTACGCAGAATGACATGAAGATGTGTAATGTGAGACACTGAAACTTACACAGAATGACATGAAGATGTGCTCAGTGAGAAACTGAGACTTACACAGAATGACATGATGATGTGCACCGAGAGAAACTGAGACATACACAGAATGACATGAAAATGTGGATAGTGAGACACTGAGAATTACACAGAATGACGAAGATGTGCACAGTGAGACATTGAGAATTACGCAGAATGACATGAAGATGTGCACAGTGAAACACTGAGAATTATACAGAATGACATGAAAATGTGAATAATGAGACACTGATAATTACACAGAATGACATGAAGATGTGAACAGTGAGGCACAGATATTTGCAGAATGACATGAGACCGTGCACAGTGAGACAGTGAGAATTACTCAGAATGAGACGAAGATGTGCACAGTGAGACACGGAGAATTACTCAGAATGAGACGAAGATGTGCACAGTGAGACACGGAGAATTACACAGAATGATATGAAAATTTGCAGTGAGACACTGAGATTTACACAGAATGACGTGAACATATGCATAATGAGACACTGATAATTACACAAAATGACATGAAGATGTGCACAGTGTGACATTGAGAATTACACAGTATAACAGGAAGATGTGCACTGTAAGACACTGAGAATAACACAGAATGACATGAAGATGTGTAATGTGAGACACTAAGAATTACACTGAATGACATGAAGAGGTTCACAGAGAGCCACTGAAAATTATGCAAATTGAGATGAAATGTGCACAGTGAAAAACTCTTAATTAAAGCGATTGACATGAAGATGTGCACAGTGAGACATTGAGAATTACACAGAATGACTTGATGAAGTGTAATGTGAGACACTGAGCCTTATACAGAATGACATGAAGATGTGCACTGTGAGAAACTGAGACTTACACAGAATGACATGATGATGTGCACAGTGAGAAACTGAGACATACACAGAACGACATGAAAATGTGGAAAGTGAGACACTGAGAATTATTCAGAATGACACGAAGATGTGCACAGTGAGACGGTGAGAATTACACAGAATGACAAGAAGATGTGAAGAGTGAGACAGTGAGTATTACAAAGTATGACATGAGGATGAGCACAGTGAGACAATGAGAATTACACAGAATAACAGGAAAATGTGCACAGTGAGGCACTGAGAATTACACAGAATGACATGTAGATGTGTATTGTGAGGCACTGAGACTTACACAGAATGACATGAAGATGTGCACAGTGAGACACTGACAATTAAGCAGAATAACATGAAGATGTGCACAGTGATACACTGAGAATTATACAGAATGACATAAAAAAAATGCATAATGAGACACTGATAATTACCCAGAATGACATGAAGATGTGCACAGTGTGACAATGAGAATTACACAGAATAACAGGAAGATGTGCACCGTGAGAAATTTAGAATTACACAGAATGACATGAAGATGTGTATTGTGAGAGACTGAAAGTTACACAGAATGACATGAAGATGTGCACAGTGAGAAACTGAGACTTACACAGAATGACCTGAAGCTGTGCACATGAGATATTGAGAATTACACAGAATGACATGATGATGTGCACAGTGAGAAACTGAGACTTACACAGAATGACATGGAGATGTGCACAGTGAGGCACTGAGAATTACAGAGAATGACACGAAATTGTGTAATGTGAGACACTGAGACTTACACAGAATGACATGACGATGTGCACAGAGAGACATGAGAATTACACAGAATGACGTGAACATGTGCATAATGAGACACTGATAATTGCACAAAATGACATGAAGATGTGCACAGTGGGACAATGAGAATAACACAGAATAACAGGAAGATGTGTAATGTGAGACACTGAGAATTGGACAGAATGACATGAAGATGTGGACAGTGAGACAATGAGAATTACAAAGAATGACATGAAGAGGTGCACAGTGAGCCACTGGAAATTATGCAGATTGAGATGAAATGTGCACAGTGAAAAACTCTTAATAAAAGCGATTGACATGAAGATGTGCACAGTGAGACATTGAGAATTACAGAGAATGACATGAAATTGTGTAATGTGAGACACTGAGCCTTATACAGAATGACATGAAGATGTGCACAGTAAGAAACTGAGACTTACACAGAGTGACATGAAGATGTGTAATGTGAGACATGAAACTTACACAGAATGACATGAAGATGTGCTCAGTGAGAAACTGAGACTTACACAGAATGACATGATGATGTGCACAGAGAGAAACTGAGACATACACAGAATGACATGAAAATGTGGATAGTGAGACACTGAGAATTACACAGAATGACACGAAGATGTGCACAGTGAGACATTGAGAATTACGCAGAATGACATGAAGATGTGCACAGTGAGACACTGAGAATTACACAGAATGACATCAAAAGGTGTACAGTGAGACACTGAGAATTACACAGAATGACGCGAACATGTGCATAAGGAGACACTAATAATTACACAAAATGACATGAAGATGTGCACAGTATGACAATGAGAATTACACAGAATAACAGGAAGATGTGCACCGTGAGAAATTGAGAATTACACAGAATGACATGAAGATGTGTATTGTGAGACACTGAGATTTACACAGAATGACATGATGATGTGCACAGTGAAAAACTGAGACTTCCCAGAATGACTTGAAGATGTGCACAGTGAGCCACTGAGAATTACACAGAATGACATGAAGATGTGTAATGTGAGACACTGAAACTTACACAGAATGACATGATGATGTGCACAGAGAGAAACTGAGACTTACACAGAATGACATGAAAATGTGGATAGTGAGACACTGAGAATTACACAGAATGACACGAAGATGTGCACAGTGAGACATTGAGAATTACGCAGAATGACATGAAGATGTGCACAGTGAGACACTGAGAATTATACAGAATGACATAAAAAAAATGCATAATGAGACACTGATAATTACACAGAATGACATGAAGATGTGAACAGTGAGGCACAGATATTTGCAGAATGACATGAGACCGTGCACAGTGAGACAGTGAGAATTACTCAGAATGAGACGAAGATGTGCACAGTGAGACACGGAGAATTACACAGAATGATATGAAAAGGTGCAGTGAGACACTGAGATTTACACAGAATGACGTGAACATATGCATAATGAGACACTGATAATTACACAAAATGACATGAAGATGTGCACAGTGTGACATTGAGAATTACACAGTATAACAGGAAGAAGTGCACTGTGAGACACTGAGAATAACACAGAATGACA
This sequence comes from Isurus oxyrinchus, assembly GCA_026770705.1. Taxonomy (NCBI): domain Eukaryota; kingdom Metazoa; phylum Chordata; class Chondrichthyes; order Lamniformes; family Lamnidae; genus Isurus; species Isurus oxyrinchus. Next base: position 93,443,530 of record JANJGN010000016.1, read on the forward strand.
TGAAGATGTGTAATGTGAGACACTAAGAATTACACTGAATGACATGAAGAGGTTCACAGAGAGCCACTGAAAATTATGCAAATTGAGATGAAATGTGCACAGTGAAAAACTCTTAATTAAAGCGATTGACATGAAGATGTGCACAGTGAGACATTGAGAATTACACAGAATGACTTGATGAAGTGTAATGTGAGACACTGAGCCTTATACAGAATGACATGAAGATGTGCACTGTGAGAAACTGAGACTTACACAGAATGACATGATGATGTGCACAGTGAGAAACTGAGACATACACAGAATGACATGAAAATGTGGAAAGTGAGACACTGAGAATTATTCAAAATGACACGAAGATGTGCACAGTGAGACGGTGAGAATTACACAGAATGACAAGAAGATGTGAAGAGTGAGACAGTGAGTATTACAAAGTATGACATGAGGATGAGCACAGTGAGGCACTGAGACATACACAGAATGACATGAAGATGTGCACAGTGAGACACTGACAATTAAGCAGAATAACATGAAGATGTGCACAGTGATACACTGAGAATTATACAGAATGACATAAAAAAATGCATAATGAGACACTGATAATTACCCAGAATGACATGAAGATGTGCACAGTGTGACAATGAGAATTACACAGAATAACAGGAAGATGTGCACCGTGAGAAATTTAGAATTACACAGAATGACATGAAGATGTGTATTGTGAGAGACTGAAATTTACACAGAATGACATGAAGATGTGCACAGTGAGAAACTGAGACTTACACAGAATGACCTGAAGCTGTGCACATGAGATATTGAGAATTACACAGAATGACATGATGATGTGCACAGTGAGAAACTGAGACTTACACAGAATGACATGGAGATGTGCACAGTGAGGCACTGAGAATTACAGAGAATGACACGAAATTGTGTAATGTGAGACACTGAGACTTACACAGAATGACATGACGATGTGCACAGAGAGACATGAGAATTACACAGAATGACGTGAACATGTGCATAATGAGACACTGATAATTGCACAAAATGACATGAAGATGTGCACAGTGGGACAATGAGAATAACACAGAATAACAGGAAGATGTGTAATGTGAGACACTGAGAATTGGACAGAATGACATGAAGATGTGGACAGTGAGACAATGAGAATTACAAAGAATGACATGAAGAGGTGCGCAGTGAGCCACTGGAAATTATGCAGATTGAGATGAAATGTGCACAGTGAAAAACTCTTAATAAAAGCGATTGACATGAAGATGTGCACAGTGAGACATTGAGAATTACAGAGAATGACATGAAATTGTGTAATGTGAGACACTGAGCCTTATACAGAATGACATGAAGATGTGCACAGTAAGAAACTGAGACTTACACAGAGTGACATGAAGATCTGAACAGTGGGACACTGAGAATTGCACAGAATGACATGAAGAGGTGCACAGTGAGACAGTGAGTATTACAAAGTATGACATGAAGATGTGCATAGTGAGACAATGAGAATTACACAGAGTAACAGGAAAATGTGCACAGTGAGACACTGAGAATTACACAAAATGACATGTAGATGTGTATTGTGAGACATTGAGAATTACACAGAATGATACAATGACATCCCAGTGAGACACTGAGAATTACACAGAATGACATGAAGATGTGCAGTGAGACAATGAGAATTACGCAAAATAATCTTAAGATGTTCACAGTAAGACACTGAGAATTACACAGAATGACATGAAGATGTGCACAGTGAGACAATTAGAATTACACAGACTGAGATGAACATGCGTATAGTGAGACAATGAGAATTATAAAAAATGACATGAAGATGAGAACCGTGAGGCAATGAGAATTAGAGAGAATTGCAAGAATATGCATACATTGAGATACTGAGAATTACACAGAATGACACGAAGACGTGCACTGTGAGACACTGAAGATTGCACAGAATGACATGAATATGTAAACAGGAACAAACTGAGACGTACATGGAATGACATGAAGATGTGCACAGTGTGGCATTGAGAAATACACAGAATGAAACAAAGATGTTCTCAGTGACACAGTGCGAATTACCTAGAATGACAAGAAGATGCGCACAGTGAGAGACTCTGAATTACACAAAATGAAACGAAGATGTCCAAAGTGTGAGGCTGAGAATTACACAGAATGAATTGCAGATGTGCACAGTGAGACAATAAGAAATACACAGAATGACATGAAGAAGTGCACAGTGAGACATTGAGAATTACCTAGAATGACATGAAGATCTGCACCATGAGACAATGAGAAATACACTGAATGACATAAAGATGAGCACAGTGAGACAATGAGAATTACGTAGAATGACATGATGATGTGCACAGTGAGACACTGAGCATTACACGGAATGACATGAAGATGAGCCCAGTGAGACACTGAGAACTACCTAGAATGACATGAAGATGTGCACAGTGAGACCGTTAAAATTACAGAGAATGTCATGAAGATGTGCATAGTGAGACATTGAGGAATAGACAGAATGACACGAAGATGTGCACAGTGAGACACAAAATTACATAGAATGACATGACGATGTGCACAGTGAAACACTGAGAATTACACAGAATGACATGAAGACGTGCACAGTGACACAATGAGAAATACCTAGAATGACAAGAAGATGTGCCCAGTGATAGACTCTGAATTACAGAAAAAGAAATGAAGATGTCCAAAGTTTGAGGCTGAGAATTACACAGAATGACATGCAGATGTGCACAGTGAGACAATGAGAAATACACAGAATGCCATAAGGATGTGCACGTGAGACAATGAGAATTACATAGAATGACATGATGATGTGCACAGTGAGATACTGAGCATTCCAAAGAATGACATGAAGATGTGCACAGTGAGACAATGAGAAATACACAGAAAGACACGAAGATGTGCACAGTGAGAAACTGAGAATTACACAGAATGACATGAAGATGTGCACAGTGAGACAATGAGAAATACACAGAAAGACACGAAGATGTGCACAGTGAGAAACTGAGAATTACACAGAATGCCATAAGGACGTGCACAGTGAGACACTGAGAATTACCTAGAATGACATGAAGACGTGCACAGTGAGACCGTTAGAATTACACAGAATGTCACGAAGATGTGCACAGTGAGACAATGAGAAATACACTGAATGGCATGAAGATGTGCACAGTGGGACAATGAGAATTACCTAGAATGACATGAAGACGTGCACAGTGAGACCGTTAGAATTACACAGAATTTCATGAAGATGTGCATAGTGAGTCAATGAGAAATAGATAGAATGATACGAAGATGTGCACAGAGAGACACTGAGAATTACACAGAATGACATGAATTTATGTGCAGTGGGACACAGTATTACACAGAATGACATGAAGATCTGCACAGTGAATCAATGAGAATTACACAGAAGGACATGAAGATATGCCCAGTGAGACACTGAGAATTATAGAGAATGACATGAAGATGTGCACAGAGACACTGAGAATTACTTCCAATGATATGAAGATGTGCACAGTGAGAGACTGAGAATTATACAGAATGACATGGAGATGTGCACAGTGAGAAACTGAGAATTACACAGAATGAAATGAAGATGTGCACATGAGATATTGAGAATTACACAGAATGACATGATGATGTGCACAGTGAGAAACTGAGACTTACACAGAATGACATGGAGATGTGCACAGTGAGGCACTGAGAATTACAGAGAATGACACGAAATTGTGTAATGTGAGACACTGAGACTTACACAGAATGACATGACGATGTGCACAGAGAGACATGAGAATTACACAGAATGACGTGAACATGTGCATAATGATACACTGATAATTGCACAAAATGACATGAAGATGTGCACAGTGGGACAATGAGAATAACACAGAATAACAGGAAGATGTGTAATGTGAGACACTGAGAATTACACAGAATGCAGGAAGATGTGTACAGTTAGACAATGAGAGTTACACAGAATGCTATGAAGATATGCACAGTGAGAGACTGAGACTTACACAGATTGACACGAAAATGTGCACAGTGTGACAATGAAAATTACACAGAATGACACGAAGATGTTCACAGTGGGACACTGAGTGTTACACAGATTGACCTGAAGATGTGCACAGTGAGACAATGAGAATTACACAGAATGGCATGGAGATGTGCACAATGAGACACCGAGAATTATAGATAATTACACGAAGATGCTCACGGTGGGACATTGAGACTTACACAGATTGACATGAAGATGTGCACAGTGAGACAATGAGAATTACACAGAATGACATGAAGACGTGCACAGTGAGACTTTGAGAATTACACTGAATGACATGAAGATGAGAACAGTGTGACACTGAGAATTACACAGAAGGACACAAAGACGTGCCCAGTGAGACACTGAGAACAAAAAAGAATGGCATGAAGTCGTGCTCAGTGAGACACTGAGAATTAGGCAAAATGACATGATGATGTGCACAGTGAGACACTGAGAATTACACAGAATAACACAAAGATATGCACAGTGTGACAATGAGAATTACCTAGAATGATGTGAAGATGTGCACAGTGAGACACAGAGAATTAAACAGAATGACAGGAAGATGTGCATAGTGAGTCAATGAGAATTACACAGAATGACATGAAGATGTGCACAATGAGACACTGAGAATTATAGAGAATGACATGAAGATGTGCACAGTGATAGACTGAGAAATACACAGAATGACATGAAGATGTGCACAGTGAGACACTGAGAAATACCTAGAATGACATGAAGATGTGCAGAGTGAGAAACAAAGAATAACTAAGAATGACATGAACATGTGCACATTTAGCCAATGAGAATTACACAGAATTACACGAAGATGTGCACAGTGAAACAATGAGAATTTCAAAAAATGACATGAAGATGTGCAAAGTGAGTCACTGAGAATTACACAGAATAACATGAAGAGCTGCACAGTGAATCAATGAGAATTACATAGAATGACATGAAGATGTGCACAGTGAGACCCTGAGAATTACGCAGAATGACATGAAGACGTGTACAGTGAGACACTGGGAATTACATAGAATGACTCGAAGACGTGCACAGTGAGACACTGATAATTACACAAAATAACATGAAGACGTGCACGGTGAGAAATGAGAATTACACAGAATGACATGAAGACGTGCTCAGTGATACACTGAGAATTAGAAAGAATGACATGAAGATGTGCACAATGAGACAGTGAGAATTACACAGATTGACATGAAGATGTGCACAGAGAGACACTGAGAATTACACAGAATGACATGAATTTATGTGCAGTGGGACACAGAATTACACAGAATGACATGAAGATCTGCACAGTGAATCAATGAGAATTACACAGAATGACATGAAGATATGCCCAGTGAGACACTGAGAATTATAGAGAATGACATGAAGATGTGCACAAAGAGACACTGAGAATTACACAGAATGCAGGAAGATGTGTACAGTGAGACAATGAGAGTTACACAGAATGCTATGAAGATATGCACAGTGAGAGACTGAGAATTACACAGATTGACATGAAGATGTGCACAGTGAGACAATGAGAATTACACAGAATGGCATGGAGATGTGCACAGTGAGACACCGAGAATTATAGATAATGACACGAAGATGCTCACGGTGAGGCACTGAGAATTACACAAAATGAAATGAAGGCGTGCGCAGTAAGAAACTGAGAATTACCTAGAATCAGATGAAGATGTGCACAGTTAGACACTGAGTATTACACTGAATGACACGAAGATGTGCACAGTGAGGAAATGAGAATTACACAGAATGACACGAAGATGTTAACAGTGGGACATTGAGACTTACACAGATTGACATGAAGATGTGCACAGTGAGACAATGAGAATTACATAGAATGACATGAAGACGTGCACAGTGAGACTTTGAGAATTACACTGAATGACATGAAGATGAGAACAGTGTGACACTGAGAATTACACAGAAGGACACAAAGACGTGCCCAGTGAGACACTGAGAACAAAAAAGAATGGCATGAAGTCGTGCTCAGTGAGACACTGAGAATTAGGCAAAATGACATGATGATGTGCACAGTGAGACACTGAGAATTACACAGAATGACACAAAGATATGCACAGTGTGACAATGAGAATTACCTAGAATGATGCGAAGATGGGCACAGTGAGACACAGAGAATTAAACAGAATGACAGGAAGATGTGCATAGTGAGTCAATGAGAATTACACAGAATGACATGAAGATGTGCACAATGAGACACAGAATTATAGAGAATGACATGAAGATGTGCACAGTGATAGACTGAGAAATACACAGAATGACATGAAAATGTGCACAGTGAGACACTGAGAATTACAGAGAATGACCCACAGATGTGCACAATGAGACACTGAGAAATACCTAGAATGACATGAAGATGTGCACAGTGAGAAACAAAGAATAACTAAGAATGACATGAACATGTGCACAGTGAGACACTGAGAATTACATAGAATGACATGAAGTTGTGCACATTTAGCCAATGAAAATTGCACAGAATTACACGAAGATGTGCACAGTGAAACACTGAGAATTACCTAGAATGACATGAAGATGTGCACAGTGAGAAACAAAGAATAACTAAGAATGACATGAACATGTGCACAGTGAGACACTGAGAATTACACAGAATGACATGAAGTTGTGCACATTTAGCCAATGAGAATTACACAGAATTACACGAAGATGTGCACAGTGAAACAATGAGAATTTCAAAAAATGACATGAAGATGTGCAAAGTGAGTCACTGAGAATTACACAGAATAACATGAAGAGCTGCACTGTGAGACAATGAGAATTACACAGAATGATATGAAGATGTGCACAATGAGACACCGAGAATTATAGATAATGACACGAAGATGCTCACGGTGAGGCACTGAGAATTACACAAAATGAAATGAAGACGTGCGCAGTAAGAAACTGAGAATTACCTAGAATGACATGAAGATGTGCACAGTGAGGAAATGAGAATTACACAGAATGACACGAAGATGTTAACAGTGAGACATTGAGACTTACACAGATTGACATGAAGATGTGCACAGTGAGACAATGAGAATTACACAGAATGACATGAAGATGTGCACAGTGTGACAATGAGAATGACACGAAGATGTTCACAGTGGGACATTGAGAGTTACACAGATTGACATGAAGATGTGCACAGTGACACAATGAGAATTACACAGAATTACAGGAAGATATGCACAGTGAGATGCTGAAAATTACACTGAATAACACGAAGATGTGCACAGTGAGACACTGAGAATTAAGTGAAAAACATGGAGATGTGCACTTTGGGAAACTGAGGATTACACAGAATAACATGAAGATGTGCACATTGAGACAATGATAATTACACAGTATTACGTGAAGATGTGCAGAATCAGACAATGAGAAATACATAGAAAAAATGAAGATTTGCAGAGTGAGACACACAGAATTACACAGAATGATATGAAAGTGTGCTCAGTGAGACACTGAGAATTCCCAAGAATGCCATGAAGATATGCATAAAGACAAAATGAGAATTACACAGAACGACATGATGATGTGCTCAGTGAGAAACTGAGAATTCCACAGAATGACATGAAGATGTGCACAGTGAGACACTGAGTATTACACAGAATGACATGAAGAATGTGCACAGTGAGAAACTGAGAATTACACAGAATGACATGAAGATGTGCACAATGAGACACCGAGAATTATAGATAATGACACGGAGATGCACACAGTGAGGCACTGAGAATTACACAAAATGAAATGAAGACGTGCACATTAAGAAACTGCGAAGTACCTAGAATGACATGAAGATGTGCACAGTGAGACACTGAGAATTACACAGAATGACACGAAGATGTTCACATTGGGACATTGAGACTTACTTAGATTGACATGAAGATGTGCACAGTGAGACAATGAGAATCACACAGAATTAGATGAAGATGTGCACAGTGAAACACTGAGAATTACAAAAAATGTCATGATGATTTGCCCATTGAGGTGCTGAAAATTATACTGAATAACACAAAGATGTGCACAGTGAGACACAGAGAATTAAGTGAATGAAATGGAGATGTGCACAGTGAGAAACAGGATTACACAGAATGACATGAAGATGTGCACATTGAGACAATGATAATTACACATTATTACGCGAAGATATGCACAATAAGACAATGAGAAATACACAGAATGAAACGAAGATTTACAGAGTGAGACACACAGAATTACACAGAATGACATGAAGGTGTGCACAGTGAGACACTGAGAATTCTCAACAATGACATGAAGATGTGCATAGAGAAAAAATGAGAATTACACAGAATGACATGAAGATGTGCACAGTGAGATAATGAGAATTAAACAGAATGACACGAATATGTGCACAGTGAGACAATGAGAATTACACAGAATTACAAGAAGATATGCAGAGTGAGGTACTGAGAATTAAGCAGAATGACAAGACGATGTGCACATTGAGGCAATGAGGATTACATAGAATGACAGAAAGATGAGCACAGTGAGAAACTGAGAATTACACAGAATGACATGAAGATCAGCACAGTGAGACACTGAGAATTACACAGAATGAAATGAACATGTGCACAGTGAGACATTGAGAATTACACAGAATGACATGAAGGCGTGCACAGTGAGACACTGAGAATTAACTAGAATGACATGATGTTGTGCTCAGTGAGACACTGAGAATTCCACAGAATGACATTAAGATATGCACAGTGAGTCAATGAGAATTTCACAGAATGACAGGAAGAATGTGCACAGTGAGGAACTGAGAATTGCACCGAATGACATGAAGATGTGCACAATGAGAGACTGAGAATAATAGATAATGACACGAAGATGGGCACAGTGAGGCACAGAGAATTACACAAAATGACAAGAAGACGTGCACAGTGAGATACTGAGATTTACACAGAATGACACAAAAATGTGCAGAGTGAGACTATGAGAATTACACAGAATGACACGAAGAAGTTCACAGTGGAACAATGAGACTTAGACAGATTGACATGAAGATGTTCAGAGTGAGACACAGTATTACACTGAATGACAGGAAGATGTGCAGAGTGAGAAACTGAGAATTACACAGAATGACACGAAAATGTGCACAGTGAGACAATGAGAAGTACACAGAATGACACGAAGATGTTCACAGTGGGACACTGAGACTTACACAGATTGACATGAAGATGTGCACAGTGAGACAATGAGAATTACACAGAATGACATGAAGATGTGCACAGTGAGACACTGAGACTTACACAGAATGACATGAAGATGTGCACAGTGAGAAATTGAGAAGTACACAGAATGACATTAAGATCAGAACAGTGAGGTACTGAGAATTACACAGAATGTCACGAAGATGTGCACAGTGAGATAGTGAGAGGAAAACAGAATGACACGAAGATGTGCACAGTGAGACAATGAAAATTACATAGAATAACACGAAGATGTGCAGAGTGTGACACGGAGAATTACAAAGAATGACACGAAGATGTTTACTGTGAGATACTGAGACTTACACAGATTGACGTGAAGATGTGCAAAATGATACAATGAGAATTAAACAGAATGACAGGAAGATGTGCTCATTGAGACGCTTATAAATACACAGTATGACATGAAGATTTGCACAGTGAGACACTGAGAATTACAAAAAATGACATGAAGATGTGCACAATGAGACACTGAGAGTTACACAGAATAACAAGAAGGTATGCACAGTGAGACACTGAGAATTACGCAGAATGACATGACGATGTGCACATTGAGGCAATGAGAATTACATAGAATGACAGAAAGATTAGCACAGTGAAAAAATGAGAATTCATGTCATTCTGTCTAATTCAGTGTCTCACTGTTCACATATTCATGTCATTCTTTGTAATTCTCAGTGTTTCACTGTGCATGTCTTCATGTCATTCTATCTAATTCCCAATGTTTCACGGCATGTCTTCATTTCAAATTGTATAATTCTAAGTTTTTCAATGTGCACGTCTTCGTGTCATTCTGTGTAATTCTCAGTGTCTCACTGTTCTGAGACAAAGCGAGATACACAGAATGAAACAAAGATTTGCAGAGTGAGACACAGAGAATTACAAAGAATGACATGAGGGTGTGCACAGTGAGAAACTGATAATTCCCAACATGACATGAAGATGTGCATAGAGAAAAAATGAGAATTACACAGAATGACATGAAGATGTGCACAGTGAGATAATGAGAATTACACAGAATAACAAGAAGATATGCACAGTGAGACACTGAGAATTACGCAGAATGACATGACGATGTGCACATTGAGGCAATGAGGATTACATAGAATGACAGAAAGATGAGCACAGTGAAACAATGAGAATTACACAGAATGACATGAAGAGGTGCACAATGAAACACTGAGAATTACAAAAAATGACAAGATGATGTGCACAGTGAGATGCTGAGAATTACACAGAAAGATAATGAAGATGTGCACAGTGTGGCAATCGGAATTACATAGAATGTCCCAAAGATGAGCACAATGAGTCACTGAGAATTAACTAGAATGACATGAAGATATGCACAGTGAGAAAATGAGAATTACACAGAATGACATGAAGATATGCACAGTGAAACACTGAGAATTTCACAGAATAACACGAAGATGTGCACATTGAGAAATTGAGAAGTACACAGAATGACATGAAGATGAGAACAGTGAGACACTGAGAAATACACGGAATGACACGAAGACGTGCACACTGAAAAACTTGGAATTATACAATTTGACATGAAGACCTGCAGTGAAACACTGAGAATTAGACAGAATTACATGAAGACATGTGCAGTGAAACACTGAGAATTACAAAGAATGACATGAATATGTGCACAGTGAGACACTGAATATTACACAGAATGACATGAAGATGTGCACATTGAGACAATGATAATTTCGCAGTATTATGCAAAGATGTGCTCAATAAGATAATGAGAAATACACAGAATGAAACGAAGATTTGCAGAGTGAGACACACAGAATTACACAGAATGAAATGAAGGTGTGCACAGTGAGACACTGAGAATTCCCAAGAATGACATGAAGATGTGCACAGTGAGAAAATGAAAATTAGATAGAATGACGTGAAGATGTGCACAGTGAGATACTGAGAATTACACAGAATAACAAGAAGATGTGCACAGTGAGACAATGAAAATTAGATAGAATGACATGAAGATGTGCACAGTGAGATACTGACAATTACACAGAATGACATGAAGATGTGCACAGTGAGATACTGACAATTACACAGAATGACATGAAGATGTGCACAGTGAGACACTGAGACTTACACAGATTGAAACGAAGATGTGTACTTTCAGACACTGAGAATGACACAGAATGACATGAAGATGTGCACAGTGAAACAATGAGAATTACACCGAATGACATGAAGATGTGCACAATGAGACACTGAGAATAGTAGATAATGACACGAAGATGGGCACAGTGAGGCACTGAGAATTACACAAAATGTCATGAAGACATGCACAGTGAGAAACTGAGAATTACACAGAATGACACGAAGATGTTCACAGTGGGACACTGAGACTTACACAGATTGATATGAAGATGTGCACAGTGAGACAATGAGAATTACAGAGAATGACATGAAGATATGCACAGTGAAGCACTGAGAATTACAAAAAATGACATGATGATTTGCACAGTGAGATGCTGAGAATTACAGAGCATGACTTGAAGATGTGCACAGTGAGACACAGAATTACACAGAAAGATAATGAAGATGTGCACAGTGTGGCAATCGGAATTAAATAGAATGTCACAAAGATGAGCACAATGAGGCACTGAAAATTAACTAGAATGACATGAAGATATGCACAGTGAGAAAATGAGAATTACACAGAATGACATGAAGATGTGCACAGTGAGACAATGAGAAAAAACAGAATGACAGGAAGATGTGCTCATTGAGACGCTTATAAATACACAGTATGACATGAAGATTTGCACAGTGAGACACTGAGAATTACAAAAAATGACATGAAGATGTGCACAATTAGACACTGAGAGTTACACAGAATAACAAGAAGATATGCACAGTGAAACACTGAGAATTACGCAGAATGACATGACGTTGTGTACATTGAGGCAATGAGGATTACATAGAATGACAGAAAGATTAGCACAGTGAAAAAATGAGAATTCATGTCATTCTGTCTAATTCTCAGTGTCTCAATGTGCACATATTCATGTCATTCTTTGTAATTCTCAGTGTTTCACTGTGCACGTCTTCATGTCATTCTGTCTAATTCCCAATGTTTCACGGCACGTCGTCATTTCAAATTGTATAATTCTAAGTTTTTCAATGTGCACGTCTTCGTGTCATTCTGTGTAATTCTCAGTGTCTCACTGTTCGGCGACAATGAGAGATACACAGAATGAAACGAAGATTTGCAGAGTGAGACACAGAGAATTACAAAGAATGACATGAAGGTGTGCACAGTGAGACACTGATAATTCCCAACAATGACATGAAGATGTGCATAGAGAAAAAATGAGAATTACACAGAATGACATGAAGATGTGCACAGTGAGATAATGAGACTTACACAGATTGAAACGAAGATGTGTACTTTGAGAAACTGAGAATGACACAGAATGACATGAAGATGTGCACAGTGAGAAACTGAGAATTACACCGAATGACATGAAGATGTGCACAATGAGACACTGAGAATAGTAGATAATGACACGAAGATGGGCACAGTGAGGCACTGAGAATTACACAAAATGTCACGAAGACATGCACAGTGAGAAACTGAGAATTACACAGAATGATACGAAAATGTGCACAGTGAGACAATGAGAATTACACAGAATGACACGAAGATGTTCACAGTGGGACACTGAGACTTACACAGATTGACATGAAGATGTGCACAGTGAGACAATGAGAATTACAGAGAATGACATGAAGATATGCACAGTGAAGCACTGAGAATTACAAAGAATGACATGATGATTTGCACAGTGAGATGCTGAGAATTACTGAGCATGAAATGAAGATGTGCACAGTGAGACACAGAATTACACAGAAAGATAATGAAGATGTGCACAGTGTGGCAATGGGAATTACATAGAATGTCACAAAGATGAGCACAATGAGGCACTGTGAATTAACTAGAATGATATGAAGATATGCACAGTGAGAAAATGAGAATTACACAGAATGACATGAAGATGTGCACAGTGAGACACTGAGAATTACACAGAATAACACGAAGATGTGCACAGTGAGACACTGAGAATTACTCAGCATGACTTGAAGATGTGCACAGTGAGACACTGAGAATTACACAGAAAGATAATGAAGATGTGCACAGTGTTGCAATGAGAATTACATAGAATGTCACAAAGATGAGCACAATGAGGCACTGCGAATTAACTAGAATGACATGAAGATATGCACAGTGAGAAAATGAGAATTACACAGAATGATATGAAGATGTGCACAGCGAGAAACTGAGGATTACACAGAATGACAGGAAGATGTGCACAATGAAACAATTATAATTACACAGTATTAAGCGAAGATGTGCACAATTAGACAATGAGAAATACACAGAATGAAACGAAGATTTGCAGAGTGAGACAGACAGAATTACACAGAATGACATGAAGGTGTGCACAGTGAGTCACTGAGAATTCCCAAGAATGACATGAAGATGTGCATAGAGAAAAAATGAGAATTTCACAGAATGACATAAAGATGTGCACAGTGAGATAGTGAGAGGAAAACATAATGACACGGAGATGTGCACAGTGAGACAATGAGAATTACTTAAAATAACACGAAGATGTGCACAGTGTGACACGGAGAATTACGAAGAATGTCACGAAGATGTTCACTGTGAGATACTGAGACTTACACAAATTGACATGATGATGTGCAAAGTGAGACAATGAGAATTAAACAGAATGACACGAAGATGTGCTCTTTGAGACGCTTTTAATTACACAGCATGAAATGCAGATGTGCACAGTGAGACACTGAGAGTTACACAGAATAACAAGAAGATACGCACAGTGATACACTGAGAATTACACAGAATGACATGACGATGTGTACATTGAGGCAATGAGGATGACAGAATGACAGAAAGATGAGCACAGTGAAAAAATGAGAATTCATGTCATTCTGTCTAATTCAGTGTCTCACTGTCCACATATTCATGTCATTCTTTGTAATTCTCAGTGTTTCACTGTGCACGTCTTCATGTCATTCTATCTAATTCCCAATGTTTCACGGCACGTCTTCATTTCAAATTGTATAATTCTAAGTTTTTCACTGTGCACGTCTTCGTGTCATTCTGTGTAAGTCTCAGTGTCTCACTGTTCTGAGACAATGAGAGATACACAGAATGAAACGAAGATTTGCAGAGTGAGACACAGAGAATTACATAGAATGACATGAAGGTGTGCACAGTGAGACACTGAGAATTTCCAACAATGACATGAAGATGTGCATAGAGAAAAAATGAGAATTAGACAGAATGACATGAAGATGTGCACAGTGAGATAATGAGAATTAAACAGAATGACACGAATATGAGCACAGTGAGACAATGAGAATTACGCAGAATAACAAGAAGATATGCACAGTGAGACACTGAGAATTACACAGAATGACATGACGATGTGCACATTGAGGCAATGAGGATTACATAGAATGACAGAAAGATGAGCACAGTGAGAAACTGAGAATTACACAGAATGACATGAAGAATGTGTACAGTGAGAAACAGAGAATTACACAGAATGACATGAAGATGTGCACAATGAGACACTGAGAATAGTAGATAACGACACGAAGATGGGCACAGTGAAGCACTGAGACTTACACAAATTGACATGATGATGTGCAAAGTGAGACAATGAGAATTAAACAGAATGACACGAAGATGTGCTCTTTGAGACGCTTTTAATTACACAGCATGATATGAAGATGTGCACAGTGAAACACTGAGAATTACAAAAAATGACAGGAAGATGTGAACAGTGAGACACTGAGAGTTACACAGAATAACAAGAAGATATGCACAGTGAGACACTGAGAATTACACAGAATGACTTGAAGATGAGCACAGTGAGACACTGAGAATCACACAGAATGACATGAAGATGTGCACAGAGACACTGAGAATAGTAGATAATGACACGAAGATGGGCACAGTGAGGCACTGAGAATTACACAAAATGTCATGAAGACATGCACAGTGAGAAACTGAGAACTACACAGAATGACACGAAGATGTGCACAGTGAGACAATGAGAATTACACAGAATGACACGAAGATGTTCACAGTGGGACAATGAGAATTACACAGATTGAAACGAAGATGTGTACTTTGAGACACTGAGAATGACACAGAATGACATGAAGATGTGCACAATGAGACACTGAGAATAGTAGATAATGACACGAAGATGGGCGCAGTGAGGCACTGAGAATTACACTAAATGTCATGAAGACATGCACAGTGAGAAACTGAGAATTACACAGAATGATACGAAAATGTGCACAGTGAGACAATGAGAATTACACAGAATGACACGAAGATGTTCACAGTGGGACACTGAGACTTACACAGATTGACGTGAAGATGTGCACAGTGAGACAATGAGAATTACACAGAATGACATGAAGATATGCACAGTGAAGCACTGAGAATTACAAAGAATGACATGATGATTTGCACAGTGAGATGCTGAGAATTACTGAGCATGAAATGAAGATGTGCACAGTGAGACACAGAATTACACAGAAAGATAATGAAGATGTGCACAGTGTGGCAATGGGAATTACATAGAATGTCACAAAGATGAGCACAATGAGGCACTGTGAATTAACTAGAATGACATGAAGATATGCACAGTGAGAAAATGAGAATTACACAGAATGACATGAAGATGTGCACAGTGAGACACTGAGAGTTACACAGAATAACAAGAAGATACGCACAGTGATACACTGAGAATTACACAGAATGACATGACGATGTGCACATTGAGGCAATGAGGATTACTTAGAATGACAGAAAGATGAGCACAGTGAAAAAATGAGAATTCATGTCATTCTGTCAATTCTCAGTGTCTCACTGTGCACGTCTTCATGTCATTCTGTCTAATTCCCAGTGTTTCACTGCACATCATCATTTCAAATTGTATAATTCTAAGTTTTTCACTGTGCACGTCTTCGTGTCATTCTGTGTAAGTCTCAGTGTCTCACTGTTCTGAGACAATGAGAGATACACAGAATGAAACGAAGATTTGCAGAGTGAGACACAGAGAATTAAATAGAATGACATGAAGGTGTGCACAGTGAGACACTGAGAATTTCCAACCATGACATGAAGATGTGCATAGAGAAAAAATGAGTATTACACAGAATGACATGAAGATGTGCACAGTGAGATAATGAGAATTAAACAGAATGACACGAATATGTGCACAGTGAGACAATGAGAATCACGCAGAATAACAAGAAGATATGCACAGTGAGACACTGAGAATTACACAAGAAGACATGACGATGTGCACATTGAGGCAATGTTGATTACATAGAATGAAAGAAAGATGAGCACAGTGAGAAACTGAGAATTACACAGAATGACATGAAGAATGTGCACAGTGAGAAACAGAGAATTACACAGAATGACATGAAGATGTGCACAATGAGACACTGAGAATAGTAGATAACGACACGAAGATGGGCACAGTGAAGCACTGAGACTTACACAAATTGACATGATGATGTGCAAAGTGAGACAATGAGAATTAAACAGAATGACACGAAGATGTCCTCATTGTGACGCATTTAATTGAACAGTATGATATGAAGATGTGCACAGTGAAACACTGAGAATTACAAAAAATGACATGAAGATGTGCACAATTAGACACTGAGAGTTACACAGAATAACAAGAAGATATGCACAGTGGGACACTGAGAATTACGCAGAATGACATGACGTTGTGTACATTGAGGCAATGAGGATTACATAGAATGACAGAAAGATTAGCACAGTGAAAAAATGAGAATTCATGTCATTCTGTCTAATTCTCAGTGTCTCAATGTGCACATATTCATGTCATTCTTTGTAATTCTCAGTGTTTCACTGTGCACGTCTTCATGTCATTCTGTCTAATTCCCAATGTTTCACGGCACGTCGTCATTTCAAATTGTATAATTCTAAGTTTTTCAATGTGCACGTCTTCGTGTCATTCTGTGTAATTCTCAGTGTCTCACTGTGCACGTCTTCGTGTCATTCTGTGTAATTCTCAGTGTCTCACTGTTCGGCGACAATGAGAGATACACAGAATGAAACGAAGATTTGCAGAGTGAGACACAGAGAATTACAAAGAATGACATGAAGGTGTGCACAGTGAGAAACTGATAATTCCCAACAATGACATGAAGATGTGCATAGAGAAAAAATGAGAATTACACAGAATGACATGAAGATGTGCACAGTGAGACACTGAGACTTACACAGATTGAAACGAAGATGTGTACTTTGAGACACTGAGAATGACACAGAATGACATGAAAATGTGCACAGTGAGAAACTGAGAATTACACCGAATGACATGAAGATGTGCACAATGAGACACTGAGAATAGTAGATAATGACACGAAGATGGGCACAGTGAGGCACTGAGAATTACACAAAATGTCACGAAGACATGCACAGTGAGAAACTGAGAATTACACAGAATGATACGAAAATGTGCACAGTGAGACAATGAGAATTACACAGAATGACACGAAGATGTTCACAGTGGGACACTGAGACTTACACAGATTGACATGAAGATGTGCACAGTGAGACAATGAGAATTACAGAGAATGACATGAAGATATGCACAGTGAAGCACTGAGAATTACAAAGAATGACATGATGATTTGCACAGTGAGATGCTGAGAATTACTGAGCATGAAATGAAGATGTGCACAGTGAGACACAGAATTACACAGAAAGATAATGAAGATGTGCACAGTGTGGCAATGGGAATTACATAGAATGTCACAAAGATGAGCACAATGAGGCACTGTGAATTAACTAGAATGATATGAAGATATGCACAGTGAGAAAATGAGAATTACACAGAATGACATGAAGATGTGCACAGTGAGACACTGAGAATTACACAGAATAACACGAAGATGTGCACAGTGAGACACTGAGAATTACTCAGCATGACTTGAAGATGTGCACAGTGAGACACTGAGAATTACACAGAAAGATAATGAAGATGTGCACAGTGTTGCAATGAGAATTACATAGAATGTCACAAAGATGAGCACAATGAGGCACTGCGAATTAACTAGAATGACATGAAGATATGCACAGTGAGAAAATGAGAATTACACAGAATGATATGAAGATGTGCACAGCGAGAAACTGAGGATTACACAGAATGACAGGAAGATGTGCACAATGAAACAATTATAATTACACAGTATTAAGCGAAGATGTGCACAATTAGACAATGAGAAATACACAGAATGAAACGAAGATTTGCAGAGTGAGACAGACAGAATTACACAGAATGACATGAAGGTGTGCACAGTGAGTCACTGAGAATTCCCAAGAATGACATGAAGATGTGCATAGAGAAAAAATGAGAATTTCACAGAATGACATAAAGATGTGCACAGTGAGATAGTGAGAGGAAAACATAATGACACGGAGATGTGCACAGTGAGACAATGAGAATTACTTAAAATAACACGAAGATGTGCACAGTGTGACACGGAGAATTACGAAGAATGTCACGAAGATGTTCACTGTGAGATACTGAGACTTACACAAATTGACATGATGATGTGCAAAGTGAGACAATGAGAATTAAACAGAATGACACGAAGATGTGCTCTTTGAGACGCTTTTAATTACACAGCATGACATGCAGATGTGCACAGTGAGACACTGAGAGTTACACAGAATAACAAGAAGATACGCACAGTGATACACTGAGAATTACACAGAATGACATGACGATGTGTACATTGAGGCAATGAGGATGACAGAATGACAGAAAGATGAGCACAGTGAAAAAATGAGAATTCATGTCATTCTGTCTAATTCAGTGTCTCACTGTCCACATATTCATGTCATTCTTTGTAATTCTCAGTGTTTCACTGTGCATGTCTTCATGTCATTCTATCTAATTCCCAATGTTTCACGGCACGTCTTCATTTCAAATTGTATAATTCTAAGTTTTTCACTGTGCACGTCTTCGTGTCATTCTGTGTAAGTCTCAGTGTCTCACTGTTCTGAGACAATGAGAGATACACAGAATGAAACGAAGATTTGCAGAGTGAGACACAGAGAATTACATAGAATGACATGAAGGTGTGCACAGTGAGACACTGAGAATTTCCAACAATGACATGAAGATGTGCATAGAGAAAAAATGAGAATTAGACAGAATGACATGAAGATGTGCACAGTGAGATAATGAGAATTAAACAGAATGACACGAATATGAGCACAGTGAGACAATGAGAATTACGCAGAATAACAAGAAGATGTGCACAGTGAGACACTGAGAATTACACAGAATGACATGACGATGTGCACATTGAGGCAATGAGGATTACATAGAATGACAGAAAGATGAGCACAGTGAGAAACTGAGAATTACACAGAATGACATGAAGAATGTGTACAGTGAGAAACAGAGAATTACACAGAATGACATGAAGATGTGCACAATGAGACACTGAGAATAGTAGATAACGACACGAAGATGGGCACAGTGAAGCACTGAGACTTACACAAATTGACATGATGATGTGCAAAGTGAGACAATGAGAATTAAACAGAATGACACGAAGATGTGCTCTTTGAGACGCTTTTAATTACACAGCATGATATGAAGATGTGCACAGTGAAACACTGAGAATTACAAAAAATGACAGGAAGATGTGAACAGTGAGACACTGAGAGTTACACAGAATAACAAGAAGATATGCACAGTGAGACACTGAGAATTACACAGAATGACTTGAAGATGAGCACAGTGAGACACTGAGAATCACACAGAATGACATGAAGATGTGCACAGAGACACTGAGAATAGTAGATAATGACACGAAGATGGGCACAGTGAGGCACTGAGAATTACACAAAATGTCATGAAGACATGCACAGTGAGAAACTGAGAACTACACAGAATGACACGAAGATGTGCACAGTGAGACAATGAGAATTACACAGAATGACACGAAGATGTTCACAGTGGGACAATGAGAATTACACAGATTGAAACGAAGATGTGTACTTTGAGACACTGAGAATGACACAGAATGACATGAAGATGTGCACAATGAGACACTGAGAATAGTAGATAATGACACGAAGATGGGCGCAGTGAGGCACTGAGAATTACACTAAATGTCATGAAGACATGCACAGTGAGAAACTGAGAATTACACAGAATGATACGAAAATGTGCACAGTGAGACAATGAGAATTACACAGAATGACACGAAGATGTTCATAGTGGGACACTGAGACTTACACAGATTGACGTGAAGATGTGCACAGTGAGACAATGAGAATTACACAGAATGACATGAAGATATGCACTGTGAAGCACTGAGAATTACAAAGAATGACATGATGATTTGCACAGTGAGATGCTGAGAATTACTGAGCATGAAATGAAGATGTGCACAGTGAGACACAGAATTACACAGAAAGATAATGAAGATGTGAGTCACTGAGATTTCCCTAGAATGACATGAAGATGTACATAGAGAAAAAATAAGAATTACACAGAATGACACGAAGATGTGCACAGTGAGACAATGTGAATTACATAGAATAACACGAAGATGTGCACAGTGAGACACTGAGAATTACGAAGAATGACATGAAGATGTTCACTGTGAGATACTGAGACTGACACAAATTGACATGATGATGTGCAATGTGAGACAATGAGAATTAAACAGAATGACACGAAGATGTGCTCATTGTGACGCTTTTAATTACACAGCATGATATGAAGATGTGCACAGTGAAACACTGAGAATTACAAAAAATGACATGAAGATGTGCACAGTGAGACACTGAGAGTTACAAAGAATAACAAGAAGATATGCACAGTGAGACACTGAGAATTACGCAGAATGACATGACAATGTGCACATTGAGGCAATGAGGATTACTTAGAATGACAGAAAGATGAGCACAGTGAAAGAATGAGAATTCATGTCATTCTGTCTAATTCTCAGTGTCTCACTGTGCACATATTCATGTCATTCTTTGTAATTCTCAGTGTTTCACTGTGCACGTCTTCATGTCATTCTGTCTATTTGCCAGTGTTTCACTGCACGTCTTCATTTCAAATTGTATAATTCTCAGTTTTTCACTGTGCACGTCTTCGTGTCATTCTGTGTAATTCTCAGTGTCTCACTGTTCTGAGACAATGAGAGATACACAGAATGAAATGAAGATTTGCAGATTGAGACACAGAGAATTACAAAGAATGACATGAAGGTGTGCACAGTGAGACACTGAGAATTCCCAACAATGACATGAAGATGTGCACAGCGAGACAATGAGAATTATACAGAATGACATGAAGATGTGCACAGTGAGATAATGAGAATTAAACAGAATGACACGAATAGGTGCACAGTGAGACAATGAGAATTACACAGAATAACAAGAAGATATGCACAGTGAGACACTGAGAATTACGCAGAATGACATGACGATGTGCATATTGAGGCAACGAGGATTACATTTAATGACAGAAAGATGAGCACAGTGAAAAACAGAATTACACAGAATGACATAAAGATGTGCACAGTGAGACACTGAGAATAGTAGATAAAGACACGAAGATGGGCACAGTGAGGCAATGAGAATTACACAAAATGACTTGAAGACATGCACAGTGAGAAACTGAGAATTAAACAGAATGACACGAAGATGTTCACAGTGGGACATTGAGTCTTACACAGATTGATATGAAGATGTGCACAGTGAAACACTGAGAATTACAAAAAATGTCATGATGATGTGCACATTGAGACAATGATAATTACACAGAATAACACGAAGATGTGCAGAGTGAGACACTGAGAATTACACAGAAAGATAATGAATGTGTGCACAGTGTGGCAATGAGAATAACATAGAATGTCACAAAGATGAGCACAATGAGGCACTGAGAATTAACTAGAATGACATGAAGATATGCACAGTGAGAAAATGAGAATTACACAGAATGACGTGAAGATGTGCACAGTGAGACACTGAGAGTTACACAGAATAACAAGAAGATACGCACAGTGATACACTGAGAATTACACAGAATGACATGACGATGTGCACATTGAGGCAATGAGGATTACTTAGAATGACAGAAAGATGAGCACAGTGAAAAAATGAGAATTCATGTCATTCTGTCAATTCTCAGTGTCTCACTGTGCACGTCTTCATGTCATTCTGTCTAATTCCCAGTGTTTCACTGCACATCATCATTTCAAATTGTATAATTCTAAGTTTTTCACTGTGCACGTCTTCGTGTCATTCTGTGTAAGTCTCAGTGTCTCACTGTTCTGAGACAATGAGAGATACACAGAATGAAACGAAGATTTGCAGAGTGAGACACAGAGAATTAAATAGAATGACATGAAGGTGTGCACAGTGAGACACTGAGAATTTCCAACCATGACATGAAGATGTGCATAGAGAAAAAATGAGTATTACACAGAATGACATGAAGATGTGCACAGTGAGATAATGAGAATTAAACAGAATGACACGAATATGTGCACAGTGAGACAATGAGAATCACGCAGAATAACAAGAAGATATGCACAGTGAGACACTGAGAATTACACAAGAAGACATGACGATGTGCACATTGAGGCAATGAGGATTACATAGAATGACAGAAAGATGAGCACAGTGAGAAACTGAGAATTACACAGAATGACATGAAGATGTGCACAATGAGACACTGAGAATAGTAGATAACGACACGAAGATGGGCACAGTGAAGCACTGAGACTTACACAAATTGACATGATGATGTGCAAAGTGAGACAATGAGAATTAAACAGAATGACACGAAGATGTCCTCATTGTGACGCATTTAATTGAACAGTATGATATGAAGATGTGCACAGTGAAACACTGAGAATTACAAAAAATGACAGGAAGATGTGCACAGTGAGACACTGAGAGTTACACAGAATAACAAGAAGATATGCAGAGTGAGACACTGAGAATTACGCAGAATGACATGATGATGTGCACATTGAGGCAATGATGATTACATAGAATGACAGAAAGATGAGCACAGTGAAAAAATGAGAATTCATGTCATTCTGTCTAATTCTCAGTGTCTCACTGTGCACGCCTTCATGTCATTCTGTCCAATTCCCTGCGTTACACGGCACGTCTTCATTTCAAATTGTATAATTCTAAGTTTTTCACCGTGCACGTCTTCGTGTCATTCTGTGTAATTCTCAGTGTCTCACTGTTCTGAGACAATGAGAGATACACTGAATGAAACGAAGATTTGCAGAGTGAGACATAGAGAATTACATAGAATGACATGAAGGTGTGCACAGTGAGACGCTGAGAATTCCCAACAATGACAAGAAGATGTGCATAGAGAAAAATTGAGAATTACACAGAATGACATGCAGATGTGTACAGTGAGACACTGAGAGTTACACAGAATAACAAGAAGATATGCACTGTGAGACACTGAGAATTACGCAGAATTACATGACGATGTGCATATTGAGGCAATGAGGATTACAGAGAATGACAGAAAGATGAGCACAGTGAAAAACTGAGAATTAAGTGAATGAAATGGAGATGTGCACAGTGAGAAACTGAGTTTTACACAGAATGACAGGAAGATGTGCACATTGAAACAATTATAATTACACAGTATCACGTGAAGATGTGCACAATAAGACAATGAGAAATACACAGAATGAAATGAAGATTTGCAGAGTGAGACACACAGAATTACACAGAATGACATGAAGGTGTGCACAGTGAGTCAATGAGATTTCCCAAGAATGACATGAAGATGTGCATAGAGAAAAAATAAGAATTACAGAGAATGACACGAAGATGTGCACAGTGAGACAACGAGAATTACAGAGAATAACAAAAATGATATGCACAGTGAGACACTGAGAATTACGCAGAATGACATGACGATGTGCACATTGAGGCAATGAGGATTACATAGAATGACAGAAAGATGAGCACAGTGAGAAACAGAGAATTACACAGAATGACATGAAGATGCGCACAGTGAGACACTGAGAATACTAGATAATGACACGAAGATGGGCACAGTGAGGCACTGAGAATTACACAAAATGACATGAAGACGTGCACAGTGAGAAACTGAGAATAAAACAGAATGACACGAAGATGTTCACAGTGGGACACTGAGACTTACACAGATTGATATGAAGATGTGCACAGTGAGACAATGAGAATTACACAGAATGACATGAAGATGTGCACAGTGAGACAATGAGAATTACATAGAATAACAAGAAGATATGCACAGTGAGACACTGAGAATTCCACAGAATGACATTAAGATATGCACAGTGAGTCAATGAGAATTATACAGAATGACAGAAAGATGTGCACAATGAGACACTGAGAATAGTAGATAATGACACGAAGATGGGCACAGTGAGGCACTGAGAATTACACAAAATGACATGAAGACGTGCACAGTGAGAAACTGAGAATTACACAAAAGGACACGAAGATGTTCACATTGAGACACTGAGACTGACACAGAATGACATGATGATGTGCACAGTGAGACACTGAGAATTACACAGAATGACATGAAGATGTGCACATTGAGACAATGAGAATTACACAGAATGAAATGAAGATGTGCACATTGAGACAATGAGAATTACACAGAATGAAATGAAGATGTGCACATTGAGACAATGAGAATTACACAGAATGACATGATGATGTGCACAGTGAAACAATTATAATTACAAAAAATGACATCATGATGTGCAGAGTGAGATGCTGAAAATTACACAGAATAACATGAAGGTGTGCACAGTGAGTCACTGAGATTTCCCAAGAATGACATGAAGATGTACATAGAGAAAAAATAAGAATTACACAGAATGACACGAAGATGTGCACAGTGAGACAATGAGAATTACATAGAATAACATGAAGATGTGCACAGTGAGACACTGAGAATTACGAAGAATGACATGAAGATGTTCACTGTGAGATACTGAGACTGACACAAATTGACATGATGATGTGCAATGTGAGACAATGAGAATTAAACAGAATGACACGAAGATGTGCTCATTGTGACGCTTTTAATTACACAGCATGATATGAAGATGTGCACAGTGAAACACTGAGAATTACAAAAAATGACATGAAGATGTGCACAGTGAGACACTGAGAGTTACAAAGAATAACAAGAAGATATGCACAGTGAGACACTGAGAATTACGCAGAATGACATGACAATGTGCACATTGAGGCAATGAGGATTACTTAGAATGACAGAAAGATGAGCACAGTGAAAGAATGAGAATTCATGTCATTCTGTCTAATTCTCAGTGTCTCACTGTGCACATATTCATGTCATTCTTTGTAATTCTCAGTGTTTCACTGTGCACGTCTTCATGTCATTCTGTCTATTTGCCAGTGTTTCACTGCACGTCTTCATTTCAAATTGTATAATTCTCAGTTTTTCACTGTGCACGTCTTCGTGTCATTCTGTGTAATTCTCAGTGTCTCACTGTTCTGAGACAATGAGAGATACACAGAATGAAATGAAGATTTGCAGATTGAGACACAGAGAATTACAAAGAATGACATGAAGGTGTGCACAGTGAGACACTGAGAATTCCCAACAATGACATGAAGATGTGCACAGCGAGACAATGAGAATTATACAGAATGACATGAAGATGTGCACAGTGAGATAATGAGAATTAAACAGAATGACACGAAT
Organism: Isurus oxyrinchus; assembly: GCA_026770705.1. Classification (NCBI taxonomy): domain Eukaryota; kingdom Metazoa; phylum Chordata; class Chondrichthyes; order Lamniformes; family Lamnidae; genus Isurus; species Isurus oxyrinchus. Next base: position 93,469,764 of record JANJGN010000016.1, read on the forward strand.
AGGTGCACAGTGAGACAATGAGAATTACACAGAATAACAAGAAGATATGCACAGTGAGACACTGAGAATTACGCAGAATGACATGACGATGTGCATATTGAGGCAATGAGGATTACATTTAATGACAGAAAGATGAGCACAGTGAAAAACAGAATTACACAGAATGACATAAAGATGTGCACAGTGAGACACTGAGAATAGTAGATAAAGACACGAAGATGGGCACAGTGAGGCAATGAGAATTACACAAAATGACTTGAAGACATGCACAGTGAGAAACTGAGAATTAAACAGAATGACACGAAGATGTTCACAGTGGGACATTGAGTTTTACACAGATTGATATGAAGATGTGCACAGTGAAACACTGAGAATTACAAAAAATGTCATGATGATGTGCACATTGAGACAATGATAATTACACAGAATAACACGAAGATGTGCAGAGTGAGACACTGAGAATTACACAGAAAGATAATGAATGTGTGCACAGTGTGGCAATGAGAATAACATAGAATGTCACAAAGATGAGCACAATGAGGCACTGAGAATTAACTAGAATGACATGAAGATATGCACAGTGTGAAAATGAGAATCACACAGAATGACATGAAGATGTGCACAGTGAGTCACTAAGACTTATAGAGAATGACATGATGATGTGCACAGTAAGACACTGAGAATTACACAGAATGACATGAAGATGTGCACAGTGAGACACTAAGACTTACACAGAGTGAAATGAAGATGTGTACTTTGAGACACTGAGAATTACACAGAATGACACGAAGACGTGCTCAGTGAAAAACTTGGAATTATACAATTTGACATGAAGACGTGCAGCGAAACTCTGAGAATTACAAAGAATGACACAAAGATGTGCATAGTGAGACAATGACAATTACACAGAATGACACGAAGATGTTCACAGTGAGACACTGTGAATTACATTGAATGACATGGAGTTGTGCACTTTGAAAAACTGAGAATTACACAAAATGACATGAAGGCGTGCACATTAAGACACTGAGAATTACCTAGAATGACAAGATGATGTGCTCAGTGAGAAACTGAGATTTCCACAGAATGACATTAAGATATGCACAGTGAGTCAATGAGAATTACAGAGAATGACATGAAGAATGTGCACAGTGAGAAACAGAGAATTACACAGAATGACATGAAGATGTGCACAATGAGACACTAAGAATAGTAGATAATGACACGAAGATGGGCACAGTGAGGCACTGAGAATTACACACCATGACATGAAGATGTGCACAATGAGACAATGAGACGTACAAAGAATAAAATGAGGATGTGCGCAGTGAGACAATGAGAATTACACAGAAGGTCATGAAGATGTAAACAGTGAGAAACTGATGATTACACAGAATGACATGAAAATGTACACAGTGAGACACTGAGAATTACACAGAATGACACGAACATGTGCACAGTGAGACAATGAGATTTACAGAGAATTACATGAAGATGTGAACTGTGAGACACTGAGAATTACACAGAACGACATGAAGATGTGCACAGTGAGACACTGAGACTTACACAGAATGATACGAAGATGTGCACAGTCAGACAATGAGAATTACACAGAATGACAGGAATATGTGCACTTTGAGACAATGAAAATTAGACAGAATGACTTGAAGTTGTGCAGTGTGAGACACTGAGAATTACACAGAATGATGCGAAGATGTGCACAGTGACGCACTGAGAATTGCCTAGAATGACATGAAGATGTGCAGAGTGAGGCACTGAGAATTACACAGAATGATAAGATGTGCACAATGAGAATGACACAAAGATATGCACAGTGTGACAATGAGAATTACCTAGAATGATGCGAAGATGGGCACAGTGAGACACAGAGAATTAAACAGAATGACAGGAAGATGTGCATAGTGAGTCAATGAGAATTACACAGAATGACATGAAGATGTGCACAATGAGACACAGAATTATAGAGAATGACATGAAGATGTGCACAGTGATAGACTGAGAAATACACAGAATGACATGAAGATGTGCACAGTGAGAAACTGAGAATTCCCAAGAATGACACGAAGATGGTCAAAGTGAGACACTGAGGGTTACACAAATTGACATGAAGATATGCGTAGTGAGACAATGAGAATTACAAAGTACGACATGAAGATGTGCACAGTGAGACAGCGAGACTTAGACAGAATGACACGAAGATGTGCACAGTTAGATAGTGAGAATTACACAGTATGTCATGAATATGTGCACAGTGAGACACTGAGAATTAAAAAGAATGACATTAAGATGAGCACAGTGAGACAATGAGAATTACACAGAATGGCATTAAGATGTGCATAATCAGACACTGAGAATTAGACAGAATCACATGAAGATATGCACAGTGAAACACTGAGAATTACACAGAATGACATGAAGATGTGCACAGTGAGATAATGAGAATTAAACAGAATGACACGAATAGGTGCACAGTGAGACAATGAGAATTACACAGAATAACAAGAAGATATGCACAGTGAGACACTGAGAATTACGCAGAATGACATGACGATGTGCATATTGAGGCAATGAGGATTACATTTAATGACAGAAAGATGAGCACAGTGAAAAACAGAATTACACAGAATGACATAAAGATGTGCACAGTGAGACACTGAGAATAGTAGATAAAGACACGAAGATGGGCACAGTGAGGCAATGAGAATTACACAAAATGACTTGAAGACATGCACAGTGAGAAACTGAGAATTAAACAGAATGACACGAAGATGTTCACAGTGGGACATTGAGTCTTACACAGATTGATATGAAGATGTGCACAGTGAAACACTGAGAATTACAAAAAATGTCATGATGATGTGCACATTGAGACAATGATAATTACACAGAATAACACGAAGATGTGCAGAGTGAGACACTGAGAATTACACAGAAAGATAATGAATGTGTGCACAGTGTGGCAATGAGAATAACATAGAATGTCACAAAGATGAGCACAATGAGGCACTGAGAATTAACTAGAATGACATGAAGATATGCACAGTGTGAAAATGAGAATCACACAGAATGACATGAAGATGTGCACAGTGAGTCACTAAGACTTATAGAGAATGACATGATGATGTGCACAGTAAGACACTGAGAATTACACAGAATGACATGAAGATGTGCACAGTGAGACACTAAGACTTACACAGAGTGAAATGAAGATGTGTACTTTGAGACACTGAGAATTACACAGAATGACACGAAGACGTGCTCAGTGAAAAACTTGGAATTATACAATTTGACATGAAGACGTGCAGCGAAACTCTGAGAATTACAAAGAATGACACAAAGATGTGCATAGTGAGACAATGACAATTACACAGAATGACACGAAGATGTTCACAGTGAGACACTGTGAATTACATTGAATGACATGGAGTTGTGCACTTTGAAAAACTGAGAATTACACAAAATGACATGAAGGCGTGCACATTAAGACACTGAGAATTACCTAGAATGACAAGATGATGTGCTCAGTGAGAAACTGAGATTTCCACAGAATGACATTAAGATATGCACAGTGAGTCAATGAGAATTACAGAGAATGACATGAAGAATGTGCACAGTGAGAAACAGAGAATTACACAGAATGACATGAAGATGTGCACAATGAGACACTAAGAATAGTAGATAATGACACGAAGATGGGCACAGTGAGGCACTGAGAATTACACACCATGACATGAAGATGTGCACAATGAGACAATGAGACGTACAAAGAATAAAATGAGGATGTGCGCAGTGAGACAATGAGAATTACACAGAAGGTCATGAAGATGTAAACAGTGAGAAACTGATGATTACACAGAATGACATGAAAATGTACACAGTGAGACACTGAGAATTACACAGAATGACACGAACATGTGCACAGTGAGACAATGAGATTTACAGAGAATTACATGAAGATGTGAACTGTGAGACACTGAGAATTACACAGAACGACATGAAGATGTGCACAGTGAGACACTGAGACTTACACAGAATGATACGAAGATGTGCACAGTCAGACAATGAGAATTACACAGAATGACAGGAATATGTGCACTTTGAGACAATGAAAATTAGACAGAATGACTTGAAGTTGTGCAGTGTGAGACACTGAGAATTACACAGAATGATGCGAAGATGTGCACAGTGACGCACTGAGAATTGCCTAGATGACATGAAGATGTGCAGAGTGAGGCACTGAGAATTACACAGAATGATAAGATGTGCACAATGAGAATGACACAAAGATATGCACAGTGTGACAATGAGAATTACCTAGAATGATGCGAAGATGGGCACAGTGAGACACAGAGAATTAAACAGAATGACAGGAAGATGTGCATAGTGAGTCAATGAGAATTACACAGAATGACATGAAGATGTGCACAATGAGACACAGAATTATAGAGAATGACATGAAGACGTGCACAGTGATAGACTGAGAAATACACAGAATGACATGAAGATGTGCACAGTGAGAAACTGAGAATTCCCAAGAATGACACGAAGATGGTCAAAGTGAGACACTGAGGGTTACACAAATTGACATGAAGATATGCGTAGTGAGACAATGAGAATTACAAAGTACGACATGAAGATGTGCACAGTGAGACAGCGAGACTTAGACAGAATGACACGAAGATGTGCACAGTTAGATAGTGAGAATTACACAGTATGTCATGAATATGTGCACAGTGAGACACTGAGAATTAAAAAGAATGACATTAAGATGAGCACAGTGAGACAATGAGAATTACACAGAATGGCATTAAGATGTGCATAATCAGACACTGAGAATTAGACAGAATCACATGAAGATATGCACAGTGAAACACTGAGAATTACACAGAATGACATGAAGATGTGCACAGTGAAGCACTGAGAATTACCTAGAATGATAAGAAGATGTGCACAGTGAGCCACAGAGAATTACACAGAATTACATGAAGATGTGCACAGTGAGACAACGAGAATTGCACAGAAAATCAGGACTATGTAAACAGTGAGAAACTGAGAATTACACAGAATGACAAGAAGATGTGCACAGTGAGACAATGAGAATTACATAGAATGACAGAAAGATTTGCACAGTGAGGCAAAGAGAATTACACAGAATTATATGAAGATGTGCACAGTGAAACACTGAGATTTACACAGTTATGTTATGAAGATGTGCACAGTGAGACAACGAGAATTGCTCAGTTAGTCATGACTATGTAAACAGTGAGAAACTGAGAATTGCACAGAATGACATGAAGATTTGCACAGTGAGACACTGAGAATCACACAGAATGATATGAAGATGTGCACAGTGAGACACTGAGAATTACACAGAATGACATGAAGATGAGCACAGTGAAACACTGAGAATCACACAGAATGACACGAAGATGTGCACAGTGAAACACTGAGAATCACACAGAATGACACGAAGATGTGCACAGTGAAACACTGAGAAATACACAGAATGACACGAAGATGAGCACAGTGAAACACTGAGAATCACACAGAATGACACGAAGATGTGCACAGTGAAACACTGAGAAATACACAGAATGACACGAAGATGAGCACAGTGAAACACTGAGAATTACACAGAATGACACGAAGATGTGCACAGTGAGAAATACACAGAATGACTTGAAGATGTGCACATTGAGACAATTAAAATTAGACAGAATGACACGAAGATGTGCACAGTGAGACAGTGAGAAATACACAGAATGATTCAAGACATGCACATTGAGACAATTAGAATTAGACAGAATGACATGAAGATGTACACAGTGAGATAGTGACAATTAAACAGAATGACACGAAGATGTGCACAGTGAGACACTGAGAATTACACAGAATGACGTGCAGATGTGCACAATGAAACACGGAGATTTACAGAGTTATGACATGAAGATGAGCACAGTGAGTCTCTGAAACTTACAAAGAATGACATGGGGATGTGCACAGTGAGACAATGAGAATTGCACAGAATGACACAAAAATGATCAAAGTGAGAAACTGAGACTTACAATGATTGACATGAAGATATGCACAGTGAGACAATGAGAATTACACAGTATGTCATGAAGATGTGCACAGTGAGACAATGAGAATTACACAGAATGACGTTAAGTTATGCACCGTGAGACAATGAGAATTAAACAGTATGTCATGAATATGTGGACAGTGAGACACTGAGAATTAAAAAGAATGACATGAAGATGTGCACAGAGAGACAATGAGAAATAAAAAGAATGACATGAAGATGTGCACCGTGAGACAATGAGAATTACACAGAATGACATGAAGATGTGCACAGAGAGACAATGAGAATTACACAGAATGACATGAAGTTGTGCACAGTGAGACAATGAGAATTACACAGAAGGACATGAAGATGTGCAGATTGAGACACAGAGATTTACACAGTATGACATGAAGATGTGCACAGTGAGACTGAAAATAATAGAGAATGACATGAAGATGTGCACAGTGAGACATTGAGAATTACACAGAATGACATGAAGATGTGCACAATCAGACACTGAGAATTAGACAGAATGACATGAAGATGTGCACAGTGAGACACTGAGAATTACACAGAATGAAACGAAGATGTGCACAGTGAGAAATACACAGAATGACACGAAGATGTGCACATTGAGACAATAAGAATTAGACAGAATGAGACGAAGATGTGCACAGTGAGACAGTGAGAGTTACACAGAATGACATGAAGAAGTGCACATGAGACACTGAGAATTACACAGAATGACGTGCAGATGTGCACAGTGAAACTCAGAGATTTACAGAGTTATGACATGAAGATGAGCACAGTGAGTCTCTGAAACTTACAAAGAATGACATGGGGATGTGCGCAGTGAGACAATGAGAATTGCACAGAATGACACAAAAATGATCAAAGTGAGAAACTGAAACTTACAAAGATTGACATGAAGATATGCACAGTGAGACAATGAGAATTACACAGTATGTCATGAAGATATGCACAGTGAGACAATGAGAATTACACAGTATGTCACGAAGATATGCACAGTGAGACAATGAGAATTACACAGTATGTCATGAAGATGTGCACAGTGAGCCAATGAGAATTACACAGAATGACGTTAAGTTATGCACCGTGAGACAATGAGAATTAAATAGTATGTCATGAATATGTGCACAGTGAGACACTGAGAATTAAAAAGAATGACATGAAGATGTGCACCGTGAGACAATGAGAATTACACAGAATGACATTAAGATGTGCACAGTGAGACAATAAGAATTACACAGAATGACATGAAGATGTGCACAATCAGACACTGAGAATTAGACAGAATCACAAGAAGATATGCACAGTGAGACAATGAGAATTACACAGAATGACATGAAGATGTGCACAGTGAGTCAATGAGAATTACACAGAATGACATGAAGATGAGCAGAGTGAAAAAAGGAGGTTTACACAGTTATGACAAGAAGATGTGCACAGTGAGACAACGAGAATTGCACAGAAAATCAGGACTATGTAAACAGTGAGAAAATGAGTATTACACAGAATGACATGAAGATGTGCACAGTGAAACACTGAGAATTACACAGAATGACATGAAGATGTGCACAGTGAGACACTGAGAATTACACAGAATGACATGAAGATGTGCACAGTGAGACACTGAGAATTACACAGAATGACACGAAGATGTGCACAGTGAGAAATACACAGAATGACTTGAAGATGTGCACATTGAGACAATTAGAATTAGACAGAATGACACGAAGATGTGCACAGTGAGACAGTGAGAAATACACAGAATGATTCAAGACGTGCACATTGACACAATTAGAATTAGACAGAATTACATGAAGATGTGCACAGTGAGACACTGAGATTTACACAGAATGACATGAAGAAGTGCACTGTGAGATAGTGAGAATTAAACACAATGACACGAAGATGTGCACAGTGAAACACTGAGAATTACACAGAATGACGTGCAGATGTGCACAGTGAGGCACTGTTAATTACACAGAATGACATTAAGATGTGCACAGTGAGACAATGAGAATTACACAGAATGACATGAAGATGTGCACAGTGAGACAATGAGAATTACATAGAATGGCAGAAAGATTTGCACAGTGAGGCAAAGAGAATTACACAGAATGACATGAAGATGTGCACTGTGAGGGAATGAGAATTACACAGAATTACATGAAGATGTGCACAGTGAGACAACGAGAATTGCACAGAAAATCAGGACTATGTAAACAGTGAGAAACTGAGAATTACACAGAATGACATGAAGATGTGCACAGTGAAACACTGAGAATTACATAGAATGACAGAAAGATTTGCACAGTGAGGCAAAGAGAATTACACAGAATTATATGAAGATGTGCACAGTGAAACACGGAGATTTACACAGTTATGTTATGAAGATGTGCACAGTGAGACAACGAGAATTGCTCAGTTAGTCATGACTATGTAAACAGTGAGAAACTGAGAATTACACAGAATGACATGAAGATTTGCACAGTGGGACACTGAGAATCACACAGAATGACATGAAGATGTGCACAGTGAGACACTGAGAATTACACAGAATGAAATGAAGATGAGCACAGTGAGACACTGAGAATCACAAAGAATGACATGAAGATGTGCACAGAGACACTGAGAATTACACAGAATGACATGAAGATGAGCACAGTGAAACACTGAGAATTACACAGAATGACACGAAGATGTGCACAGTGAGAAATACACAGAACGACTTGAAGATGTGCACATTGAGACAATTAGAATTAGACAGAATGACATGAAGATGTGCACAGTGAAACACTGAGAATTACACAGAATGACACGAAGATATGCACAGTGAGACAGTGAGAAATACACAGAATGATTCAAGACATGCACATTGAGACAATTAGAATTAGACAGAATGACATGAAGATGTGCACAGTGAGATAGTGAGAATTAAACAGAATGACATGAAGATGTGCACAGTGAGACACTGAGAATTACACAGTATGTCATGAAGATGTGCACAGTGAGAAATACACAGAATGACTTGAAGATGTGCACATTGAGACAATTAGAATTAGACAGAATGACACGAAGATGTGCACAGTGAGACAGTGAGAAATACACAGAATGATTCAAGACGTGCACATTGAGACAATTAGAATTAGACAGAATTACATGAAGATGTGCACAGGGAGACACTGAGATTTCCACAGAATGACATGAAGAAGTGCACTGTGAGATAGTGCGAATTAAACACAATGACACGAAGATGTGCACAGTGAGACACAGAATTACACAGAATGACGTGCAGATGTGCACAGTGAAACACGGAGATTTACACAGTTAGGACATGAAGATGAGCACAGTGAGTCTCTGAAACTTACAAAGAATGACATGGGGATGTGCGCAGTGAGACAATGAGAATTGCACAGACTGACACAAAAATGATCAAAGTGAGCAACTGAGACTTACATAGATTGACATGAAGATACGCACAGTGAGACACTGAGAATTACAAAGAATGACATGAAGATGAGCACAGTGAGACACTGAGAATCACACAGAATGACATGAAGATGTGCACAGTGAGACACTGAGAATTACACAGAATGACTTGAAGATGTGCACATTGAGACAATTAGAATTAGACAGAATGACACGAAGATGTGCACAGTGAGACAGTGAGAAATACACAGAATGATTCAAGACATGCACATTGAGACAATTAGAATTAGACAGAATGACATGAAGAAGTGCACAGTGAGATAGTGAGAATTAAACAGAATGACACGAAGATGTGCACAGTGAGATAGTGAGAATTAAACAGAATGACACGAAGATGTGCACAGTGAGACACTGAGAATTACACAGAATGACGTGCAGATGTGCACAATGAAACACGGAGATTTACAGAGTTATGACATGAAGATGAGCACAATGAGTCTCTGAAACTTACAAAGAATGACATGGGGATGTGCGCAGTGAGACAATGAGAATTGCACAGAATGACACAAAAATGATCAAAGTGAGAAACTGAAACTTACAAAGATTGACATGAAGATACGCACAGTGAGACAATGAGATTTACACAGTATGTCATGAAGATGTGCACAGTGAGACAATGAGAATTAAACAGTATGTCATGAATATGTGCACAGTGAGACACTGAGAATTAAAAAGAATGACATGAAGATGTGCACAGAGAGACAATGAGAATTACACAGAAGGACATGAAGATGTGCAGATTGAGACACAGAGATTTACACAGTATGAAATGAAGATGTGCACAGTGAGATACTGAAAATAATAGAGAATGACATGAAGATGTGCACAGTGAGACATTGAGAATTACACAGAATGACATGAAGATGTGCACAATCAGACACTGAGAATTAGACAGAATCACATGAAGATGTGCACAGTGAGACACTGAGAATTACACAGAATGACATGAAGATGTGCACAGTGAGGGTATGAGAATTACACAGAATGACATGAAGATGTGCAGAGTGAAACAAGTAGATTTACACAGTTATGACAAGAAGATGTGCACAGTGAGACAACGAGAATTGCACAGAAAATCAGGACTATATAAACAGTGAGAAAATGAGTATTACACAGAATGACATGAAGATGTGCACAGTGAAACACTGAGAATCACACAGAATGACATGAAGATGTGCACAGTGAGACACTGAGAATTACACAGAATGACATGAAGATGTGCACAGTGAATCACTGAGAATTACACAAAATGACACGAAGATGTGCACAGTGAGAAATACACAGAATGACACGAAAATGTGCACATTGAGACAATTAGAATTAGACAGAATGACACGAAGATGTGCAAAGTGAGACAGTGAGATTTACACAGAATAACATGAAGAAGTGCACAGTGAGACAATGAGAATTACATAGAATGGCAGAAAGATTTGCACAGTGAGGCAAAGAGAATTACACAGAATGACATGAAGATGTGCACTGTGAGGGAATGAGAATTACACAGAATTACATGAAGATGTGCACAGTGAGACACTGAGAATCACACAGAATGATATGAAGATGTGCACAGTGAGACACTGAGAATTACACAGAATGACACGAAGATGTGCACAGTGAAACACTGAGAATCACACAGAATGACACGAAGATGTGCACAGTGAAACACTGAGAAATACACAGAATGACACGAAGATGAGCACAGTGAAACACAGAGAATCACACAGAATGACACGAAGATGTGCACAGTGAAACACTGAGAAATACACAGAATGACACGAAGATGAGCACAGTGAAACACTGAGAATTACACAGAATGACACGAAGATGTGCACATTGAGACAATTAAAATTAGACAGAATGACACGAAGATGTGCACAGTGAGACAGTGAGAAATACACAGAATGATTCAAGACATGCACATTGAGACAATTAGAATTAGACAGAATGACATGAAGATGTACACAGTGAGATAGTGACAATTAAACAGAATGACACGAAGATGTGCACAGTGAGACACTGAGAATTACACAGAATGACGTGCAGATGTGCACAATGAAACACGGAGATTTACAGAGTTATGACATGAAGATGAGCACAGTGAGTCTCTGAAACTTACAAAGAATGACATGGGGATGTGCACAGTGAGACAATGAGAATTGCACAGAATGACACAAAAATGATCAAAGTGAGAAACTGAAACTTACAATGATTGACATGAAGATATGCACAGTGAGACAATGAGAATTACACAGTATGTCATGAAGATGTGCACAGTGAGACAATGAGAATTACACAGAATGACGTTAAGTTATGCACCGTGAGACAATGAGAATTAAACAGTATGTCATGAATATGTGGACAGTGAGACACTGAGAATTAAAAAGAATGACATGAAGATGTGCACAGAGAGACAATGAGAATTAAAAAGAATGACATGAAGATGTGCACCGTGAGACAATGAGAATTACACAGAATGACATGAAGATGTGCACAGAGAGACAATGAGAATTACACAGAATGACATGAAGTTGTGCACAGTGAGACAATGAGAATTACACAGAAGGACATGAAGATGTGCAGATTGAGACACAGAGATTTACACAGTATGACATGAAGATGTGCACAGTGAGATACTGAAAATAATAGAGAATGACATGAAGATGTGCACAGTGAGACATTGAGAATTACACAGAATGACATGAAGATGTGCACAATCAGACACTGAGAATTAGACAGAATCACATGAAGATGTGCACAGTGAGACACTGAGAATTACACAGAATGACATGAAGATGTGCACAGTGAATCACTGAGAATTACACAGAATGAAACGAAGATGTGCACAGTGAGAAATACACAGAATGACACGAAGATGTGCACATTGAGACAATAAGAATTAGACAGAATGAGACGAAGATGTGCACAGTGAGACAGTGAGAGTTACACAGAATGACATGAAGAAGTGCACATGAGACACTGAGAATTACACAGAATGACGTGCAGATGTGCACAGTGAAACACAGAGATTTACAGAGTTATGACATGAAGATGAGCACAGTGAGTCTCTGAAACTTACAAAGAATGACATGGGGATGTGCGCAGTGAGACAATGAGAATTGCACAGAATGACACAAAAATGATCAAAGTGAGAAACTGAAACTTACAAAGATTGACATGAAGATATGCACAGTGAGACAATGAGAATTACACAGTATGTCATGAAGATATGCACAGTGAGACAATGAGAATTACACAGTATGTCATGAAGATATGCACAGTGAGACAATGAGAATTACACAGTATGTCATGAAGATGTGCACAGTGAGCCAATGAGAATTACACAGAATGACGTTAAGTTATGCACCGTGAGACAATGAGAATTAAATAGTATGTCATGAATATGTGCACAGTGAGACACTGAGAATTAAAAAGAATGACATGAAGATGTGCACCGTGAGACAATGAGAATTACACAGAATGACATGAAGATGTGCACAGAGAGACAATGAGAATTACACAGAATGACATGAAGTTGTGCACAGTGAGACAATGAGAATTACACAGAAGGACATGAAGATGTGCAGATTGAGACACAGAGATTTACACAGTATGACATGAAGATGTGCACAGTGAGATACTGAAAATAATAGAGAATGACATGAAGATGTGCACAGTGAGACAATGAGAATTACACAGAATGACATTAAGATGTGCACAGTGAGACAATAAGAATTACACAGAATGACATGAAGATGTGCACAATCAGACACTGAGAATTAGACAGAATCACAAGAAGATATGCACAGTGAGACAATGAGAATTACACAGAATGACATGAAGATGTGCACAGTGAGTCAATGAGAATTACACAGAATGACATGAAGATGAGCAGAGTGAAAAAAGGAGGTTTACACAGTTATGACAAGAAGATGTGCACAGTGAGACAACGAGAATTGCACAGAAAATCAGGACTATGTAAACAGTGAGAAAATGAATATTACACAGAATGACATGAAGATGTGCACAGTGAGACACTGAGAATCACACAGAATGATATGAAGATGTGCACAGTGAGACACTGAGAATTACACAGAATGACATGAAGATGAGCACAGTGAGACACTGAGAATCACACAGAATGACACGAATATGTGCACAGTGAAACACTGAGAATCACACAGAATGACACGAAGATGTGCACAGTGAAACACTGAGAAATACACAGAATGACACGAAGATGAGCACAGTGAAACACTGAGAATCACACAGAATGACACGAAGATGTGCACAGTGAAACACTGAGAAATACACAGAATGACACGAAGATGAGCACAGTGAAACACTGAGAATTACACAGAATGACACGAAGATGTGCACAGTGAGAAATACACAGAATGACTTGAAGATGTGCACATTGAGACAATTAAAATTAGACAGAATGACACGAAGATGTGCACAGTGAGACAGTGAGAAATACACAGAATGATTCAAGACATGCACATTGAGACAATTAGAATTAGACAGAATGACATGAAGATGTACACAGTGAGATAGTGACAATTAAACAGAACGACGTGCAGATGTGCACAATGAAACACGGAGATTTACAGAGTTATGACATGAAGATGAGCACAGTGAGTCTCTGAAACTTACAAAGAATGACATGGGGATGTGCACAGTGAGACAATGAGAATTGCACAGAATGACACAAAAATGATCAAAGTGAGAAACTGAAACTTACAATGATTGACATGAAGATATGCACAGTGAGACAATGAGAATTACACAGTATGTCATGAAGATGTGCACAGTGAGACAATGAGAATTACACAGAATGACGTTAAGTTATGCACCGTGAGACAATGAGAATTAAACAGTATGTCATGAATATGTGGACAGTGAGACACTGAGAATTAAAAAGAATGACATGAAGATGTGCACCGAGAGACAATGAGAATTACACAGAATGACATGAAGATGTGCACAGAGAGACAATGAGAATTACACAGAATGACATGAAGTTGTGCACAGTGAGACAATGAGAATTACACAGAAGGACATGAAGATGTGCAGATTGAGACACAGAGATTTACACAGTATGACATGAAGATGTGCACAGTGAGATACTGAAAATAATAGAGAATGACATGAAGATGTGCACAGTGAGACATTGAGAATTACACAGAATGACATGAAGATGTGCACAATCAGACACTGAGAATTAGACAGAATCACATGAAGATGTGCACAGTGAGACACTGAGAATTACACAGAATGACATGAAGATGTGCACAGTGAATCACTGAGAATTACACAGAATGAAACGAAGATGTGCACAGTGAGAAATACACAGAATGACACGAAGATGTGCACATTGAGACAATAAGAATTAGACAGAATGAGACGAAGATGTGCACAGTGAGACAGTGAGAGTTACACAGAATGACATGAAGAAGTGCACATGAGACACTGAGAATTACACAGAATGACGTGCAGATGTGCACAGTGAAACACAGAGATTTACAGAGTTATGACATGAAGATGAGCACAGTGAGTCTCTGAAACTTACAAAGAATGACATGGGGATGTGCGCAGTGAGACAATGAGAATTGCACAGAATGACACAAAAATGATCAAAGTGAGAAACTGAAACTTACAAAGATTGACATGAAGATATGCACAGTGAGACAATGAGAATTACACAGTATGTCATGAAGATATGCACAGTGAGACAATGAGAATTACACAGTATGTCATGAAGATATGCACAGTGAGACAATGAGAATTACACAGTATGTCATGAAGATGTGCACAGTGAGCCAATGAGAATTACACAGAATGACGTTAAGTTATGCACCGTGAGACAATGAGAATTAAATAGTATGTCATGAATATGTGCACAGTGAGACACTGAGAATTAAAAAGAATGACATGAAGATGTGCACCGTGAGACAATGAGAATTACACAGAATGACATGAAGATGTGCACAGAGAGACAATGAGAATTACACAGAATGACATGAAGTTGTGCACAGTGAGACAATGAGAATTACACAGAAGGACATGAAGATGTGCAGATTGAGACACAGAGATTTACACAGTATGACATGAAGATGTGCACAGTGAGATACTGAAAATAATAGAGAATGACATGAAGATGTGCACAGTGAGACAATGAGAATTACACAGAATGACATTAAGATGTGCACAGTGAGACAATAAGAATTACACAGAATGACATGAAGATGTGCACAATCAGACACTGAGAATTAGACAGAATCACAAGAAGATATGCACAGTGAGACAATGAGAATTACACAGAATGACATGAAGATGTGCACAGTGAGTCAATGAGAATTACACAGAATGACATGAAGATGAGCAGAGTGAAAAAAGGAGGTTTACACAGTTATGACAAGAAGATGTGCACAGTGAGACAACGAGAATTGCACAGAAAATCAGGACTATGTAAACAGTGAGAAAATGAGTATTACACAGAATGACATGAAGATGTGCACAGTGAAACACTGAGAATTACACAGAATGACATGAAGATGTGCACAGTGAGACACTGAGAATTACACAGAATGACATGAAGATGTGCACAGTGAGACACTGAGAATTACACAGAATGACATGAAGATGTGCACAGTGAGAAATACACAGAATGACTTGAAGATGTGCACATTGAGACAATTAGAATTAGACAGAATGACACGAAGATGTGCACAGTGAGACAGTGAGAAATACACAGAATGATTCAAGACGTGCACATTGACACAATTAGAATTAGACAGAATTACATGAAGATGTGCACAATGAGACACTGAGATTTACACAGAATGACATGAAGAAGTGCACTGTGAGATAGTGAGAATTAAACACAATGACACGAAGATGTGCACAGTGAAACACTGAGAATTACACAGAATGACGTGCAGATGTGCACAGTGAGGCACTGATAATTACACAGAATGACATTAAGATGTGCACAGTGAGACAATGAGAATTACACAGAATGACATGAAGATGTGCATAGTGAGACAATGAGAATTACATAGAATGGCAGAAAGATTTGCACAGTGAGGCAAAGAGAATTACACAGAATGACATGAAGATGTGCACTGTGAGGGAATGAGAATTACACAGAATTACATGAAGATGTGCACAGTGAGACAACGAGAATTGCACAGAAAATCAGGACTATGTAAAC
Source organism: Isurus oxyrinchus (assembly GCA_026770705.1). Classification (NCBI taxonomy): domain Eukaryota; kingdom Metazoa; phylum Chordata; class Chondrichthyes; order Lamniformes; family Lamnidae; genus Isurus; species Isurus oxyrinchus. The sequence continues at coordinate 93,486,578 of JANJGN010000016.1, forward strand.
AGTGAGAAACTGAGAATTACACAGAATGACATGAAGATGTGCACAGTGAAACACTGAGAATTACATAGAATGACAGAAAGATTTGCACAGTGAGGCAAAGAGAATTACACAGAATTATATGAAGATGTGCACAGTGAAACACGGAGATTTACACAGTTATGTTATGGAGATGTGCACAGTGAGACAACGAGAATTGCTCAGTTAGTCATGACTATGTAAACAGTGAGAAACTGAGAATTACACAGAATGACATGAAGATTTGCACAGTGGGACACTGAGAATCACACAGAATGACATGAAGATGTGCACAGAGACACTGAGAATTACACAGAATGACATGAAGATGAGCACAGTGAAACACTGAGAATTACACAGAATGACACGAAGATGTGCACAGTGAGAAATACACAGAACGACTTGAAGATGTGCACATTGAGACAATTAGAATTAGACAGAATGACATGAAGATGTGCACAGTGAAACACTGAGAATTACACAGAATGACGTGCAGATGTGCACAGTGAGGCACTGATAATTACACAGAATGACATTAAGATGTGCACAGTGAGACAATGAGAATTACACAGAATGACATGAAGATGTGCACAGTGAGACAATGAGAATTACATAGAATGGCAGAAAGATTTGCACAGTGAGGCAAAGAGAATTACACAGAATGACATGAAGATGTGCACTGTGAGGGAATGAGAATTACACAGAATTACATGAATATGTGCACAGTGAGACAACGAGAATTGCACAGAAAATCAGGACTATGTAAACAGTGAGAAACTGAGAATTACACAGAATGACATGAAGATGTGCACAGTGAAACACTGAGAATTACATAGAATGACAGAAAGATTTGCACAGTGAGGCAAAGAGAATTACACAGAATTATATGAAGATGTGCACAGTGAAACACGGAGATTTACACAGTTATGTTAAGAAGATGTGCACAGTGAGACAACGAGAATTGCTCAGTTAGTCATGACTATGTAAACAGTGAGAAACTGAGAATTACACAGAATGACATGAAGATTTGCACAGTGGGACACTGAGAATCACACAGAATGACATGAAGATGTGCACAGTGAGACACTGAGAATTACACAGAATGAAATGAAGATGAGCACAGTGAGACACTGAGAATCACAAAGAATGACATGAAGATGTGCACAGAGACACTGAGAATTACACAGAATGACATGAAGATGAGCACAGTGAAACACTGAGAATTACACAGAATGACACGAAGATGTGCACAGTGAGAAATACACAGAACGACTTGAAGATGTGCACATTGAGACAATTAGATTTGACAGAATGACATGAAGATGTGCACAGTGAAACACTGAGAATTACACAGAATGACACGAAGATATGCACAGTGAGACAGTGAGAAATACACAGAATGATTCAAGACATGCACATTGAGACAATTAGAATTAGACAGAATGACATGAAGATGTGCACGGTGAGATAGTGAGAATTAAACAGAATGACATGAAAATGTGCACAGTGAGACACTGAGAATTACACAGTATGTCATGAAGATGTGCACAGTGAGAAATACACAGAATGACTTGAAGATGTGCACATTGAGACAATTAGAATTAGACAGAATGACACGCAGATGTGCACAGTGAGACAGTGAGAAATACACAGAATGATTCAAGACGTGCACATTGAGACAATTAGAATTAGACAGAATGACATGAAGATGTGCAAAGGGAGACACTGAGATTTCCACAGAATGACATGAAGAAGTGCACTGTGAGATAGTGCGAATTAAACACAATGACACGAAGATGTGCACAGTGAGACACAGAATTACACAGAATGACGTGCAGATGTGCACAGTGAAACACGGAGATTTACACAGTTAGGACATGAAGATGAGCACAGTGAGTCTCTGAAACTTACAAAGAATGACATGGGGATGTGCGCAGTGAGACAATGAGAATTGCACAGAATGACACAAAAATGATCAAAGTGAGCAACTGAGACTTACATAGATTGACATGAAGATACGCACAGTGAGACACTGAGAATTACACAGAATGACATGAAGATGAGCACAGTGAGACACTGAGAATCACACAGAATGACATGAAGATGTGCACAGTGAGACACTGAGAATTACACAGAATGACTTGAAGATGTGCACATTGAGACAATTAGAATTAGACAGAATGACACGAAGATGTGCACAGTGAGACAGTGAGAAATACACAGAATGATTCAAGACATGCACATTGAGACAATTAGAATTAGACAGAATGACATGAAGAAGTGCACAGTGAGATAGTGAGAATTAAACAGAATGACACGAAGATGTGCACAGTGAGATAGTGAGAATTAAACAGAATGACACGAAGATGTGCACAGTGAGACACTGAGAATTACACAGAATGACGTGCAGATGTGCACAATGAAACACGGAGATTTACAGAGTTATGACATGAAGATGAGCACAGTGAGTCTCTGAAACTTACAAAGAATGACATGGGGATGTGCGCAGTGAGACAATGAGAATTGCACAGAATGACACAAAAATGATCAAAGTGAGAAACTGAAACTTGCAAAGATTGACATGAAGATATGCACAGTGAGACAATGAGAATTACACAGAATGACGTTAAGTTATGCACCGTGAGACACTGAGAATTAAACAGTATGTCATGAATATGTGCACAGTGAGACACTGAGAATTAAAAAGAATGACATGAAGATGTGCACAGTGAGACAATGAGAATTACACAGAAGGACATGAAGATGTGCAGATTGAGACACAGAGATTTACACAGTATGAAATGAAGATGTGCACAGTGAGATACTGAAAATAATAGAGAATGACATGAAGATGTGCACAGTGAGACATTGAGAATTACACAGAATGACATGAAAATGTGCACAATCAGACACTGAGAATTAGACAGAATCACATGAAGATGTGCACAATGAGACACTGAGAATTATAGAGAATGACATGAAGATGTGCACAGTGAAACACTGAGAATCACACAGAATGACATGAAGATGTGCACAGTGAGACACTGAGAATTACACAGAATGACATGAAGATGTGCACAGTGAATCACTGAGAATTACACAGAATGACACGAAGATGTGCACAGTGAGAAATACACAGAATGACACGAAAATGTGCACATTGAGACAATTAGAATTAGACAGAATGAGACGAAGATGTGCCCAGTGAGACAGTGAGATTTACACAGAATAACATGAAGAAGTGCACAGTGAGATAGTGAGAATTAAACAGAATGACATGAAGATGTGCACATGGGACACTGAGAATTATACAGAATGACGTGCAGATGTGCACAGTGAAACACAGAGATTTACAGAGTTATGACATGAAGATGAGCACAGTGAGTCTCTGAAACTTACAAAGAATGACATGGGGATGTGCGCAGTGAGACGATGAGAATTGCACAGAATGACACAAAAATGATCAGAGTGAGAAACTGAAACTTACAAAGAATGACATGAAGATATGCACAGTGAGACAATGAGAATTACACAGTATGTCATGAAGATGTGCACAGTGAGACAATGAGAATTACACAGAATGACGTTAAGTAATGCACCGTGAGACAATGAGAATTAAATAGTATGTCATGAATATGTGCACAGTGAGACACTGAGAATTAAAAAGAATGACATGAAGATGTGCACAGAGAGACAATGAGAATTACACAGAATGACATGAAGTTGTGCAGAGTGAGACAATGAGAATTACACAGAAGGACATGAAGATGTGCAGATTGAGACACAGAGATTTACACAGTATGACATGAAGATGTGCACAGTGAGATACTGAAAATAATAGAGAATGACATGAAGATGTGCACAGTGAGACAATGAGAATTACACAGAATGACATTAAGATGTGCACAGTGAGACAATGAGAATTACACAGAATGACATGAAGATGTGCACAGTGAGACATTGAGAATTACACAGAATGACATGAAGATGTGCACAATCAGACACTGAGAATTAGACAGAATCACATGAAGATATGCACAGTGAGACACTGAGAATTATAGAGAATGACATGAAGATATGCACAGTGAGACAAAGAGAATTACACAGAATGACATGAAGATGAGCAGAGTGAAAAAAGGAGGTTTACACAGTTATGACAAGAAGATGTGCACAGTGAGACAACGAGAATTGCACAGAAAATCAGGACAATGTAAACAGTGAGAAAATGAGAATTACACAGAATGACATGAAGATGTGCACAGTGAAACACTGAGAATCACACAGAATGACATGAAGATGTGCACAGTGAGACACTGAGAATTACACAGAATGACATGAAGATGTGCACAGTGAGAAATACACAGAATGAAATGAAGATGTGCACATTGAGACAATTAGAATTAGACAGAATGACACGAAGATGTGCACAGTGAGAGAGTGAGAAATACACAGAATGATTCAAGACGTGCACATTGAGACGATTAGAATTAGACAGAATTACATGAAGAAGTGCACTGTGAGATAGTGAGAATTAAACACAATGACACGAAGATGTGCACAGTGAGACACTGAGAATTACACAGAATGACGTGCAGATGTGCACAGTGAGGCACTGATAATTACACAGAATGACATTAAGATGTGCACAATCAGACACTGAGAATTAGACAGAATCACATGAAGAAGTGCACAGTGAGACAATGAGAATTACACAGAATGACATGAAGATGTGCACTTCGAGGGAATGTGAATTACACAGAATTACATGAAGATGTGCGCAGTGAGACAACGAGAATTGCACAGAAAATCAGGACTATGTAAACAGTGAGAAACTGAGAATTACACAGAATGACATGAAGATGTGCACAGTGAGACAATGAGAATTACATAGAATGACAGAAAGATTTGCACAGTGAGGCAAAGAGAATTACACAGAATTATATGAAGATGTGCTCAGTGAAACACTGAGATTTACACAGTGATGTTATGAAGATGTGCACAGTGAGACAACGAGAATTGCTCAGTTAGTCATGACTATGTAAACAGTGAGAAACTGAGAATTACACAGAATGACATGAAGATTTGCACAGTGGGACACTGAGAATCACACAGAATGACATGAAGATGTGCACAGAGACACTGAGAATTACACAGAATGACATGAAGATGTGCACAGTGAAACACTGAGAATTACACAGAATGACGTGCAGATGTGCACAATGAAACACGGAGATTTACAGAGTTATGACATGAAGATGAGCACAGTGAGTCTCTGAAACTTACAAAGAATGACATGGGGATGTGCGCAGTGAGACAATGAGAATTGCACAGAATGACACAAAAATGATCAAAGTGAGAAACTGAAACTTACAAAGATTGACATGAAGATATGCACAGTGAGACAATGAGAATTACACAGTATGTCATGAAGATGTGCACAGTGAGAAATACACAGAATGACTTGAAGATGTGCACATTGAGACAATTAGAATTAGACAGAATGACACGAATATGTGCACAGTGAGACAGTGAGAAATACACAGAATGATTCAAGATGTGCACATTGAGACAATTAGAATTAGACAGAATGACATGAAGATGTGCACAGTGAGACACTGAGATTTACACAGAATGACATGAAGAAGTGCACTGTGAGATAGTGCGAATTAAACACAATGACACGAAGATGTGCACAGTGAGACACTGAGAATTACACAGAAAGACGTGCAGATGTGCACAGTGAAACACGGAGATTTACACAGTTAGGACATGAAGATGAGCACAGTGAGTCTCTGAAACTTACAAAGAATGACATGGGGATGTGCGCAGTGAGACAATGAGAATTGCACAGAATGACACAAAAATGATCAAAGTGAGCAACTGAGACTTACATAGATTGACATGAAGATACGCACAGTGAGACACTGAGAATTACACCGTATGTCATGAAGATGTGCACAGTTAGACAATGAGAATAACACAGTATGTCATGAATATGTGCACAGTGAGACACTGAGAATTAAAAAGAATGTCATGAAGATGTGCAGAGAGAGACAATGAAAATTCCACAGAATGACATGAAGTTGTGCACAGTGAGACAATGGGAATTACACAGAAGGACATGAAGATGTGCACAGTGAGACAATGAAAATAATAGAGAATGACATAAAGATGTGCACAGTGAGACAATGAGAATTACACAAAATGACATGAAGATGTGCACAGTGAGGCACTGATAATTACACAGAATGACATTAAGATGTGCACAGTGAGACAATGAGAATTACACAGAATGACATGAAGATGTGCACAATGAGGCACTGATAATTACACAGAAAGACTTTAAGATGTGCACAGTGAGACAATGAGAGTTACACAGAATGACATGAAGATGTGCACAATCAGACACTGAGAATTGGACAGAATCACATGAAGATGTGCACAGTGAGACACTGAGAATTATAAAGAATGACATGAAGATGTGTACAGTGAGGCAATGAGAATTACACAGAATGACATGAAGATGTGCACTGTGCGGGAATGAGAATTACACAGAATGACATGAAGATGTGTACAGTGAAACAAGTAGATTTACACAGTTATGACAAGAAGATGTGCACAGTGAGACAACGAGAATTGCACAGAAAATCAGGACTATGTAAACAGTGAGAAAATGAGTATTACACAGAATGACATGAAGATGTGCACAGTGAAACACTGAGAATTATACAGAATGACATGAAGATGTGCACAGTGAAACACTGAGAATTACACAGAATGACATGAAGATGTGCACCGTGAAACAATGAGAATTGCGCAGTAAGTCATGACTATGTAAACAATGAGAAACTGAGAATTACACAGAATGACATGAAGATATGCACAGTGAAACACTGAGAATTACACAGAATGATACGAAGATGCGCACAGTGAGACAGTGAGAAATATACAGAATGACTCGAAGATGTGCACATTGAGACAATTAGAATTAGACAGAATGACATGAAGATGTGCACAGTGAGACACCGAGATTTACACAGAATGACATAAAGAAGTGCACAGTGAGATAGTGAGAATTAAACAGAATAACACGAAGATTTGCACAGTGAGACAATGATAATCACACAGAATGACACGAAGATGTGCAGATTGAGACTCTTTTAATGACACAGAATGAAATGAAGATGTGCAGTCAAACACTGATAAGTACACAGAATGACACGAAGATGCTGAAAGTGAGACACTGAGAATTACACAGAATGACATGAAGATGTGCACAGTGAGACACTGAGAATGACACAGAATTACGTGAAGATGTGCACAATGAGGCAAGGAGAACTACATAGAATGACATGAACATGTGCACAATGAGACAATGAGAATTGCACAGAATGACACGAAGATGTGCGCAGTGAAGCACTGAGAATTTCACAGAAAGACATATGTAAACAGTGAGAATCCGAGAATTACACAGAATGACTTGAAGATGTGCACAGTGAGACAATGAGAATTACACAGAATGACATGAACATGTGCACATTGAGACAATGAGAATTACACAGAATGACACGAAGATGTGCACAGTGAGCCACAGAGAATTACACAGAATGACATAAAGATGTGCACTGAGAGGGAATGAGAATTACACAGAATTACATGAAGATGTGCAGAGTGAAACAAGGAGATTTACACAGTTATGACAAGAAGATGTGCACAGTGAGACAATGAGAATTGCACAGAAAATCAGGACTATGTAAACAGTGAGAAACTGAGAATTACACAGCATGACATGAATATGTGCACAGTGAAACACTGAGAATTACACAGAATGACATGAAGATGTGCACAGTGAGACAATGAGAATTACATAGAATGACATGAAAATGTGCACAGTGAGACAATGAGAATTACATAGAATGACAGAAAGATTTGCACAGTGAGGCAAATAGAATTACACAGAATGATATGAAGATGTGCACAGTGAAACACGGAGATTTACACAGTTATGTTATGAAGATGTGCACAGTGAGACAACGAGAATTGCTCAGTAAGTCATGACTATGTAAACAGTGAGAAACTGAGAATTACACAGAATGACATGAAGATGAGCACAGTGAGACACTGAGAATTACACAGAATGACATGAAGATGTGCACAGTAAGACACTGAGAATTACACAGAATGACATGAAGATGAGCACAGTGAAACACTGAGAATTACACAGAATGACACGAAGATGTGCACAGTGAGACAGTGAGAAATACACAGAATGATTCAAGATGTGCACATTGAGACAATTAGAATTAGACAGAATGACATGAAGATGTACACAGTGAGACACTGAGATTTACACAGAATGACAAGAAGAAGTGCACAGTGAGATAGTGAGAATTAAACAGAATGACACGAAGATGTGCACAGTGAGACACTGAGAATTACACAGAATGACGTGCAGATGTGCACAATGAAACACGGAGATTTACAGAGTTATGACATGAAGATGAGCACAGTGAGTCTCTGAAACTTACAAAGAATGACATGGGGATGTGCGCAGTGAGACAATGAGAATTGCTCAGAATGACACAAAAATGATCAAAGTGAGAAACTGAAACTTACAATGATTGACATGAAGATATGCACAGTGAGACAATGAGAATTACGCAGTATGTCATGAAGATGTGCACAGTGAGACAATGAGAATTACACAGAATGACGTTAAGTTATGCACCGTGAGACAATGAGAATTAAACATTATGTCATGAATATGTGCACAGTGAGACACTGAGAATTAAAAAGAATGACATGAAGATGTGCACAGAGAGACAATGAGAATTACACAGAATGACATGAAGTTGTGCACAGTGAGACAATGAGAATTACACAGAAGGACACGAAGATGTGCAGATTGAGACACAGAGATTTACACAGTATGACATGAAGATGTGCACAGTGAGATACTGAAAATAATAGAGAATGACATGAAGATGTGCACAGTGAGACAATGAGAATTACACAGAATGACATGAAGATGTGCACAATCAGATACTGAGAATTAGACAGAATCACATGAAGATATGCACAGTGAGACACTGAGAATTATAGAGAATGACATGAAGATATGCATCGTGAGACAATGAGAATTACACAGAATGACATGAAGATTTGCACAGTGAGGGTATGAGAATTACACAGAATGACATGAAGATGAGCAGAGTGAGAAAAGGAGGTTTACACAGTTATGACAAGAAGATGTGCACAGTGAGACAACGAGAATTGCACAGAAAATCAGGACTATGTAAACAGTGAGAAAATGAGTATTACACAGAATGACATGAAGATGTGCACAGTGAAACACTGAGAATCACACAGAATGACATGAAGATGTGCACAGTGAGACACTGAGAATTACACAGAATGACATGAAGATGTGCACAGTGAATCACTGAGAATTACACAGAATGACATGAAGATGTGCACAGAGAGACAATGAAAATTCCACAGAATGACATGAAGTTGCGCACAGTGAGACAATGAGAATTACACAGAAGGACATGAAGATGTGCAGATTGAGACACAGAGATTTACACAGTATGACATGAAGATGCGCACAGTGAGATACTGAAAATAACAGAAAATGCCATGAAGATGTGCACAGTGAGACAATGAGAATTACACAGAATGATATGAAGATGTGCACAGTGAGACACTGAGAATTATAGAGAATGACATGAAGATGTGCACAGTGAGACAATGAGAATTACACAGAATGACATGAAGATGTGCACAGTGAGGGTATGAGAATTACACAGAATGACATGAAGATGTGCACAGTGAGAGAATGTGAATTACATAGAATGACATGAAGATGTGCAGAGTGAAACAAGTAGATTTACACAGTTATGACAAGAAGATGTGCACAGTGAGACAATGAGAATTACACAGAATGATACGAAGATGCGCACAGTGAGACAGTGAGAAATATACAGAATGACTCGAAGATGTGCACATTGAGAAAATGATTATTACACAGAATGACATGAAGATGTGCACAGTGAAACACTGAGAATTATACAGAATGACATGAAGATGTGCACAGTGAAACACTGAGAATTACACAGAATGACATGAAGATGTGCACCGTGAGACAATGAGAATTGCGCAGTAAGTCATGACTATGTAAACAATGAGAAACTGAGAATTACACAGAATGACATGAAGATATGCACAGTGAAACACTGAGAATTACACAGAATGATACGAAGATGCGCACAGTGAGACAGTGAGAAATATACAGAATGACTCGAAGATGTGCACATTGAGACAATTAGAATTAGACAGAATGACATGATGTGCACAGTGAGACACTGAGATTTACACAGAATGACATAAAGAAGTGCACAGTGAGATAGTGAGAATTAAACAGAATAACACGAAGATTTGCACAGTGAGACAATGATAATCACACAGAATGACACGAAGATGTGCAGATTGAGACTCTTTTAATGACACAGAATGAAATGAAGATGTGCACAGTCAAACACTGATAAGTACACAGAATGACACGAAGATGCTGAAAGTGAGGCACTGAGAATTACACAGAATGACATGAAGATGTGCACAGTGAGACACTGAGAATGACACAGAATTACGTGAAGATGTGCACAATGAGGCAAGGAGAACTACATAGAATGACATGAACATGTGCACAATGAGACAATGAGAATTGCACAGAATGACACGAAGATGTGCGCAGTGAAGCACTGAGAATTTCACAGAAAGACATATGTAAACAGTGAGAATCCGAGAATTACACAGAATGGCTTGAAGATGTGCACAGTGAGACAATGAGAATTACACAGAATGACATGAACATGTGCACATTGAGACAATGAGAATTACACAGAATGACACAAAGATGTGCGCAGTGAAGCACTGAGAATTACCTAGAATGGTAAGAAGATGTGCACAGTGAGCCACAGAGAATTACACAGAATGACATAAAGATGTGCACTGTGAGGGAATGAGAATTACACAGAATTACATGAAGATGTCCAGAGTGAAACAAGGAGATTTACACAGTTATGATAAGAAGATGTGCACAGTGAAACAATGAGAATTGCACAGAAAATCAGGACTATGTAAACAGTGAGAAACTGAGAATTACACAGCATGATATGAATATGTGCACAGTGAAACACTGAGAATTACACAGAATGACATGAAGATGTGCACAGTGAGACAATGAGAATTACATAGAATGACATGAAAATGTGCACAGTGAGACAATGAGAATTACATAGAATGACATGAAGATGTGCACAGTGAGACAATGAGAATTACATAGAATGACAGAAAGATTTGCACAGTGAGGCAAATAGAATTACACAGAATGATATGAAGATGTGCACAGTGAAACACGGAGATTTAGGCAGTTATGTTATGAAGATGTGCACAGTGAGACAACGAGAATTGCTCAGTTAGTCATGACTATGTAAACAGTGAGAAACTGAGAATTACACAGAATGACATGAAGATGAGCACAGTGAAACACTAAGAATTACACAGAATGACATGAAGATGTGCACAGTAAGACACTGAGAATTACACAGAATGACATGAAGATGAGCACAGTGAAACACTGAGAATTACACAGAATGACACGAAGATGTGCACAGTGAAACAGTGAGAAATACACAGAATGATTCAAGACATGCACATTGAGACAATTAGAATTAGACAGAATGACATGAAGATGTGCACAGTGAGACACTGAGATTTACACAGAATGACAAGAAGAAGTGCACAGTGAGATAGTGAGAATTAAACAGAATGACACGAAGATGTGCACAGTGAGACACTGAGAATTACACAGAATGACGTGCAGATGTGCACAGTGAGACACGGAGATTTACAGAGTTATGACATGAAGATGAGCACAGTGAGTCTCTGAAACTTACAAAGAATGACATGGGGATGTGCGCAGTGAGACAATGAGAATTACACAGAATGACATGAAGATATGCACAGTGAGAAAATGAGAATTACGCAGTATGTCATGAAGATGTGCACAGAGAGACAATGAGAATTACACAGAATGACGTTAAGTTATGCACCGTGAGACAATGAGAATTAAACAGTATGTCATGAAGATGTGCACAGTGAGACAATGAGAATTAAATAGTATGTCATGAATATGTGCACAGTGAGACACTGAGAATTAAATAGAATGACATGAAGATGTGCACAGAGGGACAATGAGAATTACACAGAATGACATGAAGTTGTGCAGAGTGAGACAATGAAAATTCCACAGAATGACATGAAGTTGTGCACAGTGAGACAATGAGAATTACACAGAAGGACATGAAGATGTGCAGATTGAGACACAGCGATTTACACAGTATGACATGAAGATGTGCACAGTGAGACAATGAGAATTACATAGAATGACATGAAAATGTGCACAGTGAGACAATGAGAATTACATAGAATGACATGAAGATGTGCACAGTGAGACAATGAGAATTACATAGAATGACAGAAAGATTTGCACAGTGAGGCAAATAGAATTACACAGAATGATATGAAGATGTGCACAGTGAAACATGGAGATTTAGACAGTTATGTTATGAAGATGTGCACAGTGAGACAACGAGAATTGCTCAGTAAGTCATGACTATGTAAACAGTGAGAAACTGAGAATTACACAGAATGACATGAAGATGAGCACAGTGAAACACTAAGAATTACACAGAATGACATGAAGATGTGCACAGTAAGACACTGAGAATTACACAGAATGACATGAAGATGAGCACAGTGAAACACTGAGAATTACACAGAATGACACGAAGATGTGCACAGTGAAACAGTGAGAAATACACAGAATGATTCAAGACATGCACATTGAGACAATTAGAATTAGACAGAATGACATGAAGATGTGCACAGTGAGACACTGAGATTTACACAGAATGACAAGAAGAAGTGCACAGTGAGATAGTGAGAATTAAACAGAATGACACGAAGATGTGCACAGTGAGACACTGAGAATTACACAGAATGACGTGCAGATGTGCACAGTGAGACACGGAGATTTACAGAGTTATGACATGAAGATGAGCACAGTGAGTCTCTGAAACTTACAAAGAATGACATGGGGATGTGCGCAGTGAGACAATGAGAATTACACAGAATGACATGAAGATATGCACAGTGAGAAAATGAGAATTACGCAGTATGTCATGAAGATGTGCACAGAGAGACAATGAGAATTACACAGAATGACGTTAAGTTATGCACCGTGAGACAATGAGAATTAAACAGTATGTCATGAAGATGTGCACAGTGAGACAATGAGAATTAAATAGTATGTCATGAATATGTGCACAGTGAGACACTGAGAATTAAATAGAATGACATGAAGATGTGCACAGAGGGACAATGAGAATTACACAGAATGACATGAAGTTGTGCAGAGTGAGACAATGAAAATTCCACAGAATGACATGAAGTTGTGCACAGTGAGACAATGAGAATTACACAGAAGGACATGAAGATGTACAGATTGAGACACAGCGATTTACACAGTATGACATGAAGATGTGCACAGTGAGATACTGAAAATAATAGAGAATGACATGAAGATGTGCACAGTGAGACAATGAGAATTACACAGAATGACATGAAGATGTGCACAATCAGACACTGAGAATTAGACAGAATCACATGAAGATATGCACAGTGAGACACTGAGAATTATAGAGAATGACATGAAGATATGTACAGTGAGACAATGAGAATTACACAGAATGACATGAAGATGAGCAGAGTGAAAAAAGGAGGTTTACACAGTTATGACAAGAAGATGTGCACAGTGAGACAACGAGAATTGCACAGAAAATCAGGACTATGTAAACAGTGAGAAAATGAGTATTGCACAGAATGACATGAAGATGTGCACAGTGAAACACTGAGAATTACACAGAATGACACGAAGATATGCACAGTGAGACAGTGAGAAATACACAGAATGATTCAAGACGTGCACATTGAGACAATTAGAATTAGACAGAATTACATGAAGATGTGCACAGTGGGACACTGAGATTTACACAGAATGACATGAAGAAGTGCACTGTGAGATAGTGAGATTTAAACACAATGACACGAAGATGTGCACAGTGAGACACTGAGAATTACACAGAATGACGTGCAGATGTGCACAGTGAAACACGGAGATTTACACAGTTAGGACATGAAGATGAGCACAGTGAGACAGTGAGAAATACACAGAATGATTCAAGACATGCACATTGAGACAATTAGAATTAGACAGAATGACATGAAGATGTGCACAGTGAGACACTGAGATTTAAACAGAATGACAAGAAGAAGTGCACAGTGAGATAGTGAGAATTAAGCAGAATGACACGAAGATGTGCACAGTGAGACACTGAGAATTACACAGAATGACGTGCAGATGTGCACAATGAAACACGGAGATTTACAGAGTTATGACATGAAGATGAGCACAGTGAGTCTCTGAAACTTACAAAGAATGACATGGGGATGTGCACAGTGAGACAATGAGAATGACACAAAAACGATCAAAGTGAGAAACTGAAACTTACAAAGATTGACATGAAGATATGCACAGTGAGACAATGAGAATTACGCAGTATGTCATGAAGATGTGCACAGTGAGACAATGAGAATTACACAGAATGACGTTAAGTTATGCACCGTGAGACAATGAGAATTAAACAGTATGTCATGAATATGTGCACAGTGAGACACTGAGAATTAAAAAGAATGACATGAAGATGTGCACAGAGAGACAATGAGAATTACACAGAATGACATGAAGTTGTGCAGAGTGAGACAATGAGAATTACACAGAATGACACGAAGTTGTGCACAGTGAGACAATGAGAATTACACAGAAGGACATGAAGATGTGCAGATTGAGACACAGAGATTTACACAGTATGACATGAAGATGTGCACAGTGAGACAATTAGAATTAGACAGAATGACGCGAAGATGTGCACAGTGAAACACTGAGAATTACACAGAATGACACGAAGATATGCACAGTGAGACAGTGAGAAATACACAGAATGATTCAAGACGTGCACATTGAGACAAAAAGAATTAGACAGAATTACATGAAGATGTGCACAGTGAGACAGTGAGATTTACACAGAATGACATGAAGAAGTGCACTGTGAGATAGTGAGAATTAAACACAATGACACGAAGATGTGCACAGTGAGACACTGAGAATTACACAGAATGACGTGCAGATGTGCACAGTGAAACACGGTGATTTACACAGTTAGGACATGAAGATGAGCACAGTGAGACAGTGAGAAATACACAGAATGATTCAAGACATGCACATTGAGACAATTAGAATTGGACAGAATGACATGAAGATGTGCACAGTGAGACACTGAGATTTACACAGAATGACAAGAAGAAGTGCACAGTGAGATAGTGAGAATTAAGCAGAATGACACGAAGATGTGCACATTGAGACACTGAGAATTACACAGAATGACGTGCAGATGTGCACAATGAAACACGGAGATTTACAGAGGTATGACATGAAGATGAGCACAGTGAGTCTCTGAAACCTACAAAGAATGACATGGGGATGTGCACAGCGAGACAATGAGAATGACACAAAAACGATCAAAGTGAGAAACTGAAACTTACGAAGATTGACATGAAGATATGCACAGTGAGACAATGAGAATTACACAGAATGACGTTGTTATTATGCACCGTGAGACAATGAGAATTAAACAGTATGTCATTAATATGTGCACAGTGAGACACTGAGAATTAAAAAGAATGACATGAAGATGTGCACAGAGAGACAATGAGAATTACACAGAATGACATGAAGTTGTGCACAGTGAGACAATGAGAATTACACAGAAGGACATGAAGATGTGCAGATTGAGACACAGAGATTTACACAGTATGACATGAAGATGTGCACAGTGAGATACTGAAAATAATAGAGAATGACATGAAGATGTGCACAGTGAGACAATGAGAATTACACAGAATGACATGAAGATGTGCACAGTGAGGGTATGAGAATTACACAGAATGACATGAAGATGAGCAGAGTGAAAAAAGGAGGTTTACACAGTTATGACAAGAAGATGTGCACAGTGAGACAACGAGAATTGCACAGAAAATCAGGACTATGTAAACAGTGAGAAAATGAGCATTACACAGAATGACATGAAGATGTGCACAGTGAAACACTGAGAATCACACAGAATGACATGTAGATGTGCACAGTGAGACACTGAGAATTACACAGAATGACACGAAGATGTGCACAGTGAGAAATACACAGAATGACTTGAAGATGTGCACATTGAGACAATTAGAATTAGACAGAATGACACGAAGATGTGCACAGTGAGACAGTGAGAAATACACAGAATGATTCAAGACATGCACATTGAGACAATTAGAATTAGACAGAATTACATGAAGATGTGCACAGTGAGACACTGAGATTTACACAGAATGACATGAAGATGTGCACAGTGAGACAGTGAGGAATACACAGAATGATTCAAGACGTGCACATTGAGACAATTAGAATTAGACAGAATGACATGAAGATGTGCACAGTGAGACACTGAGATTTACACAGAATGACAAGAAGAAGTGCACTGTGAGATAGTGAGAATTAAACAGAATGACACGAAGATGTGCACAGTGAGACACTGAGAATTACACAGAATGACGTGCAGATGTGCACAGTGAAACACGGAGATTTACACAGTTAGGACATGAAGATGAGCACAGTGAGTCTCTGAAACTTACAAAGAATGACATGGGGATGTGCGCAGTGAGACAAAGAGAATTGCACAGAATGACACAAAAATGATCAAAGTGAGAAACTGAGACTTACATAGATTGACATGAAGATACGCACAGTGAGACAATGAGATTTACACAGTATGTCATGAAGATGTGCACAGTGAGACAATGAGAATTACACAGTATGTCATGAATATGTGCACAGTGAGACACTGAGAATTAAAAAGAATGACATGAAGATGTGCACAGAGAGACAATGAGAATTACACAGAATGACATGAAGATGTGCACAATGAGGCACTGATAATTACACAGAATGACGTTAAGATGTGCACAGTGAGACAATGAGAATTACACAGAATGACATGAAGATGTGCACAATCAGACACTGAGAATTAGACAGAATCACATGAAGTTGTGCACAGTGAGACACTGAGAATTATAGAGAATGACAAGAAGATGTGCACAGTGAGACAATGAGAATTACACAGAATGACATGAAGATGTGTACAGTGAAACAAGTAGATTTACACAGTTATGACAAGAAGATGTGCACAGTGAGACAACGAGAATTACACAGAAAATCAGGACTATGTAAACAGTGAGAAAATGAGTATTACACAGAATGACATGAAGATGTGCACAGTGAAACACTGAGAATTATACAGAATGACATGAAGATGTGCACAGTGAAACACTGAGAATTACACAGAATGACATGAAGATGTGCACCGTGAGACAATGAGAATTGCGCAGTAAGTCATGACTATGTAAACAATGAGAAACTGAGAATTACACAGAATGACATGAAGATATGCACAGTGAAACACTGAGAATTACACAGAATGATACGAAGATGCGCACAGTGAGACAGTGAGAAATATACAGAATGACTCGAAGATGTGCACATTGAGACAATTAGAATTAGACAGAATGACATGAAGATGTGCACAGTGAGACACTGAGATTTACACAGAATGACATAAAGAAGTGCACAGTGAGATAGTGAGAATTAAACAGAATAACACGAAGATTTGCACAGTGAGACAATGATAATCACACAGAATAACACGAAGATGTGCAGATTGAGACTCTTTTAATGACACAGAATGAAATACAGATGTGCACAGTCAAACACTGATAAGTACACAGAATGACATGAAGATGCTGAAAGTGAGACACTGAGAATTACACAGAATGATATGAAAATGTGCACAGTGAGACACTGAGAATGACACAGAATTACGTGAAGATGTGCACAATGAGGCAAGGAGAACTACATAGAATGACATGAACATGTGCACAATGAGACAATGAGAATTGCACAGAATGACACGAAGATGTGCACAGTGAGACACTGAGAATGACACAGAATTACGTGAAGATGTGCACAATGAGGCAAGGAGAATTGCACAGAATGACACGAAGATGTGCGCAGTGAAGCACTGAGAATTTCACAGAAAGACATATGTAAACAGTGAGAATCCGAGAATTACACAGAATGACTTGAAGATGTGCTCAGTGAGACAATGAGAATTACACAGAATGACATGAACATGTGCACATTGAGACAATGAGAATTACACAGAATGACACGAAGATGTGCGCAGTGAAGCACTGAGAATTACCTAGAATGGTAAGAAGATGTGCACAGTGAGCCACAGAGAATTACACAGAATGACATAAAGATGTGCACTGTGAGGGAATGAGAATTACACAGAATTACATGAAGATGTGCAGAGTGAAACAAGGAGATTTACACAGTTATGACAAGAAGATGTGCACAGTGAGACAACGAGAATTGCACAGAAAATCAGGACTATGTTAACAGTGAGAAACTGAGAATTACACAGCATGATATGAATATGTGCACAGTGAAACACTGAGAATTACACAGAATGACATGAAGATGTGCACAGTGAGACAATGAGAATTACATAGAATGACATGAAAATGTGCACAGTGAGACAATGAGAATTACATAGAATGACAGAAAGATTTGCACAGTGAGGCAAATAGAATTACACAGAATGATATGAAGATGTGCACAGTGAAACACGGAGATTTACACAGTTATGTTATGAAGATGTGCACAGTGAGACAACGAGAATTGCTCAGTAAGTCATGACTATGTAAACAGTGAGAAACTGAGAATTACACAGAATGACATGAAGATGAGCACAGTGAAACACTGAGAATTACACAGAATGACACGAAGATGTGCACAGTGAGACAGTGAGAAATACACAGAATGATTCAAGACATGCACATTGAGACAATTAGAATTAGACAGAATGACATGAAGATGTGCACAGTGAGACACTGAGATTTACACAGAATGACAAGAAGAAGTGCACAGTGAGATAGTGAGAATTAAACAGAATGACACAAAGATGTGCACAGTGAGACACTGAGAATTACACAGAATGACGTGCAGATGTGCACAGTGAAACACAGAGATTTACAGAGTTATGACATGAAGATGAGCACAGTGAGTCTCTGAAACTTACAAAGAATGACATGGGGATGTGCGCAGTGAGACAATGAGAATTGCACAGAATGACACAAAAATGATCAAAGTGAGAAACTGAGACTTACATAGATTGACATGAAGATATGTAAAGTGAGACAATGAGAATTACACAGTATGTCATGAAGATGTGAACAGTGAGACAATGAGAATTACACAGTATGTCATGAAGATGTGCACAGTGAGACAATGAAAATTACACAGAATGACGTTAAGTTATGCACAGTGAGACAATGAGAATTACACAATATATGTCATGAACATGTGCACAATGAGACACTGAGAATTAAAAAGAATGACATGAAGATGTGCACAGAGAGACAATGAGAATTACACAGAATGACATGAAGATATGCAGATTGAGACACAGAGAATTACACAGTATGACACGAAGATGTGCATAGTGAGACACTGAGAATTAAAAAGAATGTCATGAAGATGTGCAGAGTGAGACACTGAGAATTAAAAAGAATGGCATGAAGTTGTGCACAGTGAGACAATGAGAATTACACAGAAGGACATGAAGATGTGCAGATTGAGACACAGAGAATTACACAGTATGACATGAAGATGTTCACAGTGAGGCAATGAGAATTACACAGAATGACATGAAGATGTGCACAATGAGGCACTGATAATTACACAGAATGACATTAAGATGTGCACAGTGAGACAATGAGAATTACACAGAATGAAATGAAGATGTGCACAATCAGACACTGAGAATTACACAAAATGACATGAAGAAGCGCACAGTGAGACACTGAGAATTACAGAGATTGTTTCAAAGATATGCACAGTGAGACAACGATAATTACACAGAATGAAATGAAGATGTGCACAATCAGACACTGAGAATTATACAGAATGACATGAAGATGTGCACAATCAGACACTGAGAATTACACAGAATGACATGAAGATGTGCACAATGAGACACTGAAAATTACACAGAATGACGTGAAGATGTGCACAATGATACACTGAGAATTATATGGAATGAGATGAAGATGTGTACTGTGAGACAATGAGAATTATACAGAATGACATTAAGATCTGCACAGTCAGACACTGAGAATTACACAGAATGACATGAAGTTTTTTATTGTGAGACAATGAGAATAACACAGAATGACACGAAGATGAGCACAGTGAAGCGCTGAGATTTAACTAGAATGACATGAAGATGTGAACACTGAGCCACTGAGAATTACACACAATGACATGAAGATGTGCACAATGCGACAATGAGACGTACAAAGAATAAAATGAGGATGTGCGCAGTGAGACCAGCTTATATTTCAACTCTTTCTTGGACTCGAACTCAATTTCTGTCGAAGGGTCATGAGGACTCGAAACATCAACTCTTTTCTTCTCCGCCGATGCTGCCAGACCTGCTGAGTTTTTCCAGGTAATTCAGTTTTTGTTTTAGAATTACACAGAATGAAATGAAGATATGCAAAATGAGACACTGAGAATTACACAGAATGACATGAAGATGTGCACAATCAGACACTGAGAATTATAGAGAATGACATGAAGATGTGCACAGTGAGACAATGAGAAATACACAGAATGCAATGAACATGTGCACATTGAGACAATGAGAATTACACAGAATGACATGAAGATATGAACAGTGAGATGTTGATAATTACATAGAATGATATGATGATGTGCACAATGAGACATTGAGAATTACACAGAATGACATGAAGATGTGCACAATCAGACACTGAGAATTATACAGAATGACATGAAGATGTGCACAGTCAGACAATGAGAATTACACAGAATGACAGGAACACATGCACTTTGAGACAATGAGAATTAGAGAGAATGACTTGAAGATGTTTAGAGTGAGACAGTGAGAATTACGCAGAATGACATGAAGATGTGCACAGTGAGACAATGAGAATTACACAGAATGACATGAACATGTGCACATTGAGACAATGAGAATTACACAGAATGACACGAAGATGAGCACAGTGAAGCACTGAGATTTAACTAGAATGACATGAAGATGTGAACACTGAGTCACTGAGAATTAAAAGAATGACATTAAGATGTGCACAATGAGACAATGAGACGTATAAAGAATAAAATGAGGATGTGCGCAGTGAGACAATGAGAATTACACAGAAGGTCACGAAGATGTGAACTGTGAGACACTGAGAATTGCACAGAACGACATGAAGATGTGCACAGTGAGACAATGAGAATTACACAGAATGACACGAAGATGAGCACAGTGAAGCACTGAGATTTAACTAGAATGACATGAAGATGTGAACACTGAGTCACTGAGAATTACACACAATGACATGAACATGTGCACAATGAGACAATGAGATGTACAAAGAATAAAATGAGGATGTGCGCAGTGAGACAATGAGAATTACACAGAAGGTCATGAAGATGTGCACAGTGAAACAGTAAGAATTACACAAAATGACACGAAGATGCGCACAGTGAGACACTGAGATTACACAGAATGATACGAAGATGTGCACAGTGAGACAATGATAATTACACAGAATGACATGAAGCTGTGCACAGTGAGACACTGAGAAGTATTCAGAATGACACGAAGATGCTCAAAGTGAGAAACTGAGAATTACACAGAATGAAATGAAGATGTGCACAGTGAGACACTGAGAATTACACAGAATGACGTGAAGAGGTGCATAGTGAGGCAAGGAGAATTACACAGCATGTCATGAAGATGTGCATAGTGAGACAATGAGAATTACACAGAATGACATGAAGATGTGCACAGTGAGAAAATGTGAATTACACAGAAAGTCATGAATCTGTAAACAGTGAGACACTGAGAATTACATAGAATGACATGAATATGTAGACAGTGAAAAAATGAGAATTACAAAGAATGACATGAACATGTGCACATTGAGACAATGAGACTTACACAGAATGACATGAAGATGTGCACATTGAGACAATGAGAATTACACAGAATGAGACGAAAATGTGCACAGTGAAGCACTGAGAATTAAATTGAATAACATGAAGATGTGCACAGTGAGGCACTGAGAATTACACTGAATGACATGAAGATGTGCGCAGTGAGACACAGAATTACACAGAATGACATGAAGATGTGCACAGTGAAACACTGAGAATTACACAGAATGACACGAAAATGTGCACAGTGAAACACTGAGAATTACATAGAATGACACGAAGATGTGTACAGTGAGATTCTTAGAATTACAAACAATGACACGAAGATGTGCACAGTGAGACAATGATAATTACACAGAATGACATGAAGCTGTGCACAGTGAGACACTGAAAGGAATACAGAATGACATGAAGATGTGCACAGTGAAACACTGAGAATTACACAGAATGACATGAAGATGTGCACCGTGAGACAATGAGAATTGCGCAGTAAGTCATGACTATGTAAACAATGAGAAACTGAGAATTACACAGAATGACATGAAGATATGCACAGTGAAACACTGAGAATTACACAGAATGATACGAAGATGCGCACAGTGAGACAGTGAGAAATATACAGAATGACTCGAAGATGTGCACATTGAGACAATTAGAATTAGACAGAATGACATGAAGATGTGCACAGTGAGACACTGAGATTTACACAGAATGACATAAAGAAGTGCACAGTGAGATAGTGAGAATTAAACAGAATAACACGAAGATTTGCACAGTGAGACAATGATAATCACACAGAATAACACGAAGATGTGCAGATTGAGACTCTTTTAATGACACAGAATGAAATGCAGATGTGCACAGTCAAACACTGATAAGTACACAGAATGACATGAAGATGCTGAAAGTGAGACACTGAGAATTACACAGAATGACACGAAGATGTGCACAGTGAGACACTGAGAATGACACAGAATTACGTGAAGATGTGCACAATGAGGCAAGGAGAATTGCACAGAATGACACGAAGATGTGCGCAGTGAAGCACTGAGAATTTCACAGAAAGACATATGTAAACAGTGAGAATCCGAGAATTACACAGAATGGCTTGAAGATGTGCACAGTGATACAATGAGAATTACACAGAATGACATGAACATGTGCACATTGAGACAATGAGAATTACACAGAATGACACGAAGATGTGCACAGTGAAGCACTGAGAATTACCTAGAATGGTAAGAAGATGTGCACAGTGAGCCACAGAGAATTACACAGAATGACATAAAGATGTGCACTGTGAGGGAATGAGAATTACACAGAATTACATGAAGATGTGCAGAGTGAAACAAGGAGATTTACACAGTTATGACAAGAAGATGTGCACAGTGAGACAACGAGAATTGCACAGAAAATCAGGAGTATGTAAACAGTGAGAAACTGAGAATTACACAGCATGATATGAATATGTGCACAGTGAAACACTGAGAATTACACAGAATGACATGAAGATGTGCACAGTGAGACAATGAGAATTACATAGAATGACATGAAAATGTGCACAGTGAGACAATGAGAATTACATAGAATGACATGAAAATGTGCACAGTGAGACAATGAGAATTACATAGAATGACAGAAAAATTTGCACAGTGAGGCAAATAGAATTACACAGAATGATATGAAGATGTGCACAGTGAAACACGGAGATTTACACAGTTATGTTATGAAGATGTGCACAGTGAGACAACGAGAATTGCTCAGTAAGTCATGACTATGTAAACAGTGAGAAACTGAGAATTACACAGAATGACATGAAGATGAGCACAGTGAGACACTGAGAATTACACAGAATGACATGAAGATGTGCACAGTAAGACACTGAGAATTACACAGAATGACATGAAGATGAGCACAGTGAAACACTGAGAATTACACAGAATGACACGACGATGTGCACAGTGAGACAGTGAGAAATACACAGAATGATTCAAGACATGCACATTGAGACAATTAGAATTAGACAGAATGACATGAAGATGTGCACAGTGAGACACTGAGATTTACACAGAATGACAAGAAGAAGTGCACAGTGAGATAGTGAGAATTAAACAGAATGACACGAAGATGTGCACAGTGAGACACTGAGAATTACACAGAATGACGTGCAGATGTGCACAGTGAAACACAGAGATTTACAGAGTTATGACATGAAGATGAGCACAGTGAGTCTCTGAAACTTACAAAGAATGACATGGGGATGTGCGCAGTGAGACAATGAGAATTGCACAGAATGACACAAAAATGATCAAAGTGAGAAACTGAGACTTACATAGATTGACATGAAGATATGTAAAGTGAGACAATGAGAATTACACAGTATGTCATGAAGATGTGAACAGTGAGACAATGAGAATTACACAGTATGTCATGAAGATGTGCACGGTGAGACAATGAAAATTACACAGAATGACGTTAAGTTATGCACAGTGAGACAATGAGAATTACACAATATATGTCATGAACATGTGCACAATGAGACACTGAGAATTAAAAAGAATGACATGAAGATGTGCACAGAGAGACAATGAGAATTACACAGAATGACATGAAGATATGCAGATTGAGACACAGAGAATTACACAGTATGACACGAAGATGTGCATAGTGAGACACTGAGAATTAAAAAGAATGGCATGAAGTTGTGCACAGTGAGACAATGAGAATTACACAGAAGGACATGAAGATGTGCAGATTGAGACACAGAGAATTACACAGTATGACATGAAGATGTGCACAGTGAGACAATGAGAATTACACAGAATGACATGAAGATGTGCACAATGAGGCACTGATAATTACACAGAATGACATTAAGATGTGCACAGTGAGACAATGAGAATTACACAGAATGAAATGAAGATGTGCACAATCAGACACTGAGAATTACACAGAATGACATGAAGAAGCGCACAGTGAGACACTGAGAATTACAGAGATTGTTTCAAAGATATGCACAGTGAGACAACGATAATTACACAGAATGAAATGAAGATGTGCACAATCAGACACTGAGAATTATACAGAATGACATGAAGATGTGCACAATCAGACACTGAGAATTACACAGAATGACATGAAGATGTGCACAATGAGACACTGAAAATTACACAGAATGACGTGAAGATGTGCACAATGATACACTGAGAATTATATGGAATGAGATGAAGATGTGTACTGTGAGACAATGAGAATTATACAGAATGACATTAAGATCTGCACAGTCAGACACTGAGAATTACACAGAATGACATGAAGTTTTTTATTGTGAGACAATGAGAATAACACAGAATGACACGAAGATGAGCACAGTGAAGCGCTGAGATTTAACTAGAATGACATGAAGATGTGAACACTGAGCCACTGAGAATTACACACAATGACATGAAGATGTGCACAATGCGACAATGAGACGTACAAAGAATAAAATGAGGATGTGCACAGTGAGACCAGCTTATATTTCAACTCTTTCTTGGACTCGAACTCAAGTTCTGTCGAAGGGTCATGAGGACTCGAAACATCAACTCTTTTCTTCTCCGCCGATGCTGCCAGACCTGCTGAGTTTTTCCAGGTAATTCAGTTTTTGTTTTAGAATTACACAGAATGAAATGAAGATATGCAAAATGAGAAACTGAGAATTACACAGAATGACATGAAGATGTGCACAATCAGACACTGAGAATTACACAGAATGCAATGAACATGTGCACATTGAGACAATGAGAATTACATAGAAAGACATGAAGATGTGAACAGTGAGATGTTGATAATTACACAGAATGATATGAAGATGTGCACAGCGAGACACTGAGAATTACCTAGAATGACATGAAGATGTTCACAGTGAGACTGTCAGAATTACACAGAATGACACGAAGATGTGCACAGTGAGACACTCAGAATTATAGAGAATGACTTGAAGATGTGCACAGTGAGACCGTGAGAAATACACAGAATGACATGAAGATGTGCACAATCAGACACTGAGAATTACACAGAATGACATGAAGTTGTGCACAATGAGACACTGAAAATTACACAGAATGACGTGAAGATGTGCACAATGATACACTGAGAATTATATGGAATGAGATGAAGATGTGTACTGTGAGACAATGAGAATTATACAGAATGACATTAAGATCTGCACAGTCAGACACTGAGAATTACACAGAATGACATGAAGTTTTTTATTGTGAGACAATGAGAATAACACAGAATGACACGAAGATGAGCACAGTGAAGCACTGAGATTTAACTAGAATGACATGAAGATGTGAACACTGAGCCACTGAGAATTACACACAATGACATGAAGATGTGCACAATGCGACAATGAGACGTACAAAGAATAAAATGAGGATGTGCGCAGTGAGACCAGCTTATATTTCAACTCTTTCTTGGACTCGAGCTCAAGTTCTGTCGAAGGGTCATGAGGACTCGAAACATCAACTCTTTTCTTCTCCGCCGATGCTGCCAGACCTGCTGAGTTTTTCCAGGTAATTCAGTTTTTGTTTTAGAATTACACAGAATGAAATGAAGATATGCAAAATGAGACACTGAGAATTACACAGAATGACATGAAGATGTGCACAATCAGACACTGAGAATTATAGAGAATGACATGAAGATGTGCACAGTGAGACAATGAGAAATACACAGAATGCAATGAACATGTGCACATTGAGACAATGAGAATTACACAGAATGACATGAAGATATGAACAGTGAGATGTTGATAATTACATAGAATGATATGATGATGTGCACAGTGAGACATTGAGAATTACACAGAATGACATGAAGATGTGCACAGTGAGACAATGAGAATTACACAGAATGACATGAACATGTGCACATTGAGACAATGAGAATTACACAGAATGACACGAAGATGAGCACAGTGAAGCACTGAGATTTAACTAGAATGACATGAAGATGTGAACACTGAGTCACTGAGAATTACAAAGAATGACATGAACATGTGCACAATGAGACAATGAGACGTACAAAGAATAAAATGAGGATGTGCGCAGTGAGACAATGAGAATTACACAGAAGGTCACGAAGATGTGAACTGTGAGACAATGAGAATTGCACAGAACGACATGAAGATGTGCACAGTGAAGCACTGAGATTTAACTAGAATGACATGAAGATGTGAACACTGAGTCACTGAGAATTACACACAATGACATGAACATGTGCACAATGAGACAATGAGATGTACAAAGAATAAAATGAGGATGTGCGCAGTGAGACAATGAGAATTACACAGAAGGTCATGAAGATGTGCACAGTGAAACAGTAAGAATTACACAAAATGACACGAAGATGCGCACAGTGAGACACTGAGATTACACAGAATGATACGAAGATGTGCACAGTGAGACAATGATAATTACACAGAATGACATGAAGATGTGCACAGTGAGACACTGAGATTTACACAGAATGACACGAAGATGCTCAAAGTGAGAAACTGAGAATTACACAGAATGAAATGAAGATGTGCACAGTGAGACACTGAGAATTACACAGAATGACGTGAAGAGGTGCATAGTGAGGCAAGGAGAATTACACAGCATGTCATGAAGATGTGCACAGAGAGACAATGAGAATTACACAGCATGTCATGAAGATGTGCACAGTGAGAAAATGTGAATTACACAGAAAGTCATGAATCTGTAAACAGTGAGACACTGAGAATTACATAGAATGACATGAATATGTAGACAGTGAAAAAATGAGAATTACAAAGAATGACATGAACATGTGCACATTGAGACAATGAGACTTACACAGAATGACATGAAGATGTGCACATTGAGACAATGAGAATTACACAGAATGACACGAAAATGTGCACAGTGAAGCACTGAGAATTAAATTGAATAACATGAAGATGTGCACAGTGAGGCACTGAGAATTACACTGAATGACATGAAGATGTGCGCAGTGAGACACTGAGAATTACACAGAATGACATGAAGATGTGCACAGTGAAACACTGAGAATTACACAGAATGACACGAAAATGTGCACAGTGAAACACTGAGAATTACACAGAATGACACGAAGATGTGTACAGTGAGATTCTTAGAATTACAAACAATGACACGAAGATGTGCACAGTGAGACAATGATAATTACACAGAAAGACATGAAGCTGTGCACAGTGAGACACTGAGAAGTATTCAGAATGACACGAAGATGCTCAAAGTGAGAAACTGAGGATTACACAGAATGACATGAAGATGTGCACAGTGAGACACTGAGAATTACACAGAATGACATGAAGATGTGCACATTGAGAAAATGAGAATTACAAAGTATTTCGCAAAGATATGCACTATGACACAATGAGAAATACACAGAATGAAACGAAGATTTGCACAGTAAGACACAGAGAATTACACAGAAAGTCATGAATCTGTAAAGAATGAGACACTGAGAATTACACAGAATGACATGAAAATGGGCACAGTGAGACACAGAGAATTAAGGAGAATGACATGACGATGAGCACAGAGAGACACTAAGAATTACACAAAATGATATGAAGACGTGCACAGTGAGACAGTGAGAATTAGACAGAATGACATGATGATGTGCAGTGAGGCAATGAGAATTACATAGAATGACAGAAAGTTGTGCACAGTGAGACAATGAGAATTACACAGAATGACAAGAAGATGTGCACAATGAGGCACTGAGAATTAGAGAGAATGACATGAAGATGTGCCCATCCAGATACTGAGAATTATACAGAATGACATGAAGATGTGCACAGTCAGACAATGAGAATTACACAGAATGACAGGAACACGTGCACTTTGAGACAATGAGAATTAGAGAGAATGACTTGAAGATGTTCAGAATGAGACACTGAAAATTACACAGAATGACGTGAAGATGTGCACAATGATACACTGAGAATTATATGGAATGAGATGAAGATTTGTACTGTGAGACAATGAGAATTACACAGAATGACATTAAGATCTGCACAGTCAGACACAGAGAATTACACAGAATGACATGAAGTTTTTTATTGTGAGACAATGAGAATTACACAGAATGACATGAACATGTGCACATTGAGACAATGAGAATTACACAGAATGACATGAAGATGTGTACAATCAGACACTGAGAATTATACAGAATGACATGAAGATGTGCACAGTCAGACAATGAGAATTACACAGAATGACAGGAACACATGCACTTTGAGACAATGAGAATTAGAGAGAATGACTTGAAGATGTTCAGAGTGAGACAGTGAGAATAACGCAGAATGACATGAAGATGTGCACAGTGAGACAATGAGAATTACACAGAATGACATGAAGATGTGCACAATGAGACAATGAGAATTACACAGAATGACATGAAGATGTGCACAATGAGAGAATGAGAAATACACAGAAAGTCATGAATCTGTAAACAGTGAGACAATGAGAATTACAAAGAATGACATTAAGATGTGCACATTGAGACACTGAGAATAACACAGAATGACATGAAGATGTGCACAGTCAGACACTGAGAATTATACAGAATGACATGAAGATGTGCACAGTCAGACAATGAGAATTAGAGAGAATGACTTGAAGATGTTCAGAGTGAGACAGTGAGAATTACGCAGAATGACATGAAGATGTGCACAGTGAGACACTGAAAATTACACAGAATGACGTGAAGATGTGCACAATGATACACTGAGAATTATATTGAATGAGATGAAGATGTGTACTGTGAGACAATGAGAATTACACCGAATGACATTAAGATCTGCACAGTCAGACACTGAGAATTACACAGAATGACATGAAGATTTTTATAGTGAGACAATGAGAATTACACAGAATGACATGAACATGTGCACATTGAGACAATGAGAATTACACAGAATGACACGAAGATGTGTACAATGAGACAATGAGACGTACAAAGAATAAAATGAGGATGTGTGCAGTGAGACAATGAGAATTACACAGAAGGTCATGAAGATGTAAACAGTGAGAAACTGATGATTACACAGAATGACATGAAGATGTACACTGTGAGACACTGAGAATTACACAGAATGACAAGAAGATGATCACAGTGAAACACTGAGAATTACACAGAATGACACGAACATGTGCACAGTGAGACAATGAGATTTACAGAGAATTACATGAAGATGTGAACTGTGAGACACTGAGAATTGCACAGAACGACATGAAGATGTGCATAGTGAGACACTGAGATTACACAGAATGATACAAAGATGTGCACTGTGAGACACTGAGAATTATACAGAATGAAATGAAGATGTGCACAGTCAGACAATGAGAATTACACAGAATGACAGGAACATGTGCACTTTGAGACAATGAGAATTAGACAGAATGACTTGAAGTTGTGCAGAGTGAGACACTGAGAATTACACAGAATGACGCGAAGATGTGCACAGTGAAGCACTGAGAATGACCTAGAATGACATGAAGATGTGCAGAGTGAGGCACTGAGAATTACACAGAATGATAAGATGTGCACAATGAGACAATGAGAATTACACAGAATGCCATGAAGATGTGCACAGTGAGAAACTGACAATTCCCAAGAATGACATGAAGATGGTCAAAGTGAGACACTGAGACTTACACAAATTGACATGAAGATATGCATAGTGAGGCAATGAGAATTACAAAGTATGACATGAAGATGTGCACAGTGAGACAGCGAGACTTAGACAGAATGACATGAAGAAGTACACAGTCAGACGAGAATTACACATAATGACAGGAACATGTGCACTTTGAGACTATGAGAATTAGACAGAAGGTCATGAATATGTAAAAAGCGTGAAACTGATAATTACACAGAATGACATGAAGATGAGCACAGTGAAACAGTGAGAATTACACAAAATGACACGAAGATGCGCACAGTGAGACACTGAGACTTAGACAGAATGACACGAAGATGTGCACAGTGAGATATTGAGAATGAAACAGATTGACATGAAGATGTGTACAGTGAGACACAGAGAACTAAGGAGAATGACATGAAGATGAGCACAGTGAGACACTAAAAATACACATAATGATATGAAGCAGTGCACAGTGAGACCATGAGAATTATAGAGAATGACATGAAGATGTGCACAGTGAGACGATGAGAATTATAGAGAATGACATGAAGGTGTGCACAATGAGACACTGAGAAATGAGAATTACACAGAATGACATGAAGATGTGCACAATGAGATACTGAGAATTAACTAGAATGACATGAAGATGTGCACAGTGAGACACTGAGGATTACACAGAATGACATGAAGATGTGCACATTGAGAAAATGAGAATTACAAAGTATTACGCAAAGATTTGCACAATGACACAATGAGAAATACACAGAATGAAACGAAGATTTGCACAGTGAGACACAGAGAATTACACAGAAAGTCATGAATCTGTAAAGAATGAGACACTGAGAATTACACAGAATGACATGAAAATGGGCACAGTGAGACACAGAGAATTAAGGAGAATGACATGACGATGAGCACAGTGAGACACTAAGAATTACACAAAATGATATGAAGACGTGCACAGTGAGACAGTGAGAATTAGACAGAATGACATGAAGATGTGCAGTGAGGCAATGAGAATTACATAGAATGACATTAAGATGTGCAGTGAGGCAATGAGAATTACATAGAATGACAGAAAGATGTGCACAGTGAGACCGTGACAATTAGAAAGAATGACATGAACACGTGCACATTGAGACAATGAGACTTACACAGAATGACACGAAGATGTGTACAGTGAAGCACTGAGAATTACCTAGAATGACATGATGGTGTGCACAGTGAGACAATGAGAATTACACAGAATGACATGAAGATGTGCACAGTGATACAATGTAAATTACACAGAAAGTCATGAATCTGTAAAGAATGAGACACTGAGATTTACACAGAATGACATGAAGATGGGCACAGTGAGACAATGAGAAATACACAGAATGACATGAAGATGTGCACAGTGAGACACAGAGAATTAAGGAGAATGACATGACGATGAGCACAGTGAGACACTAAGAATTACAAAATATGATATGAAGACGTGCACAGTGAGACAGTGAGAATTAGACAGAATGACATGATGATGTGCAGTGAGGCAATGAGAATTACATAGAGTGACAGAAAGATGTGCACAGTGAGACCGTGAGAATTACACAGAATGACATGAAGTTGTGCACAGTGAGACAATGAGAATTACACAGAATGACATGAAGATGTGCACAATGAGACACTGAGAATTAGACAGAATGACATGAAGATGTGCACAGTGAGACACCAAGAATCACACAGAATGACATGATGATGTGCACCGTGAGATAGTGAGAATTAAACAGAATGACACGAAGATGTGCACAGTGAGACAATGATAATTACACAGAATGACATGAAGCTGTGCATAGTGAGGCAAGGAGAATTACACAGCATGTCATGAAGATGTGCACATTGAGACACTGAGAATAACACAGAATGACATGAAGATGTAGACAGTGAAAAAATGACAATGGCAAAGAATGACATGAACATGTGCACATTGAGACAATGAGAATTACCCAGAATGACATGAAGATGTGCACTGTGAGGGTATGAGAATTACACAGAATGCCATGAAGATGTGCAGAGTGAAACAAGGAGATTTACACAGTTATGATAAGAAGATGTGCACAGTGAGACAACGAGAATTGCACAGAAAATCAGGACTATGTAAACAGTGAGAAAATGAGTATTACACAGAATGACATGAAGATGTGAACAGTGAAACACTGAGAATTACATAGAATGACAGAAAGATTTGCACAGTGAGGCAAAGAAAATTACACAGAATGATATGAAGATGTGCACAAAGAGGGTATGAGAATTACAGAGAATGACATGAAGATGTGCAGAGCAAAACAAGGAGATTAACACATTTATGACAAGACGATGTGCACCGTGAGACAACGAGAATTGCATAGAAAATCAGGACTATGTAAACAGTGAGAAACTGAGAAATACACAGAATGACATGAAGATGTGTACAGTGAGACAATGAGAATTACACAGAATGACATGAAGATGTGCACAGTGAGGGTATGAGAATTACACAGAATGACATGAAGATGTGCAGAGTCAAACAAGGAGATTTACACAGTTATGACAAGAAGATGTGCACAGTGAGACAACGAGAATTGCACAGAAAATCAGGACTATGTAAACAGTGAGAAAATGAGTATTACACAGAATGACATGAAGATGTGCACAGTGAAACACTGAGAATTACACAGAATGACATGAAGATGTGCACAGTGAGACATTGAGAATTACACAGAAAGTCATGAATCTGTAAACAGTGAGACACTGAGAATTGGAAAGAATGACATTAAGATGTGCACATTGAGACACTGAGAATAACACAGAATGACATTAAGATGTGCACAGTGAGGGTATGAGAATTACACAGAATGACATGAAAATGTGCAGAGTGAAACAAGGAGATTTACACAGTTATGACAAGTAGATGTGCACAGTGAGACAACGAGAATTGCACAGAAAATCAGGACTATGTAAACAGTGAGAAACTGAGAATTACACAGAATGACATGAAGATATGCACAGTGAAATACTGAGAATTACACAGAATGACACGAAGATGCGCACAGTGAGACAGTGAGAAATATACAGAATGATTCGAAGATGTGCACATTGAGACAATTAGAATTAGACAGAATGACATGAAGATGTGCACAGTGAGACACTGAGATTTACACAGAATGATATGAAGAAGTGCACAGTGAGATAGTGAGAATTAAACAGAATAACACGAAGATGTGCACAGTGAGACAATGATAATTACACAGAATGACACGAAGATGTGCAGATTGAGACTCTTTTAATGACAGAATGAAATGAAATGTGCACAGTGAAACACTGATAAGTACACAGAATGACACGAAGATGCTGAAAGTGAGACACTGAGAATTACACAGAATGACATGAAGAAGTGCACAGTGAGACACTGAGAATTACACAGAATTACGTGAAGATGTGCACAATGAGGCAAGGAGAACTACATAGAATGACATGAACATGTGCACAATGAGACAATGAGAATTACACAGAATGACATGAACATGTGCACATTGAGACAATGAGAATTACACAGAATGACACGAAGATGTGCACAGTGAAGCACTGAGAATTACCTAGAATGATAAGAAGATGTGCACAGTGAGCCACAGAGAATTACACAGAATGACATGGTGATGTGCACTGTGAAGGAATGAGAATTACATAGAAAGACATAAAGATGTGCAGATTGAAACAAGGAGATTTACACAGTTATAACAAGAAGATGTGCACAGTGAGACAATGAGATTTGCACAGAAAATCATGACTATGTAAACAGTGAGAAACTGAGAATTACACAGCATGACATTAAAATGTGCACAGTGAAACACTGAGAATTACACAGAAAGACATGAAGATGTGCACAGTGAGACAATGAGAATTACACAGAATGACATGAAGATGTGCACAGTGAGACAATGAGAATTACATAGAATGACAGAAAGATTTGCACAGTGAGGCAAAGAGAATTACGCAGAATGATATGTAGATGTACACAGTGAAACACGGAGATTTACACAGTTATGTTATGAAGATGTGCACAGTGAGACAACGAGAATTGCTCAGTAAGTCATGACTATGTAAACAGTGAGAAACTGAGAATTACACAGAATGACATGAAGATGAGCACAGTGAAACACTGAGAATTACACAGAATTACACGAAAATGTGCACAGTGAGATTCTGCGAATTAGCTTGAATGACATGAAGATGTGCTTAGTGAGACACTGAAAATTGCCTAGAATGACATGAAGATGTGCAAAGTGAAAAACTGAGAATTACATACAATGACATTTAGATTTGCACAGTGAGACAATGAGAATTACACAGAATGACACGAAGATGTGCACAGTGAAACCATTAGAATTATACAGAATGACACAATTATGTGCACAGTGAGACAATGATAATTACAGACAATGACATAAAAATGTGCACAATGAGACACCGAGAATTACAATGAATGACATGAAGATATGCATAGTGAGACAATTAGAATTGCACATAATGACATGAAGATGTGCACAATGAGAATCTGAGAATTACACAGAATGACATGAAGAAGTGCACAGTGAGACAATGAGAATTTCACAGAAAGACATGTATATGTAAACAGTGAAAATCTGTGAAATGCACAGAATGACACTAAGATGCGCACTGTGAGACACTGAGAATTACTCAGAATGACATGAAGATGTTTTCAGTGAGACAATGAGAACTACACAGAATCACATGAAGAAGTGCACAGTCAGGCAATGAAAATTACACAGAATGACATGAACATGCGCACAGTAAGACAATGAGAATTTCCCAGAATAACATGAATAAGTACACTGTGAGACACTAAGAATTACACAGAATGACACGAAGATGTGCACAGTGAGATTCTTAGAATTACAAAGAATGACGTGAAGATGTGCACAGTGAGACAATTAGAATTATACAGAATGACATGAAGATCTGCACAGTGAGACAATGAGAATTTCACAGAAGGACATGTATATGTTAACAGTGAGAATCTAAGAATTGCACAGAATGGCTTGAAGATGGGCACTTTGAGACATTGAGAATTACTCAGAATGACGTGAAGATGTGCACAGTGAAACACTGAGAATTACACAGAGTGACATGAAGATGTGCACAGTGAGACAATGAGAATTTCACAGAAAGACATGTATATGTAAACAGTGAAAATCTGTGAAATGCACAGAATGACACTAAGATGCGCACTGTGAGACACTGAGAATTACTCAGAATGACATGAAATGTGCACAGTGAGACAATGAGAATTACACAGAATGACATGAAGATGTGCTCAGTGCGACACTGAGAATTACACAGAATGACATGAAGATGTGCACAGTGAGACAATGAGAATTACACAGAATGACATGAAGATGTGCACAGTGAGACAATGAGAATTACACAGAATGACATGAACATGGGCACAGTAAGACAATGAGAATTACCCAGAATAACATGAATAACTACACTGTGAGACACCAAGAATTACATAAAATGACATGAAGATGTGCACATTGAGACAATGAGAATAACACAGAATGACATGAAAATGTGCACTGCGAAGCACTGAGAATTAGCTTGAATGACATGAAGATGAGAACAGTGAGCCACCTCGAATTACACAGACTGACATGAAGATGTGCGCATTGAGACACTGAGAATTACAAAGAATGGCATGAAGATGCGCACAATGAGACAATGAGAAATACGCAGAATGACATGAATACGTGCAGAATGAGACACTGAGAATTATACAGAATGTCACGAAAATGTGCTCAGAGAGATTCTGTGAATTACCTAGAATGACATGAAGATGTGCTTAGTGAGGCACTGAGAATTGCACAGAATGACACGAAGATGTGCACAATGAGACACTGAGAATTGCCTAAAATGACATGAAGATGTGCAAAGTGAACAACTGAGAATTACATAGAATGACATTTAGATTTGCAAAGTGAGACAATGAGAATTACACAGAATGAAACGAAGATGTGCACAGTGAAACCATTAGAATTATACAGAATTACACAAGGATGTGCACAGTGAGACAATGATAATTACAGAGTGACATGAAGATGTGCACAATGAGACACCGAGAATTACAAAGAATGATATGAAGATCTGCACAGTGAGACAATGAGAATTGCACATAATGACATGAAGATGTGCACAGTAAGACACTGAGATTTACACAGAATGACATGAAGATGTGCACTGTGAGACAATGAGAATTAGAGAGAATGACATGAAGAAGTGCACAGTGAGACACTGAGAAATATACAGAATTTCATGAAGATGTTTTCAGTGAGACAATGAGAACTACACAGAATCACATAAGAAGTGCACAGTCAGGCAATGAGAATTACACAGAATGACATGATGATGTGCACATTGAGACAATGAAAATTACACAGAATGACACGAAAATATGCACAGTGAAGCTCTGAGAATTAGCTTGAATGACATGAAGATGTGCACAGTGAGCCACTGAGAATTACACAGACTGACATGAAGATGTGCGCATTGAGACACTGAGAATTAAACAGAATGACATGAAGATGTGCACAGTGAGATTCTTAGAATTACAAAGAATGACATGAAGAGGTGCACAGTGAGCCACTGAGAATTATACAGACTGACATGAAGAGGTGCACAGTGAGACAATTAGAATTATACTGAATGACATGAAGATCTGCACAGTGAGACAATGAGAATTTCACAGAAAGACATGTAGATGTAAACAGTGAGAATCTGAGAATTGCACAGAATGACATGAAGCTATGCATAGTGAGACAATGAGAATTATGCAGAATGACACAAATGTGTGTACAATGAGACACTGAGATTTACTTAGAATGACATGAAGATGAGCACAGTGAAACACCGAGAATTACACAGAATGACATGAAGATGGGCACTGTGAGACATTGTGAATTAAAAAGAATGACATGAAGATGTGCACAGAGACACTGAGATTACAAAGAATGACATTAAGATGCGCACCATGAGACACTGAGAATTGCACAGAATGACATGAAGATGTGCACAGTGTGACACTGAGAATTACACAGAATGACATGAAGACGTGCACAATGAGACACTTAGAATTATACAGAATGACACGAAGATGTGCTCAGTGAGATTCTGAGAATTACCTAGAATGACATGAAGATGTGCTTAATGAGGCACTGAGAATTACACAGAATGACATGAAGATGTGCACAATGAGACACTGAGAATTGCCTAGAATGACATGAAGATGTGCAAAGTGAAAAACTGAGAATTACATAGAATGACATTTAGATTTGCACAGTGAGACAATGAGAATTACACAGAATGACATGAAGAGGTGCACAGTGAGATTCTTAGAATTACAAAGAATGACATGAAGAGGTGCACAGTGAGACAATTAGAATTTCACAGAAAGACATGTAGATGTAAACAGTGAGAATCTGAGAATTGCACAGAATGACATGAAGATATGCACAGTGAGACAATGAGAATTATGCAGAATGACACGAATGTGTGTACAATGAGACACTGAGATTTACTTAGAATGACATGAAGATGAGCACAGTGAAACACCGAGAATTACACAGAATTACACGAAAATGTGAACAGTGAGATTCTTAGAATTACAATGAATGACATGAAGATGTGCACAGTGAGACGATGAGAATTTCACAGAAAGACATGTAGATGTAAACAATGAGAATCTGAGAATTGCACAGAATGACATGAAGATGGGCACTGTGAGACATTGTGAATTACTCAGAATGACATGAAAATGTGCACAGTGAGACACAGATTACAAAGAATGACATTAAGATGCGCACAATGAGACACTTAGAATTATACAGAATGACACGAAGATGTGCTCAGTGAGATTCTGAGAATTACCTAGAATGACATGAAGATGTGCTTAGTGAGGCACTGACAATTACAAAGAATGACATGAAGATGTGCACAATGAGACACTGAGAATTGCCTAGAATGAAATGAAGATGTGCAAAGTGAAAAACTGAGAATTACATAGAATGACATTTAGATTTGCACAGTGAGACACTTAGAATTATACAGAATGACACGAAGATGTGCTCAGTGAGATTCTGAGAATTGCACAGAATGACATGGAGATGGGCACTTTGAGACACTGAGAATTGCACAGAATGACATGAAGATGTGCTCAGTGCGACACTGAGAATTACACAGAATGACATGAAAATGTGCACAATGAGACACTGAGAATTATACAGAATGACATGAAGATGTGCGAAGTGAAAAACTGAGAATTACATCGAATGACATTTCGATTTGCACAGTGAGACACTGAGAATTACACAGAATGACATGAAGATGTGCACAGTGAAACACTGAGAATTACAGAGAATGACTCGAAGATGTGCACAGTGAGACAATGATAATTACACAGAATGACATGAAGATGTGCAGAGTGAGACAGTGAGAATTACACAGAATGACATGAAGATGTGCAGAGTGAGACAGTGAGAATTACACAGAATGCCATGAAGATGTGCGTCGTGATACACTGAGAATTACACAGAAGGACATGAAGATTTGCACAGTG
Organism: Isurus oxyrinchus; assembly: GCA_026770705.1. NCBI lineage: Eukaryota > Metazoa > Chordata > Chondrichthyes > Lamniformes > Lamnidae > Isurus > Isurus oxyrinchus. The sequence continues at coordinate 93,526,265 of JANJGN010000016.1, forward strand.
AGACCTGAGAATTACACATAATGACATGAATAGGTAAACTGTGAGACACTGAGAATTACACAGAATGACACGAAGATGTGCACCGTGAGACACTGAAAATTACATAGAATGACATGAAGATGTGCACAGTGAGACCATGTGAATTACACAGAATGACATGAAGATGTGCACAGTGAGATACTGAGAATTATAGAGAATGACATGAAGATGTGCATTGTGAGTCAATGATAATTACACAGAATGACATGAAGATGTGCACAGTGAGACACTGAGAATTACCTAGAATGACATGAAGATGTGCACAGTGAGACTGTGAGAATTACACAGAATGACACGAAGATGTGCACAGTGAGAAACTCAGAATTATAGAGAATGACATGAAGAAGTGCACAGTGAGACCATGTGTCTTACACAGAATGACATGAAGATGTGCACAATGAGACACTGAGAATTACACAGAATGACATAAGACGTTTACAGTGAGACAATGAGAATTACACAAAATCACATGAAGATGTGCAAAGTCAGGCAATGAGAATTACACAGAATGACATGAACATCTGCACATTGAGACAATGATAATTACACAGAATGACAGGAAGATGTGCACAGTGAGACAATGAAAACTACACAGAATCACATGAAGAAGTGCACATTGAGACAATGAGAATTACCCAGAATGACATGAATAAGTAAACTGTGAGACACTAAGAATTACACAGAAGGACATGAAGATGTGCACATTGAGACAATGAGAATTACACAGAATGACACGAAAATGTGCACAGTTAAGCACTGATAATTAGCTTGAATGACATGAAGATGTGTACAGTGAGCCACTGAGAATTATACAGAATGACATGAAGATGTGTACAGTGAGACAATGAGAACTACACAAAATCACATGAAGAAGTGCGCAGTCAGACAATGAGAATTACACAGAATGACACGAAAATGTGCACAGTGAAGCTCTGAGAATTAGCTTGAATGACATGAAGATGTGTACAGTGAGCCACTGAGAATTACACAGAATGACATGAAGATGTGCGCATTGAGACAGTGAGAATTACACAGAATGACATGAAGATGTGCACAACGAGACAGAGAGAATTGCACAGAATGACATGAAGATGAGCACAGTGAAACACCGAGAATTACACAGAATGACATGAAGATGTGCACAGTGAGATTCTTAGAATTACAAAGAATGACATGAAGAGGTGCACAGTGAGACAATTAGAATTATACTGAATGACATGAAGATCTGCACAGTGAGACAATGAGAATTTCACAGAATGACATGTAGATGTGCACAGTGAGACAATGAGAATTTCACAGAATGACATGTAGATGTAAACAGTGAGAATCTGAGAATTGCACAGAATGACATGAAGACAGTGAGACAATGAGAATTATGCAGAATGACACGAATGTGTGTACAATGAGACACTGAGATTTACTTAGAATGACATGAAGATGTGCACAGTGAAACACCGAGAATTACACAGAATTACACGAAAATGTGAACAGTGAGATTCTTAGAATTACAATGAATGACATGAAGATGTGCACAGTGAGATGATGAGAATTTCACAGAAAGACATGTAGATGTAAACAATGAGAATCTGAGAATTGCACAGAATGACATGAAGATGTGCACAGTGACTCAATGAGAATTACACAGAATGACAAGATGATGTGCACATTGAGACAATGAGAATTACCCAGAATGACATGAATAAGTAAACTGTGAGACACTAAGAATTACACAGAGTGATATGAAGATGTGCACATTGGGACAATGAGAATTACACAGAATGACACGAAAGTGTGCACAGTGAAGCACTGAGAATTAGCTTGAATGACATGAAGATGTGCACAATGAGACAGAGAGAATTACACAGAATGAAATGAAGATGAGCACAGTGAAACACCGAGAATTACACAGAATGACATGAAGGTGTGCACCGTGAGATTCTTAGAATTACAAAGAATGACATGAAGATGTGCACAGTGAGACAATTAGAATTATACTGAATGACATGAAGATCTGCACAGTGAGACAATGAGAATTTCACAGAAAGACATGTAGATGTAAACAGTGAGAATCTGAGAATTGCACAGAATGACATGAAGATGGGCACTGTGAGACATTGTGAATTACTCAGAATGACATGAAAATGTGCACAGTGAGACACAGATTACAAAGAATGACATTAAGATGCGCACAATGAGACACTGAGAATTGCACAGAATGACATGAAGATGTGCTCAGTGAGATTCTGAGAATTACCTAGAATGACATGAAGATGTGCTTAATGGGGCACTGACAATTACACAGAATCACACGAAGATGTGCACATTGAGACACTGAGTGTTTCACAGAAAGACACCAAGACATACACTGAGACACACCGAGCATTGCACAGAAAGAAACCGAGAAGTACACAGTGAGACACTGAGAATTACACAGAAAGAAATCAAGAAGTACACGGTGAGAAAAGAGGATTAAATGGAAAGACACCAAGTCTTACAAATTGAGGCACAGTGAGAATCAAACAAAGACAACAAGAAGTACACAGAGCGACACTGAGAACCACATAAAAAGACACCGAGGGGTACACAGTGAGAGGAGGAGAATTACACAGAAAGACAGCAAGAAGTACACAGTAAGACTGTGAGGGTTGCACAGAAAGGAACCAAAAATCCTCAGTGAGACAATGAGAATTACAGAGAAAGACACAAAGATGTACACAGTGAGACACTGAGAATTACCAATAATACACCAGAAATGCAGAGTAAGACACTGAGAATCATGCAAAGAGACTGAGAAGTACACAGAGAAACACTGAGAATTGCACAGAACGACACCAAGAAGCACACAGTGAGGCACTGAGAATTATACAGAAAGACCCCAGCAAGTGCACAATAAGAAATAAGAATTACACAGAAAGACACCGAGACGCACACAGTGAAACACTGAGAATTACACAGAGGTCAAGAAGTACCCCTTTAGAAACAGGGCATCACACAGATGCCTTGAAATAAAGTGAATCACTGAGAAATAAATCAACAAGTACACAGAATCAAGCAAAGGCACCACAAAGTAGACAGCGAGACACTGAGAATTGCACAGAAAGGGGCCAAGATGTAGACAGTGAGACACTGAGAATTACACAGAAAGACACCAACAAGTACACAGAAAGACACTGAGAATTGCACAGAAAAACCCCAAGAAACATACAGTGAGGCACTGAAAATTATACAGAAAGACACCAGCAAGTGCACGGTGAGAAATGAGAGTTACACAGAAAGACACTGAGAAGCGCATTGTGCAACACTGAGAATTACTCAGAAAGACACCAGAAATACATAGTCAGACACTGAGAATCAAAAGAAGGCACCAAGATGAATGCTGAGACACACTGAGAATTGCACAGAAAGACCCCAAAAAGTACATTTTGCAACACTGAGCATTTCACAGAATGACACCAAGATGTACACAGCAAGAAAGTGAGAATTAGTGAGAAGGTGAGAATTACACAGAAAGGGGCCAAGAAGTACACAGTCAGAAACAGAGCATCACACAGGTGCCTTGAGATAAAGTGAGACATTGAGAAGAAAGACAGGAAGAAATCAAAAAGTACGCAGAATCAAGCAAAGGGACCAAGAAGTACACAGTGAGACACTGAGAATTGCACAGGAAGACCCCAAGACTTGCACAGTGAGAAATTGAGATTTACACAGAAAGACAGCAAGAAGTGCACAGTGAAACACTGAGAATCGCTCAGAAAGACATCAGCAATTACAGTGAGAAATGAGAATTACACATGTAGACACTGACATTGTGTGACGCTGAGAATTATACAGAAAGAAACCATGAAGTACACAGAGACAATGAGAATTGCATGGAAAGACCTAAAAAAGTACAGAGTGAGAAAATGAGAATTACATAGAAAGACATAAGGAATGCATAGTGAGACACTAAGGATTATTGAGAAAGACAACACCACATACACTGAGGCAATGAGAAATAAGACAGAAATAAATCAAGAAGCTTTAACTGAGACACCAAGAATCAAGCAGACACCAAGAAGTACACAGAGACACACTGGGAATTACACAGAAGGACACCAAGAAATACACAGTGAGACACTGAGAATTACACTGAAAGACACCAGAAATACACACAGTGAGAAAGTGAGAATCAAGCGACGGAACCAAGAAGTACACTGAGAGACACCCGTAATTGCACAGAAAGACCCCAAAAGAACACTGAGCAACACTGAGAATTACACAGAATGACACCAATAAGTACACAGTGAGACACTGAGAATTACACTGAAAGACACCAGAAATACAGTGAGAAAGTGAGAACCAAGAAGTACACTGACAGACACTCATAATTGCACAGAAAGATGCAAAGAAGCACAGAGTTACAACAGAGCATTACACAGGCACCTTGAAATAAAGTGAGTCACTGAGAAATAAGACAGAAAGAAATCAAGAGCACAGAATCAAACAAAGAAACCAAAACGTACACAGTGAGACACTGAGAATTACGCAGAACAACAACAGGAAGTACACAGTGAGAAATGAGAATTACACAGAAAGACACTAGAAAACACAAAGAAAGACACTGAGAATCAAGCCAGGGTACCAAGAAGTACACAGAGACACTGAGAATCACACAGAAAGACATCAAGAAATATACACCTAGATACTGAGGAGTACACAGAAAGACGCCAGCAAGTACACAGTGGGGAGTGAGAATTACACAGAAAGACACTGAGAAGTGCACCATGAGACACTGAGAATTGCACAGAAAGATACCAGAAATACACAGTGAGACAATGAGAATTGCAAAGAAAACCCACAAGAAATACACAGTGAGACACTGAAAATTATACAGAAAGACACGGACAAGTACACAATGAGAAGTGAGAAGTACACAGAAGGGCATCAGGAAGTACACAGTGAGAAACAGAGAATTACACAGGCACCTTGAAATGGAGTGAGTCACTGAGAAATAAACAGAAAGAAGTCACAAAATACACAGTGAGGCACTGAGGATCAAAGCAAAAACAACATGAAGTACACAGATACAGTGAGAGTTGCACAGAAAGACCCCAAGAAGAATAGAGTGAGAAATTGAAAATTACACAGAAAGACACAAGGAATGCATAGTGAAATACTGAGAATTACTTAGAAAGACAACACCAAGTGCACAGTGGGAAAAAATTTCCCCCCCGTTGGGGGGCAAGCGCAGGAGCGGGTGCAGTCAGGCGTGCCTCTGATTGGCACCCCCAATTGGGGGCGCGCCATCATTTTACGTGGGTGGGCCAATTAAGGTCCGTACAATGTGACGTCTGCCAGGAAGCGCCAGGCACTTCCTATGCGGGCATTGGAGGGGATTTTCTCAGCTGATCTCCCTGAGGCTAAGTGCTGCATCTACCAAGATGTCCATCGCTTTTACTGAAACCTTTATTAAATATTTAAAAACCTTCATGAAACCTCGTCCCATCCATGGATGAGGTTTCATGCTTTATCTTAAGCCTGCCAGTGTTCTCGCCTTAAGGTTGGACGGACAGGTTCATTATTCATGTTAATTACTTTCAAATGGTCTCAATTGGCCGTTGACAGGTCAGCGTGCATGCAGCTGATTCGGCTGCGCCCCTGCCAACTTGAAAATGGATTGATGCGGGATGACGCCAGGAGTTCCACCCGATGTCATCCCGTGTCATTTTACGCGTCGGTGAGTGGGCCCTGCCACTGCTTGCTGACTGGAAGATCCTCCCCGGGGAGAAATGAAAATTACAAAGTAGGAGACCAAAAAGTACACAGTGAGACATTGAGAATTACACAGAATAACATCAGCAAGTACACATTGAGAAATGAGAATTACACAGAAAGACACTGAGAAGCACAATGTGCGACACTGAGAATTGCACAGAAAGGCACCAGAAATACACAGTAAGACACTGAGAATCAAGCAAAGGGGCCAAGAAGTACACAGGGAGACACTGGGAATTGCACAGAATGACACCAAGAAGTGCACAGTGAGAAACAAAGCATTACACAGACACTATGAAATAGAGTGACTCACTGAGAAATAAACAGAAAGAAATCAAGAAAGACACAGTGAGGCATTGAGGATCACACGAAAACACCATGAAGTACAGAGAGACAGTGAGAATTGCACAGAAAGACTCCAAGAAGTACAGAGTGAGAAATTGAGAATTGCACAGAATGACACAAGGAATGCATAGTGAAACACTGAGAATTACTTAGAAAAATGACACCAAGTACACAGTGAGAAATGAAAATTACGCAGTAGGATACCAAGAATTACATGAGAAGTGAGGATTAGATGGAAAGGCACCAAGAATTACAACGTGAGTTACAGGAATCAAGCAAAGACATCAAGAAGTATACAGTGAGATACTGAGAATTACACAGAAGGACACCAAGTAGTACTCAGTGAGTCACTGAGAGTTACACAAAAGGCATAACTTTGGTCTTGTCGGGCAGGCTCGGCAGGGGTGGGAGATCGCGGTTGTGAAGCTGACCCCCCCATCCGCGATCGAGACCAGAAGGTGACGTTATGCTGACGGACGAATTAAGGCCCACCCAGCATGAAAGCCGGCTGGAGAGCCTCCAAGAAGGGGTGAGAGGGGACGGGGCCTGTTTTCCGCTGGGTCCAATGACGACAGTTCAAAAATGGCACAGGCAGCCCTGGGAGGCTGCCCGCGTTGGAGTTGCAGCAGCAACATGGCTGTGATCCAAGAAGGAGAATCCATATGGGAGGTGAGGTCGGTGGGGCAGTTGGCCCTGTGTTTCTCCGATGAGTGTCTCGCTGCCCCCCTGTTGGATGTGGCTATCAGAATGGACACCCTTGTCCCCAGAGACAGGGGGGTGAGCCACTGTACTTCACCAGGAGGGCATGGGAGGAGGTGGTATCCTGGGTGAGCATCCACGACATGGTGTGGCATACCTGGGTGCAGTGCCAGAAGCACTTCAATGATCTGCTGAGCTCAGGAAGGGTGAGTACCATGTTGGCGTGTGTCTGTGTGCAGATGTGTTAAGGTCTATATGTCTTTCCCACCACCCCCCCATCCCTCCACCGTGGACCTTAGGGGTACTAGAGTCTGAGTGCCAGCTGTCAGTCACGCCGGAGATGGCCCAGGGGGTGAGCCCTGGCTGCTTGGACTGAGTTCTTTGTGGCTCTATGGCTATGACTCGGAAGTGCCCTGCCAGATGTTCCTCAGCTGGGGTTGGTCAGGCTGCAATGGAGCTGCAGGTACAGAGTGGGCTAATCAATGCTCTTCTGTTGTTTCAGGAGAAGACGGTCCACAACAAAATAGAAAGGCCTCAGACCCGGAGGCCCCACTAGACTCTTCATCCTCTCAGGATACAAGCAAGACACCCTGCAGCTTGAGAGCCAGCATGTCTCACGTATAACCGGGCATGGAGAAGCAGGAGACCAGATGAAGGTAAGAGCGCAGTGCACTGAGGTGAGAGTTTCGGCTTGTGCAACCATTCTAGTGCAGCCTCTTCATTGATGTGAGCCTTGAACCTGGAGACCCCATTGATCATTGGACGACAAGGGCACCATGATGCAGATCTCCATTGTCTCACCAGGGTGCCTGGCATGCACAGTGACAGTGTGAAGACTTTAACTAATGACATGTCCTCCTTCCCCCTTTTTTCACCCCTGACACCGGAGGACCACTATGCTCCCCACACACCTGCATCACAGCCGCTCTCTGCAGCGGGCACCAGCACAGATACCAGTAGCTCAGTGGGCATTAGGTCGGCTTCTAGTATCTTGATGCACATTGTTGAGGGCATTTCACACTCGCTTGAGGTGCGGGATGGAGACAGAGAGTGCCCAGTGTGCAGACAGCCAGAGGATTCTGGGGACCAGGACAATGCTCAGTCAAAGGCTGATGATGAGCCTCTAGGGCCGTCCATTAGGCAGCAGGTGCTGGATGTCCAGTGAGATTTGCGGGAGGACCTGACGAAGATCCATGGGGGTCTGCGTGTCATAGTCTCCATTGTGGAAGAGTCCATGCGAAGCATCAGCACTGCGTTGATCCTCATGGCTGAACGCAATGCCTCCTCCTTGGAGAGAGTGGCGACTCTCATGGAGAGGCTGCTCCAGAACAGAATCAGGGGTTCTTGGGGCTGTGCTCAGACCTGCAAGCCCTCACATAGGCACTGACCTCAGGTGGTCAGTGTCAGTTTGGGAGATGGACGGGGCACCGTCTCAGTGTCCGTCCATCAATGGCGAGCAGAGAGGTCCATAGCGAACTGACGTTAGCACAGAAGCTACCTGTCATCACTGTGGGCTCCTGTCAGAGTGCTCTGGATGATGGCAGCATCTCCTCCACCTCACTGCCAGTGACCGTGGCATCTGATGAGGCTGCAGCGATTGGGGAGATGTCAGCTGTGGCACTGGATGCTCCCTCCCAGGCGGGGGCAACACAGGCTCCACAAGCCAGAGGGTGACCAATAAGAAACAGAATTCAGCAGGCTGTCTCCAACGCCGGTGCCAGTGAGAGGGCAGAACCTAGAAGTAGCACCCATAAATGTACATTTAAATTAAGCACAAGAGGGACTGGTCACAGGTGATCTCTTGTTTCCCCATTTAGCTTTTCATTTTTTAATGGTGTGACTACCAACACTGGTTATTGTTCAGTTCAAGAATCTGTGAGTTCCAACATTAAATGACATTTACTTTTGTGTTATTGGTCTGAGAATGCTTCATTTATTTTATTTTTTAGGTGCAGGGTAATGCTGGACATGGGTGGTTCGAAACTTTATTGTACAGGCACTGAGTGTATCTTGGGGACCAAAGAAAGGGTCATTTCTGTGATCCGGGATGGATCCTGGTAGGAGGTGATTGTGCTTATTTGGCAGCCTAGCTGAAGGAGCATTGGATCAAGGTGTTAAAAACAAAAAAACTGCGGATGCTGGAAATCCAAAACAAAAACAGAATTACCTGGAAAAACTCAGCAGGTCTGGCAGCATCGGTGGAGAAGTAAAGAGTTGACGTTTCGAGTCCTCATGACCCTTCGACAGAACTGGACCAGTTCTGTGGAAGGGTCATGAGGACTCGAAATGTCAACTCTTTGCTTCTTGATTGGATCAAGGTGTCCCTGCCTCCCTGTGGGTTACTGAGGTCTGGCTCCATACCCTCAGCGTTCTCCTCACTGTGCCCATCTTCTGAATCACTACTGGATTCATCATCTGTGGCCTGTGCAGCTGCTTCAAGATCTTCCTCCTCCAGTGAATCCCCCCCCTTGCCAGTGCCAGATTGTGGAGAGTGCAGTGTACAACCACCATCAGTGACACCCACTCCAGGGGTATTGTAGTGCTGCCCCTGAACGGTCCAGGCATTGGAAGCACATCTTGAGAAGACCTATGGTTCTCTCTATCACCGACCTTGTGAGGATATGGCTCCTGTTATACTGCTGCTTGGCCTTTATTCTTGGGTGGTGAAGAGGCATCATGAGCCATTTTTTCAAGGGATAGTCCTTGTCACCCAACAGCCATCCATCCAGTCGGGCAGGAGCACTGAAAAGCCCCGGCACCTGGGAGTGTCTGAAGATATAAGCATCATGGGATTTGCATAGGTACCTTGCACAGACTTGCAGAATCCTGTAGTCACACACTATTTGCACATTCATGGAGTGGAATCCCTTCCTGTTGACAAAGGCACCCAGCTGACCCGCTGGTGCCTTGATGGCCACATGTGTGCAGTCGATGGCACACTGGACAAGGGGGAAGCCAGCAATCGCTGTAAAGCCTCTGGCTCGCTCAGCCTGGCTGGCCTCGTCCGTACGGTAATGAAGGAAAGTCAATACCCGCTTGAACAGAGCTTCTGTCACCAGCTGGACACAACTGTGGACAGCTGATTGGGACACTCCACACAGATCCTCCACTGAGCCCTGGAAAGAGCCAGAGGCATAGAGGTTGAGGGCCAATGTGACCTTCAGAGCCACTGGCATGGGGTGTCCACCCACACAGTCGGAGCTGATCTCAGGGCTGATAATCTGACAGATGGAGGTCACAGTCTCTCCTTGAGAGATGGAGCCTCCTTTGGTATTGCACCTCAGTCATATTGAGGTAGCTGCATCACCGCCTGTAAACCCTGGCAGCAGGATAGTGGCATGTTCTGCAGCCCCTTCCACCTTGGACTACCTGCTGGCCCTGCATCCCTTGTACCTGCACCTCTCCTCCCACAGGTCCCTCCTGTGGAAGCTGAATAGGGACACCTGGCCTCCTCTCCCTTCTGCCCCTCTCTTCCTCCTCAGAGGAGGAGGTGCCTCCAGCGAAGATCACAGGGTAAGGGAAGGCTGTCTGATACCTGGAAGAGTCCACACAGTCTGAATCCTCCAGGGGTCTGGCAGACACCAATGAGTCCAGAAATGAAGCCTAGAAATGCTCAGAATGAAGTTCAGAACTGAGATTAAGCTGTCCAGTTCAAGTAAGCAGCCAGCTGCACACAATCTTGAAAACTCCTCATTACCCGCATTGACAAAGCTGCTGACCCTTCTTATCCTGCCTACTTTTTGCAAACTGTGGACTGCCCACCTGCGCGTTTTGCCCATGTGGCAGGCGAGAAGTCTCAATGGGCTACGTTAAATTGCTGACAATTGGGTATCAAGTGCCTTAACTGACCTCTTAATAAATGGTGGGTGCGTCTCTGACGTCAATGTGCGCCATTTTACGCTTGTTCGGGTCGGACACGCACCCGGCCGACAAGGTCAAAATTCTGCCCAAAGACACCAAGGAGGACACAGTGAGAAATGGAATTACACAGAAAGACACAGAGAAGGACACAGTGAGACACTGGGAATCGCACAGAAAGACACCAAAAAGTATACAGTGAGAAAGGGAATTACACAGAAAGAGATCAATAAGTACACAGTGAGACACTGAGAATTACACAAAAGCACCAAGATGTACATAGTGAAAAATGAACATTACACAGGATGATACCAAGAAAATACACAGAAAGACACTGAGAATTACACAGAAAGGCAAAGAGAATTACACAGAAAGACAAACAGAATTACACAGAAAAACACCAAGTACACAGTGAGACAATGAGAATTACACAGAATGACACAGAGAAGCACACAGTGAGACACGGAAATAATCAGGAAGACAAAGTACACAGTGAGAAATGAGAATTGCAGAGAAAAATTCCAAGATGTACACTGAGTATTACACAGAAAAACATCAAGTACACAGTGAGACACTGAGAATTTCACAGAAATACACCAGAAATATGCACTGAGACACTTAGAATTATGCAAAGATACCAAGAAGCACAATGAGGAATGAGAATTACACAGAAAGACATCAAAAATTACACAGTGAGACACTGAGAGTTACGCAGAAAGGTACCAAGAAGCACACATTGAGACACCGAAACAGGGATTGACTGAGCACTACACAGCAGGAGACTGAGAAATGAACAGTGAGAGGCTGATGACTGCACAGTGAGAGATTAGGAACTAGACTGTGTGAGACTGAGAAATGCACAGTGAGAGACAGGGGAATGCACAGTGAGGTATTGGGAACAACACAGTGGTAGGCTGAGAACCTCAAAGTGAAAGACACAGAAATACAGGACACCAGGAGACTGAGAAATACACAAAGGAAGACTAAGAACTACACAGAGAGAGGCTGATACCAGCACAGCGACAGCCGGAGAACTACACTGTGAGAAACCCAGATCTATACAGTGAGAGACTGAGAACTATACCATGAGAGACTGAGAAATGCACTGTGAGAGATGAGAAATGCACATTGAGAGACTGAGAACTACACAGTGAGAGAGTGAGAATGACACAGCGAAAGACTGAGAACTACACAGTGAGAGGTTGAGAACTAATAGTGAGAGACATAATGACACAGAGAGGTGGTGAGGACTACACCATGAAAGATTCAGATGTAGACAGTGAGATACTGCAAACTGCACAGTGAGAGACTGAGAAATACACAGTGATAGACTGAACACTATACAGTGATAGACTGAGAACTACACAGTGAGAGACAGGGCTACAGAGTTAGAGACTGAGAAATACCCCATGTGAGACTGAGAAATACTCTATTTGAGACTGAGAACAGCACTGTGATAGACTGAGAACTGCACATTGTGACTGAGAACTGCATCGTGATTAAAGAAACAGCAACACACAGTGAGAGACTGAAAACTACACCGTTAGAGACTGAGAACCACTCACTGAGAGACCAAGAACTACTCATTTAGATATCGAGAACGGGGACGTGAGAGACTGAAAAATGCACAGTGAGAAACTGGGCACGGCTCAGGGATTGACTGAGCACTACACAGCGGGAGACTGAGAAATGAACAGTGAGAGGCTGATGACTGCACAGTGAGAGATTAGGAACTAGACCATGTGAGACTGAAAAATGCACAGTGAGTGACAGGGGAATGCACAGTGAGGTATTGGGAACAACACAGTGGTAGGCTGAGAACCTCAAAGTGAGAGACACAGAAATACACAAGGGCTGAGAAATACACAGTGAGACACTGAGAACTGCATAGTGAAGACTGAGAAATGTGCAGTGAGAGATTGAGAACCAAACTGAGAGACTGAGAAGTGCACAGTGGGAGATTGGGAACTACACAGTGAGGGACTGAGAACTGCAGAGTGAAAGATAGAAGATAGCAGGGTGAGTGACTGAGGAATATGCAGTGAGAGACTGAGAAATACAAAGTGAGAGACTGAGAACTAAAAAGTAGGAGAAAGAGAAGAGCACCATGGGAAACAGAGGAATGCAAAACAAGACATTGCGATACACACAGTGACAGACAGAGAGCTGCACAGTGAGAGCTTGGGAACAAACCAGTTATGCTGAGAACCACATACTGAGAGACTGAGAAATGCACAAAGACTGAGAACTATGCAGTGAGAAACTGAAAACTACACAGCTGGAGTCTGAGAACTACACAGAGAGACTGCGAAATACACAATGAGAGAATGGGAACTGCACAATGAGGGATTGAAAAATACTCAGTGAAAAACTGAGAACAACATGGTGAGAGACTGAGAAATACAGAGTGAGAAACTGGGCACGACACAGTAGGTTACAGAGTACTATACAGTGAGGGACTGAAGGAATTAACCCTGAGAGGCTGATAACTACACAGTGAGAGACTGGGAACTAGACCGTGTGAGACTGAGAACTGCATAATGAGAGACTGGGAACTTGACCGTATGAGACTGAGAACTGCACAGTGAGAGACAGAGGAATGCAATGGGAGAGACTGAGATATACACAGTGAGAGACTGATACTGACACAGTGAGAGACAGAACTACACAGTGGGAGACTGAGAAATGCACAGCGGGAGGCTGTGAAATACGCAGTGAGAGACTGATGCTGATACAGTAGGAGATTGAAAACTACACAGTTTGAGACTGAGAACTGCAGAGTGAGAGACTGAGAACTGCAGAATGAGAGACTGAGAACTGCAGAGTGAGAGAATGAGAACTACACAGTGGGAGACTGAGAAATACACAGTGGGAGACTGAGAAATACACAGCGGGAGACTGAGAAATACACAGTGGGAGACTGAGAACTGTAGAGTGAGAGACTGAGAACTGCTGTGAGAGACTGAGAACTGCACAGTGAGAGACTGAGAATTATACAGTGGGAGACTGAGAACTGCAGTGAGAGACAGAGGAATGCAATGCGAGAGCCTAAGATATACACAGTGAGAGACTGATACTGACATAGTGAGAGACTGAGAACTACACAGTGGGAGACTGAGAAATGCACAGCGTGGGGCTGTGAAATACGCAGTGAGAGACTGATACTGACACAGTAGGAGGCTGACAATTACACAGTGAGAGACTGTGAACTACACAGTTGGAGACTGAGAAATGCACAGTGGGAGGCTGTGAAATATGCAGTGAGAGACTGACGCTGACACAGTAGGAGGCTGTCAATTACACAGTGAGAGACTGAACTACACAGTGGGAGACTGAGAAATGCACAGCGGGAGGCTGTGAAATACACAGTGAGAGACTGATACTGACACAGAAGGAGGCTGACAATTACACAGTGAGAGACTGAGAACTATACAGTGGGAGACTGAGAAAGACACAGCGGGGGATGTGAAATACTCTGAGAGACTGATACTGACACAGTGATAGGTTGAGAGCTACACAGTGAGAGACTGAGAACTACACAGTGAGAGACTGAGAACTACACAGTGAGAGACTGAGAAATACAAAGTGAGAGACTGAGAACAAAAAGTTGGAGAATGAAAAGAGCACCATGGGAAACAGAGGAATGCAAAACAAGACATTGAGGTACACACAGTGACAGGCAGAGAGCTGAACAGTGAGATTTTGGGAACAAACCAGTGTTAGGCTGAGAACCACATACTGAGAGACTGAGAAATGCACAAAGACTGATAACTATGCAGTGAGAGACTGAAAACTACACAGCTGCAGTCTGAGAACTAAACAGAGAGACTGAGAAATACATTGAGAATGGGAACTGCACAATGAGGGATTGAGAAATATACAGTGAAAGACTCAGAACTACACAGTGAGAGACTGAGAACTACACAGAGAGACTTGGAACTATACAGTGAGGGTCTTAGAACTACACAGTGAGAGCCCAGGAACTACACAGTATGGGACTGAGAACTGCACAGTGGGGGGCTGTGAAATACACAGTGAGAGACTAATACTGACACAGTGATAGGCTGAGAACCACACAGTGAGAGGCTGAGAACTACACAGTGATAGACTGAGAACGACACAGTATGGGGCTGAGAACTGCACAGTGGGGGGCTGAGAAGTACACAGTGGGAGGCTGAGAAATGCACAAAGACTGAGAACTATGCAGTGAGAGACTGAAAACTACACAGCTGGAGTCTGAGAACTACACAGAGAGTCTGAGAAATACACAATGAGAGAATGGAAACTGCACAATGAGGGATTGAAAAATACTCAGTGAAAGACTGAGGACTACACGGTGAGAGACTGAGAAATACAGATTGAGAAACTGGGCATGACACAGTAGGTCACAGAGCACTAAACAGTGAGAGATTGAAGGAATTAACGCTGAGAGGCTGATAACTACACAGTGAGAGACTGGGAACTTGACCATGTGAGACTGAGAACTGCACGGTGAGAGACTGGGAACGAGACTGTGTGAGACTGAGAACTGCAGTGACAGACAGAGGAATGCAATGTGAGAGACTGAGATATACACGGTGAGAGACTGATACTGACACAGTGAGAGACTGAGAACTACACAGTGGGAGACTGAGAAATGCACAGCGGGAGGCCGTGAAATATGCAGTGAGAGATTGATACTGACACAGTAGGAGGCTGAGAATTACACAGTGAGAGACTGAGAACTACACAGTGAGAGACCGAGAACTTCAGAGTGACAGGCAGAAGATAGCAGGGTGAGTGACTGAGGAATTCAGAGTGAGAGACTGAGAAATACAAAGTGAGGGAATAAGAACTAACAAGTTGGAGAAACAGAGAGACTGAGAAATACATAGAGAATGGGAACTGCACAATGAGGGATTGAGAAATATACAGTGAAAGACTCAGAACTACACAGTGAGAGACTAAGAACTACACAGAGAGACTTGGAACTATACAATGAGGGTCTTAGAACTACACAATAAGACCCAGGAACTACACAGTATGGGACTGAGAACTGTACAGTGGGGGGCTGTTAAATACACAGTGAGAGACTAATACTGACACAGTGATTGGCTGAGAACCACACAGTGAGACACTGAGAACTACACAGTGAGAGACTGAGAATTACACAGTGAGAGACTGAGAACTACACATTGAGGGACTAAGAACAGCAGAGTGAGAAACTGGGAACTAGACTGTGTGAGAGTGAGAACTGCACAGTGAGAAACAGAGGAATGCAATGTGAGATATTGCGATATACACCATGAAAGACTGAGAACGACACACTGGGAGACTGAGAACTGCACCATGAGAGACTGAGAAATGCACAGTGAGTGACTGAGAACTGCACAGTGAGCGACTGAGGAATCTAGAATGGGGTATTGAGAAATATGTAGTTAGTGAGTGAGCACAACACAGAGAGAAAGAACTATGCACTGACTGAGACTGAGAGACTGAATATGACGCATTCAGAGACTTCGAACTATGCAATGAGAGACAGAGAACTATGGAGTGAGAGGTTGAGTAATATATTTTGTGATTCTGAGAAATGGAGAGTGAATGATTAGGAATTAGACAGTCAGAGGCAGAAACATAAAAAGTGAGAGTCTGAGAATTACACAGTGAGACATCAGTAATACACACTGAAAAATGAATAACAACACAGGGGGACATCACCATATCCAGAAAAAGCTATAATTCCACAGTGAGAATTCAGTACTACATGCAGAGAAACCAATAACTACACGGTGAGACATCAGTACTACATACTGAGAAACGTGTAACGACAAAATGAAACATCAGTACCACATACCGAGAAACCAATAACGACACAGTGAGACATCAGAGTTACACAGTGAGAAACCAATAACTACACAGTGAGACATCAGTACTACAGACTGAGAAACCAATAATCACACACAGACATCAGGACAACACAGAGAGAAAAAAATAATTACACATTGAAACATGAGAATTACAGACTGAGAAACCAATAACTACACACTGAGACATCCGAACTGCACACAGAGAAACCAATAATTACACAGCGAGACATCAGTACCACACACTGAGAAACAAATAATTGCACAGTGAGACATCAGAACTACACACAGGGAAACTAGTAACTACACAGCGAGGCATCAGGACTGCACAATGAGGAACCAATAACTACATTGTGAGGCGTCACTCCTACATACTGGGAAACCAGCAACTACACAGTGAGACATCAGTACGACACACTGAGAAACCACCAACTGCACAGTGAGACATCAGTACTACACACTGAGAAACCAATGACTACACAGTGAGACATTAGAACTACATACTGAGAAACCAATAGCGACACAGTGAGACATCAGTACCACATACTGAGAAATCAATAATTAAACACAGATATCAGAACTGCATACTGAGAAACTAATAATTACACAGTGAGATATCAGAAGTACATACTGAAAAACCAATGATTACAAAGTGAGACATCTGTACTACACACTGAGAAACCAATAATCAGACGCTGAGACATCAGAACTACACACTGAGAAATCAATAACTACACAGGGAGACATCAGTACGACACACTGAGAATCCAATAACTACATAGTGAGACATCAGAACTACATACTGAGAATCCAATAACTACATAGTGAGATATCAGTGCTACACACTGAGAAAGCAATAACTACCCAGTGAGACACCTGTACTACACACTGAGAAATCAATAATTAGACGCTGAGACATCAGAACTACACACTGAGAAACCAATAACTACACAGGCAGACATCAGTGCGACACACTGAGAATCCAATAACTACATAGTGAGACATCAGAACTACATACTGAGAATCCAATAACTACATAGTGAGACATCAGAACTACACACTGAGAAACCAATAACTACACAGGGAGACATCAGTACGACACACTGAGAATCCAATAACTACATAGTGAGACATCAGAACTACATATTGAGAATCCAATAACTACATAGTGTGATATCAGTGTTACACACTGAGAAAGCAATAACTACACAGTGAGACATCAGAACTAAATAATTAGAAAAAAAAATAACTATGCAGTGAGACATCGTGCTTCATACTGAGAATACAATAACTACAGTGAGACATCAGTAGTACATACTCATTAAGGAATAATTACACAGTGAGACATCAATACTACACACTGAGATACCAATAACTACACAGTGAGGAATCAGTACTACATACTGACATCCTAATAACCACACTGTGAGACATCAGTAATACACACTGAGAATCTAATAATTACACAGTGAGACATCAGGACTACATATTGTGAATCCAGTAACTACATAGTGAGACATCAGAACTGCACACTGAGAAAGCAATAACTACACAGTGAGACATCAGTACTACACACAGAAACCAACAGCTACACAGTGAGACATCGGAACTACACACTGAGAAAGCAATAACTACACAGTGAGCTTTGAGTACAACATACTGAGATCCCAATAACTACACAATGAGACATCAGAACTACATATTGAGAAGTTAACAATTACACATTGAGACATCAGAAATACCTGTTGAGAAACCAGTAACTATATAGTGAGACATCAGTATTAAATACATGGAAACTAATAATTACACAGTGAGACATCAATACTACACACTGAGAAACCAACAACTACACAGTGAGACATAAGTACTATACACTGAGAAACCAATAACTACACAGTGAAACATCAGTACTACACACTGAGAAATCAATAACTATACAGTGAGACATCAGACTAAATACTCAGAAATATATAACTACCCAGTGAGACATCAGTGGTTCATACAGAGAAAACAATAATTACACATTGAGACATCAGCACTACACACAGATAAACCAATAACTACGCAGAGAGACATCAGTGCTTCATACTGAGAATACAATAACTTCAGAATGAGACATCAGTAGTACATACTGAGTAAAGTATAATTACACAGTGAGACATCAATACTACATACTGAGAAACTAAAATTACACAGTGAGACATCAGTGCTTCATACTGAGAAACCAATAACTACACAGTGAGGCATCAGTACTACATACTGAGAAACCAAGAACTATACAGTCAGACATCACAACTACTCAGAGAAGCCAATAACACAGGGAGACTTCAGTGAATCATACTGATAAACCAATAACTACACAGTGAAGCATCAGTACTACATACTAACATCCCAATAACTACACTGTGAGATATCAGTAATACATACTGAGAATCCAATAATTACACAGTGAGAAATCAAAACTACATATTGCGAATCCAATAACTACATAGTGAGATATCAGTGCTTCACACTGAGAATCCAATAACTTCAGAGTGAGACATCAGTAGTACATACTGAGTAAAGAATAATAACACAGTGAGACATCAATACTACATACCGAGAAACCAATAACTACACAGTGAGACATCAGTGCTTCATGTTGATAAACCAATAACTACACAGTGAGGCATCAGTACTACATACTGACATCCCAATTACTACACTGTGACACATCAGTAATACACACTGAGAAACCTAGAACTACACAGTGAGACACCACAACTACACAGAGAAACCAATAATTACACAGTGAGACATCAATACTACACACTAATACACCAACAAATACACAGTGAGACATTAGTACTATACACTGAGAAACCAATAACTACACAGTGAAACATCAGTACTACACACTGAGAAAACAATAACTATACAGTGAGACATCAGATTAAATACTCAGAAATATATAACTAACCAGTGGGACATCAGTGCTTCATACTGAGAAAACAACAATTACACAGTGAGACATCAGCACTACACACTGAGAAACCAATAACTGCGCACTGAGCCATCAGAACTAAATACTCAGAAAAAAAACTACGCAGTGAGACATCAGTGCTTCATACTGAGAATACAATAACTTCAGAGTGAGATATCAGTAGTGCATACTGAGTAAAGTATAATTACACAGTGAAACATCAATATTACATACTGAGAAACCAAAATTACACAGTGAGACATCAGTGCTTCATACTGAGAAACCAATAACTTACACAGTGAAACATCAATACTACATACTGAGATCCCAATAACTACACAGTAAGACATCAGTAATACATACTGAGAAACCAAGAACTATACAGTCAGACATCACAGCTACACAGAGAAGACAATAACACAGGGAGACATCAGAACTACATACTGAGAAACCAATAATTGCACAGTGCAACATCAGAAGTACATAATGAAAATTCAATAACTACACAGTGAGACATCTGTGCTACACACTGAGAAATCAATAACTACACACTGCGACATTTGTATTACACACTGAGAAACCAATAACTACACAGTGAGACATCAGAACTAAATACTCAGAAAAAAATAACTACACAGAGTGACATCAGTGCTTTATGCTGAGAATACAATAACTTCAGAGTTAGACATCAGTAGTACATACTGAGTAAAGAATAATTACACAGTGAGACACCAATACTACATACTGAGAAACCAAAACTACACAGTGAGACATCAGTGCTTCATACTGATAAACCAATAACTACACAGTGAGGCATCAGTACTACATACTGACATCCCAATAACCACACTGTGAGACATCAGTAATACATATTGCGAATCCAAGAACTACGTAGTGAGACATCATTGCTACACACTGAGAATCCAATAACTTCAGAGTGAGACATCAGTAGTACATACTGAGTAAAGAATAATTACACACTGAGACATCACTGCTTCATACTGATAAACCAATAACTACACAGTGAGGCATCAGTACTACATACTGACATCCCAATAACCACACTGTGAGACATCAGTAATACATATTGCGAATCCAAGAACAACATAGTGAGACATCATTGCTACACACTGAGAATCCAATAACTTCAGAGTGAGACATCAGTAGTACATACTGAGTGAAGAATAATTACACACTGAGACATCACTGCTTCATACTGATAAACCAATAACTACACAGTGAAGCATCAGTACTACATACTGACACCCCAATAACTACACTGTGAGACATCAGTAAAACACACTGAGAAACCAAGAACTACTCAGTGAGACATCAGAACTACACACGGAGGTACCAATCACTACACATTGAGACATCAGTACTAAACACTGAGAAACCAATAATTACACAGTAAGACATCAGAACTACATATTGAGAATCCAATAAACTACATAGTGAGAGATCAGTATTACATACTGAGAAACCAATAATTACACATTGAGCCATCAGAACTACACATTGCGAATGCAGTAACTACATAGTGAGACATCAGTGCTACCCACTGAGAATCCAGTAACTACATAGTGAGACATCAGTACCGCACACTGAGAAGCCAACAACTACATCGTGAGGCATCAGAACTACGCACTGAGAAACCAATGACGACAGGGAGGCATCAGAACGATACACTGAGAAACCAATAACTACACAGTGAGACATCAGCACTACATACTGAGAAACCAATAATTACAGTGAAACATCAGAACTACACACAGAGAAAACAATGACTACACAGTGAGACATCAGAACTAAATACTCAGAAAAAAATAACTACGCAGAGTGACATCAGTGCTTTATGCTGAGAATACAATAACTTCAGAGTTAGACATCAGTAGTACATACTGAGTAAAGAATAATTACACAGTGAGACACCAATACTACATACTGAGAAACCAAAACTACACAGTGAGACATCAATACTACATACTGATAAACCAATAACTACACAGTGAGGCATCAGTACTACATACTGACATCCCAATTACCACACTGTGAGACGTCAGTAATACATACTGAGAATCCAATAATTATACAGTGAGACATCAGAACTACATATTGCGAATCCAGGAACTACATAGTGAGACATCGTTGCTACACACTGAGAAACCAATAATTACACATTGAGACACCAGTGCTACACACTGAGAATCCAATAATTACACAGTGAGACATCAGAACTACACACAGAGAAACCAATAACTACACAGTGAGACATCAGCACTACGTACTGAGAAACCAATAATTACAGTGAAACATCCGTGCAACACACTCAGAAAGCAATAACTACACAGCGAGACCTCAAAAATGCATACTGAGAAACCAATAACTACACACTGACAAATCAATAATTACACATTGAGACATCCGAAATATCTATTGAGAAGCCAGTGAGACTTCAGTACTAAATACTGAGAGAAAAATAATTACACATTGAGGCATCGGACCTAAATACTGAGAAACCAATAACTATGCAGTGAGACATCAGAGCAGCACACTGAGAAACCAATATAAAAAAAGTGAGACATCAGAACTACACACAAAGAACCCAATAACTACGCAGTGAGACATCAGCACGACACACTGAGAAACCAAAAATTACACAGTGAGACATCAGTACAACAAGCTGAGAAACCAATAACTACACAGCGAGACCTCAAAAATACATACTGAGAAACCAATAACTGCACACTGACAAATCAATAATTACACATTGAGACATCCAAAGTACCTACTGAAAAGCCAGTAACTACACGGTGAGACTTCAGTACTAAATACTGAGAAAAAAATAATTACACATTAAGACTACATACTGAGAAACCAATAACTATGCAGTGAGACATCAGAGCAACACAATGAGAAACCAATAAAAAAAAGTGAGACATCAGAACTACACGCTGAGAAACCAATAATTACACAATGACACATCGGTACTATAGACCGAGAAACCAGTAATTAGACATTGAGACATTGGAACTACATACTGAGAAACCAGTAATTGCACAGAGACATCTGTACTACACACTGAGAAACCAACACCTACATGGTGAGACATCAGAACTGCACACTGAGAAAGCAATAACTATACAGTGAGACATCAGTACTACACATTGAGAAACCAATAATTATGCAGTGTGACATCAGTGCTTCATACTGAGAATAAAATAACTTTCGAGTGTGACATCAGTAGTACATACTGATTAAAGTATAATTACACAGTGAGACATCAATACTACATACTGAGAAACCAAAATTACACAGTGAGACATTAGCGCTTCATACTGAGAAACCAATAACTACACAGTGAGACATCAGTACTACATACTGAGATCCCAATAACTATACAGTAAGAAATCAGTAATACATACTGAGAAACCAAGAACTATACTGTCAGACATCACAACTACACAGAGAAGCCAATAACACAGGCAGACATCAGTGCTTCATACTAAGAAACCAAAAACTGCACAGTGAGGCATCAGTACTACATACTGAGAAGCCAATGACTACACAGTGAGACATCAGTGCTTTATACTGAGAATCCAATAACTTCAGAGTGAGACATCAGTACTACATACTGAGAAACCAATAACTACACTGTGAGACATCAATACTACACACTGAGAAGCCAATGACTACACAGTGAGACATCAATACTACATACTGAGAAGCCAATAACTTCAGAATTAGAATCAGTAGTACATACTGAGTAAAGAATAATTACACAGTGAGACATCAATACTACACACTGAGAAACAAATAACTACACAGTGAGACACCACAACTACACAGAGAAACCAATAATTACACAGTGAGACATCAATATTACATACTGAGAAACCAATAACTACACAATGAGACATTAGTGCTTCATACTGATAAACCAATAACTACACAGTGAATCATCAGTACTACCCACTGAGAATCCAATAACTACACAGTGAGACATGAGTACTACATATTGAGAAATCAATAATCACAGATTGAGACATCAGTAATACACACTGAGAAGCCAATAATTACAAAGTGAGACATCAGTACATCATTGAGAAACAGAGAACTATGCACTGACACGCAAAGAACTATAGAGTGAGATATTGAGAGCTACTCTGTGTGAGCCAAAGGTCTACAAAGTGAGACACTGTGATATACATGGTGAAACACAGAAGTTTCCACTGTGACACAGAGACCTACACAGTGAGAGACTGAGTACTACACAGTGAGATACTGAGGGCTACACAGTGAGACAATGTCACCTACTTAGTGAGGCACATAACTACACAGTGAGACACGAGAATTACACAGTGAAACACTGTAACCTACACAGTGTGTAACCTACACAGTGAGACACTGAAAACTACACAGTGGGGCACTGAAAACTACACAGCCGGACACTGTGAATTACTCAGTGAGACAGTGGGAACTACTCAGTGAGACAGTGGGAACTACTCAGTGAGACAGTGGGAACTACTCAGTGAGACACTGAGAACTACACAGTGAGGCTCGGTGAACTGCACAGAGAAGGCTCTGTGAATTACACTGTGAGGCACTGAGAACTACAAAGTGAGACACTGAGAATTACGCAGTGATACAATGAAAACTACACAGTGAGATACTGAAAACTACAGTGATACTCTGAGGACTACACAGTGAGACACTGAGGACCACACAGTGAGACATTGAGGACCACACAGTGAGACACTGAGGACCACACAGTGAGAAACTGAGGACCACACAGTGAGACACTGAGGACCACACAGTGAGACACTGAGGACCACACAGTGAGACACTGAGGACCACACAGTGAGACACTGAAAACTACACAGTGAGAAACTGAAAACGACACAGTGAGACACAGAACTGCACAGTGAGACACTGAGGACTACACATTGTGACTCTGAGGACTACAAAGTGACACACTGAGGTCTCCATAATGAGACACTGAGGTCTACACAGTGAGACACAGAACTACACAGTGAGACACTGAGAACTACAAAGTGAGAAACTGGGAACTATTCAGTGAGACACTGGGAACTAGTCAGTGAGACACTGAGAACTACACAGTGAGGCTCTGTGAACTACACAGAGAAGGCTCTGTGAATTACACTGTGAGGCATTGAGAACTACACAGTGAGACACTGAGAACTACACAGTGAAACAAGGAGAACTACACAGTAAGACACTGAGATCTATACAGTGAATTATTGGAATCTACACAGTGAGACACTGAAAACTACCCAGTGAGAGACTGAGAATTACACTCTGAGGAATGGAAGTACAAGTGAGACACAGAACTATACATTGAGATACAGAGAGCTACACAGTGATACACTGAAAACTACACACTGAGACACTGAAAACTACACAGTGAGACACTGAGAACTACACTTGTGAGACACTGAGGTCTACACATGTGAGACGCTGAGGACTACACATGTGAAACACTGAGGACTACACATTGTGACACTGAGGACTACACATTGAGACAATGAAGACTACACAGTGAGACACTGAAAACTAGACCGTGAGACTCAACTACACAGTGAGACACTGAACAATAGAAAGTGAGTGGCTTTGAACTGCAAATGTGAAATAATGAGAAATACAGAATGAAACACTATGAAGCACATAGTGAGACACTGAGAACTACACAGTGAGACAGTGAGGACTACACGGTGAAACACTGAGGACTACACATTGAGACACTGAGGTCTACACAGTGAGAAGCTGAGGTCTACACAGCGAAACACTGAGGCCTACACAGTGAGACACAGAACTACACAGTGAGAAACAGAACTAAACAGTGAAACACTAAGAAATAAACAGTGAGATTTTGGGAACTACACAGTGAGACACTGAAAACTAGACAGCGAGAGGCTGAAAGCTACACCGTGAGAGACTGAAGAGCACACAATGAGACACTGAGAACTGCACAGTGAGGCACTGAGAACTACACAGTGAGGCACTGAGAACTACACAGTGAGACACAGAACTACACAGTGAGACACTGAGGACTACACAGTGAGAAACTGAAAACTACACAGTGAGATACTGAGAACTACACAGTGAGACACTGAAAACTACACAGTAAGCCACTGAAAACTACACAGTGAGAGACTGAGAATTACACTCTGAGAAATGGAACTACAAGTGAGACAGAGAACTATACATTGTATCACTGTGTGGCTCTCAGTATCTCAATAAAAATTACACAGTGATACACTGAGGACTACACATTGAGACACTGAGGACTACACAGTGAGACACTGAGGACTACACAGTGAGACACTGAGGGCTACACATTGAGACACTGAGGACTACACATTGAGACACCGAGGACTACACGTTGAGACACGGAGGACTACACAGTGACAAACTGAGGACTACACAGAGGACACTGAAAACTACACAGTGATACACTGAAAACTGCACAATGAGACACTGAAAACTGCACAATGAGACACTGAGGACTACACATTGTGACACTGAGGACTATACAGTGAGACACTGAGGACTACACAGTGAGACACTGAAAACTACACAGTGAGACACAGAAAACTACACAGTGAGACAATGAAAACTATACAGTGAAACTCAACTACACAGTGAGACATTGGGAACTAGAAAGCAAGGGTCTTTGAACTGCACAGTGAAATAATGAGAACTACAGAATGAAAAACTATGAACCACAAAGTGAGACCCTGAGAACTACACAGTGAGACAGTGAGGACGACACAGTGAGACACTGAGGACTACACATTGAGGCACAGAGGTCTATACAGTGAGACACTGAGGTCTACACAATGTGACACTGAGGTCTACCCAGTGATACACTGAGGTCTACACAGAGAGACACTGAGGACTACACAGAGAGACACTGAGGACTACACAGAGAGAAACTGAAAACTACACAGTGAAACACTGAAAACTACACAGTGAGTCACTGAGAACTGCACAGTGAGACACTGAAGACAACACATTGAGACACTGAGGACTACACGTTGAGACACTGAGGATTACACAGTGACAAACTGAGGACTACACAGAGGACACTGAAAATTACACAGTGATACACTGAAAACAGCACAATGAGAAACTGAAAACTGCACAGTGAGAAACTGAGGACAACACATTGTGACACTGAGGACTACACAATGAGACACTGAGGACTACACAGTGAGACACTGAGGACTACACAGTGAGACACTGAGGACTACACAGTGAGACACAGAAAACTACACAGTGAGACACTGAAAACTATACAATGAGACTCAACTACACAGTGAGACACTGGGAACGAGAAAGCGAGGGGCTTTGAACTGCACAGTGAAATAATGAGAATTACAGAATGAAACACTATGAACCACATAGTGAGACCCTGAGAACTACACAGTGAGACAGTGAGGACTACACATTGAGGCACTGAGGTCTACACAATGTGACACTGAGGTCTACACAGTGAGACACTGAGGTCTACACAGTGAGACACTGAGGTCTACACAGTGAGACACTGAGGTCTACACAGTGAGACACTGAGGTCTACACAGTGAGGTATTGGAAACTACACAGTGAGACACTGAAAACTACCCAGCCAGAGACAGAGAATTACACTCTGAAAAATAGAACTACACAGTGAGACAAAGAACTACATAGTGAGACACTGAGGGCTACACAGTGAGACAATGAAAACTACCCAGAAAGAGACAGAGAATTACACTTTGAAAAATAGAACTACACAGCGAGACACAGAACTACACAGTGAGACACAGAACTACAAAGTGAGACACAGAACTACAAAGTGAGACACTGGGAACTAAACAGTGAGATTTTGGGAAATATACAACGAGATATTGGGAACTACAAAGGGAGATATTGCGAACTACACAGTGAGACACTGAACACTAGACAGCGAGAGGCTGAGAACTGCACAGTGAGATACTGAGAACTAAACAATGAAACACTTTGAACCACACAATGAAACACTTTGAAATACACAGTGAGACACTGAGAACTGCACAGTGAGACACTGAGGACTACACATTGTGACACTGAAGACTACACAGTGAGACACTGAGGACTACACAGTGAGACACTGAACACTACACAGTGAGACACTGAACACTACACAGTGAGACACTGAACACTACACAGTGAGACACTGAAAACTGCACAGTGCGACTCAACTACACAGTGAGGAACTAGAAAGCGAGGGGCTTTGAACTGCACAGTGAAATAATGAGAACTACAGAATGAAACACTATGAACTACATAGTGAGACACTAAGAACAACACAGTGAGAGAGTGAGGACTACACAGTGAGAACTACACAGTGAGACACAGAAGTCTACACAGTGAGACACTGAGTCTACACAGTGAGACACAGAACTACACAGTGAGACACAGAACTACACAGTGAGACACAGAACTAAACAGTGAGACTCTGGGAACTAATCAGTGAGATTTTGAGAACTGCACATTGAGATATTGGGAACTACACAGGGAGATATTGGGAACTACACAGTGAGACACTGAAAACTAGACAGCAAAAGGCTGAGAACTACACAGTGAGACACTGAAGATCCCCAATGAGACACTGAGAACTACACAGTGAGGCACTGAGCACTACACAGTGAGACACTGAGAACTACACAGTGAGACACTGAGAACTACACAGTGAGACACTGAGAACTACACAGTGAGACACTCAGAACTACACAGTGAGACACTGAGAACTACAGAGTGAGACACAGAACTACACAGAGAGACATTGAGAACTACACAATGAGACACTGAGGACTACACGTGAGACACTGAAAACTACCCAGTGAGACACTGAGACCTACACAGTGAGACACTGAAAACTAAACAGCGAGAGACTGAGAATTACACTCTGAGAAATGGAACAAGTGAGACACAGAACTACATGTTGAGATACTGAGAGCTACACAGTGATACTCTGAAAACTACACAGTGAGGCACTGAAAACTGCACAGTGTGAAAGTGAGAACTACAGAGTGGGACACTGAGAACTGCACAGTGAGACACTGAGGTCTTCACAGTGAGACACTGAGACCTACACAGTGAGATAATGAAAACTAAATAGTGAGAATCAGCTCCACAGTGAGTCACGGAAAACTACCCATCGAGAGACTTAGAATTACACTCCGAGAAATGGAACAACAATTGAGACACAGAACTACATGTTGAGATACTGAGAGCAACACAGTGATACACTGATAACTACACAGTGATACATTGAAAACTGCACAGTGTGACACTGAGAAGTACAGAGTGGGACACTGAGAACTTCACAGTGAGACACAGGTCTACAAAGTGAGACACTGAAAACTACACAGTGAGAGACTGAAAACTACACAGTGAGATTCAACTACACAGTGAGACAATGGGAACTAGAAAGCGAGGGGCTTTGAACTGCACAGTGAAATAGTGAGAACTACAGAATGAAACACTATGAACCACATAGTGAGACACTGAGAACTACACAGTGAGTCAGTGAGGACTACAAAATGAGACACTGAGGACTACACAATGAGACACTGAGGACTACACATGTGTGACACTGAAAACTACACAGTGAGATACTGAGACCTTCACAGTGAGACACTGAAAAGTACACAGAGAGAATCAACTACACAGTGAGACACTGAAAACTACCCAGTGAGAGACTGAGAATTACACTCTGAGAAATGGAACAACAAGTGACACACAGAACTACACTTTTAGATACTGAGAGCTACACAGTGATACACTGAAAACTACACAGTGAGATTCAACTACACATTGTGACACTGGGAACTAGAAAGCGAGGGGCTTTGAACTGCACAGTGAAATAGTGAGAACTACAGAATGAAACACTTTGAACCACATAGTGAGACCCTGAGAACTACACAGAGAGTCAGTGAGGACTACAAAATGAGACACTGAGGACTACACAATGAGACACTGAGGACTACACATGTGTGACACTGAAAACTACACAGTGAGACACTGAGACCTTCACAGTGAGACACTGAAAAGTACACAGAGAGAATCAACTACACAGTGAGACACTGAAAACTACCCAGTGAGAGACTGAGAATTACACTCTGAGAAATGGAACAACAGGTGACACACGGAACTACACTTTGAGATACTGAGAGCTACACAGTGATACACTGAAAACTACACAGTGATACACTGAAAACTGCACAGTGTCACACTGAGAACTGCAGAGTAGGACACTGAGAACTGCATAGTGAGACACTGAGAACTACACAGTTACAAACTGAGGACCACACAGTGAGGCACTGAGAACTGCACAGTGAGACACTGAAAACTACACAGTAAGCCACTGAAAACTGCACAGTGAGAGACTGAGAATTACACTCTGAGAAATGGAACTACAAGTGAGACACAGAACTACACATTGTATCACTGAGGACTACACAGTGAGACAATGAAAACTACACAGTGAGACACTGAAAACTGCACAGTGAGACACTGAGGACAACACATTGAGACACTGAGGACTACACGTTGAGACGCTGAGTACTACACAGTGACAAACTGAGGGCCACACAGAGGACACTGAAAACTCCACAGTGATACACTGAAAACTACAAAGTGAGACAATGAAAACTGCACAGTGAGACACTGAGGACTACACATTGTGACACTGAGGACTACACAGGGAGACACTGAGGACTACACAGTGAGACAATGAGGACTACACAGTGAGACACGGAAAACTGCACAGTGAGACTCAACTACACAGTGAGACACTGGGAACTAGAAAGTGAGGGGCTTTGAACTGCACAGTGAAATAATGAGAACTACAGAATGAAACACTATGAACCACATAGTGAGACCCTGAGAACTACACAGTGAGACAGTGAGGACTACACAGTGAGACACTGAGGACTACACAGTGAGGCACAGAGGTCTACACCGTGAGACACTGAGGTCTACACAATGTGTCACAGAGGTCTACACACTGAGACACTGAGGTCTACACTGTGAGACACAGAACTACACAGTGAGGTATTGGAAACTACACAGTGACACACTGAAAACTACCCAGCAAGAGACAGAGAAATACACTCTGAAAAATAGAACTACACAGTGAGACACAGAACTACATATTGAGACACTGAGGGCTACACAGTGATACACTAATAACTACAAAGTGAGATACTGAGAACTGCAGAGTGAAACACTGAGAACCACACAGTGAGACACTGAGGACTAAACATGGTGACACTGAGGTCTACACAGTGGGACACTGAAAACTACAAAGTGAGACAATGAAAACTGCACAGTGAGACACTGAGGACTACACATTGTGACACTGAGGACTACACAGGGAGACACTGAGGACTACACAGTGAGACACTGAAAACTACACAGTGAGACACTGAAAAATATACAGTGAGACTCAACTACACAGTGAGGCACTGGGAACTAAAAAGCGAGGGGCTTTGAACTGCACAGTGAAATAATGAGAACTACAGAATGAAACACTATGAACCACATAGTGAGACCCTGAGAACTACACAGTGAGACACTGAGGACTACACATTGAGACACTGAGGACTACACAGTGAGACACTGAGGACTACACAGTGAGACACAGAAAACTACACAGTGAGACACTGAAAACTATACAATGAGACTCAACTACACAGTGAGACACTGGGAACTAGAAAGTGAGGGGCTTTGAACTGCACAGTGAAATAATGAGAACTACAGAATGAAACACTATGAACCACATAGTGAGACACTGAGAACTACACAGTGAGACAGTGAGGACTACACAGGGAGACACTGAGGACTACACAGTGAGACACTGAAAACTACACAGTGAGACACTGAAAAATATACAGTGAGACTCAACTACACAGTGAGGCACTGGGAACTAAAAAGCGAGGGGCTTTGAACTGCACAGTGAAATAATGAGAACTACAGAATGAAACACTATGAACCACATAGTGAGACCCTGAGAACTACACATTGTGACACTGAGGACTACACATTGAGACACTGAGGACTACACAGTGAGACACTGAGGACTACACAGTGAGACACTGAAAACTGCACAGTGAGACTCAACTACACAATGAGACACTGGGAACTAGAAAGCGAGGGGCTTTGAACTGCACAGTGAAATAATGAGAACTACAGAATGAAACACTATGAACTACATAGTGAGACCCTGAGAACTACACAGTGAGTCAGTGAGGACTACACAGTGAGACACTGAGGACTACACAGTGAGGCACAGAGGTCTACACCGTGAGACACTGAGGTCTACACAATGTGTCACAGAGGTCTACACACTGAGACACTGAGGTCTACACTGTGAGACACAGAACTACACAGTGAGGTATTGGAAACTACACAGTGACACACTGAAAACTACCCAGCAAGAGACAGAGAAATACACTCTGAAAAATAGAACTACACAGTGAGACACAGAACTACATATTGAGACACTGAGGGCTACACAGTGATACACTAATAACTACAAAGTGAGATACTGAGAACTGCAGAGTGAAACACTGAGAACCACACAGTGAGACACTGAGGACTAAACATGGTGACACTGAGGTCTACACAGTGGGACACTGAACACTACACAGCGAGACACAGAACTACACAGTGAGACACAGAACTACAAAGTGAGACAAATAACTACACAGGGAGACACTGGGAACTAAACAGTGAGATTTTGGGAAATACACAGCGAGATATTGGAACTACACAGGGAGATATTGGGAAGTACATAGTGAGACACTGAGAACTTGACAGCGAAAGGCTGAGAACCGCACAGTGAGATACTGAGAACCACACAATGAAACACTTTGAACTACACAGTGAGACACAGAAGACTACACAGTGAGACACTGAGAACTGCACAGTGAGACACTGAGGACTACACATTGTGACACTGAGGACTACACATTGAGACACTGAGGACTACACAGTGAGACACTGAGGACTACACAGTGAGACACTGAAAACTGCACAGTGAGACTCAACTACACAATGAGACACTGGGAACTAGAAAGCGAGGGGCTTTGAACGGCACAGTGAAATAATGAGAACTACAGAATGAAACACTATGAACTACATAGTGAGGCACTAAGAACAACACAGTGAGACAGTGAGGACTACACAGTGAGACAG
Source organism: Isurus oxyrinchus (assembly GCA_026770705.1). Lineage (NCBI taxonomy): Eukaryota > Metazoa > Chordata > Chondrichthyes > Lamniformes > Lamnidae > Isurus > Isurus oxyrinchus. The sequence goes on from JANJGN010000016.1 coordinate 93,559,007, forward strand.
TGAGAACTACACAGTGAAACCCAGAACAAAACAGTGAGACACTGGGAACTAAACAGTGAGATTTTGGGAACTACACATTGAGATATTGGGAACTACACATTGAGATATTGGGAACTACACAGGGAGATATTGGGAACTACACAGTGAGACACTGAAAACTAGACAGCGAGAGGCTGAGAACAACACAGTGAGACACTGAAGATCCCCAATGCGACATTGAGAAATACACATTGAGGCACAGAGTTCTACACAGTGAGACACTGAGGTCTACTCAATGTGACACTGAGGTCTACACAGTGAGACACTGAGGTCTACACAGTGAGACACTGAGGTCTACACAGTGAGACACTGAGGTCTACACAGTGAGACACTGAGGTCTACACAGTGAGACACAGAACTGGAAAGTGAGGTACTGGAAACTACACAGTGAGACACTGAAAACTACCCAGCAAGAGACACAGAAGTACACATAGAGACACAGAACTACAAAGTGAGACACAGAACTACACAATGAGACACAGAACTACACAATGAGACACTGGGAACTAAACAGTGAGATTTTGGGAAATACACAGCGAGATATTGGGAACTACACAGCGAGATATTGGGAACAACACGGTGAGACACTGAAAACTAGACAGCGAGAGGCTGAGAACTGCACAGTGAGATACTGAGAATCACACAATGAAACACTTTCAGCCACACAGTGAAACACTTTGAACTACACAGTGAAACACTGAAGACTACACAGTGAGACACTGAGAACTGCACAGTGAGACACTGAGGACTACACAGTGAGACACTGAAACCTACACAGTGAGAGACTGAAAACTGCACAGTGAGACTCAACTACACAGTGAGACACTGGGAACTAGAGGGGCTTTGAACTGCACAGTGAAATAATGAGAACTACAGAATGAAACATTATGAACTACATAGTGAGACACTAAGAACAACACAGTGAGACAGTGAGGACTACACAGTGAGACACTGAGGTCTACACAGTGAGACACTGAAGTCTACACAGTGAGACACAGAACTACACAGTGAGACACAGAACTACACAGTGAGATACAGAACTAAACAGTGAGACACTGGGAACTAAACAGTGAGCTTTTGGGAACTACACATTGAGATTTGGGAACTACACAGGGAGATATTGGGAACTACACAGTGAGACACTGAAAACTAGACAGCGAGAGGCTGAGAACTACACAGTGAGACATTGGATATCCCCAATGAGACACTGAGAACTACACAGTGAGACACTGAGAAAAACACTGTGAGGCACTGAGGATTACACATTGTGACACTGAGGACTACACATTGAGACACAGAGGACTACACAGTGAGACACAGAGGACTACACAGTGAGACACAGAGGACTACACAGTGAGACACTGAGGAGTACACAGTGAGACACTGAAAACTACACAATGAGACACTGAAAACTGCATAGTGAGACTCAATTACACAGTGAGACACAGGGAACTAGACAGCGAGGGGCTTTGAACTACACAGTGAAATAATGAAAACTACAAAATGAAACACTATGAACTACATAGTGAGACACTAAGAACAACACAGTGAGACAGTGAGGACAACACAGTGAGACAGTGAGGACAACACAGTGAGACAGTGAGGACAACACAGTGAGACAGTGAGGACTTCACAGTTAGACACAGAGGTCTACACAGTGAGAGACTGAGGTCTACACAGTGAGACGCAGAACTACACAGTGAGACACAGAACTAAACAATGAGACACTGGGAATAAATAGTGAGATTTTGGGAACTACACAGGGAGATATTGGGAACAACACAGTGAGACACTGAAAACTAGACAGCGAGAGGCTGAGAACTACACAGTAGACATCTAAGATCCCCAATGAGACACTGAGAACTACACAGTGAGGCAGTGAGCACTACAAAGTGAGACACTGAGAACTAAACCGTGAGACACTGAGAACAACACAGTGAAACACAGAACTACACAGTGAGACACTGAGAACTACACAATGAGACACTGAGGACTACACATGTGAGACACTGAAAACTACCCAGTGAGCCACTGAGACCTACACAGTGAGACATTGAGGTCTCCACATTGAGACGCTGAGGTCTACAGATTGCGTCACTGAGGTCCAAACAGTGAGATACTGAGAACTACACAGTGAGACAACGAGGACTACACATTGAGACACTGAGGTCTACACAGTGAGACACTGAGGACTACAAAGTGAGACACAGAACTATACAGTGAGGCACTGGAAACTAAACAGTGAGATTTTGGGACCTACAGAGGGAGATATTGGGAACTACACAGTGAGACACTGAAAACTAGACAGCGAGAGACTGAGAACTGCACAGTGAGATACTGAGAACCACACAATGAAACACTTTGAATGACACAGTGAGACACCGAAGACCACACAGTGAGACATTGAGAACTACACAGTGAGGCACTGAGAACTACACAGTGAAACACTGAGAACTACACAGTGAAACAAAGAACTACACAGTGAGACACTGAAAACGACACAGTGAGATAGTGAGAACTACACAGTGAAACACTGAGAACTACACAGTGATACACAGAACTACGCAGTGAGACAATGAGAACTACACACTAAGACACTTAGAACTACACAGTGAGGTATTGGAAACTACACAGTGAGACACTGAAAACTACCCAGCAAAAGACAGAGGATTACACTCTGAGAAATAGAACTACACAGTGAGACACAGAACTACATAGTGAGACACTGAGGGCTGCACAGTGATACACTGAAAACTACAAAGTGAGATGCTGAGGACTGCACAGTGAAACACTGAGAACGACACAGTGAGACACTGAGGACCACACATGGTGACCCTGAGGTCTACACAGAGAGACACTGAGGTCTACACAGTGAGACACAGAACTACACAGTGAGACAGAGAATTAAATATTGAGACACTGGGAACTAAACAGTGAGATTTTGGGAACTACTCATTGAGATATTGGGAACTACACAGGGAGATATTGGGAACAACACAGTGAGACACTGAAAACTAGACAGCGAGAGGCTGAGAACCACACAGTGAGACTCCGAAGATCCCCAATGAGACACTGAAAACTACACAGTGAGGCAGTGAGCACTACACATTGAGACACTGAGAACTACACAGTGAAACACAGGACTACACAGTGAGTCACTGAGAACTACACAATGAGACACTGAGGACTACACATGTGAGACACTGAAAACTACCCAGTAAGAAAATGAGACCTACACAGTGAGACACTGAAAACTACACAGTGAGACACTGACACCTGCACATTGGGACACTGAAAACTACACAGTGAGACACTGAGAACTACACAGTGAGACACTGAGAACTACACAGTGAGACACTGGCAACTACACAGTGAGACACAGAACTACACAGTGATACACTGGGAGCTAAACAGTGAGGCACTGAGAACTACACAAAGATATTGGGAACTACACAGTGAGACACTTAAAACTACACAGCAAGTGGCTGAGAACTACATCATATGACACTGAAGTACATAGTGAGAAACTTGGAACCACAGTGAGTTATTGAGAACCACACAGTGAGACACTGAGGACTACACAGTGAGACTGTGAGGACTACACAGTGAGACATTAAGAACTACAAAGTGAGGCACTGAGAACGACACAGTGAGACACTGAGAACTACACAGTGAGACACTGAGAACTACACAGTGAGACACTGAGAACTACACAGTGAGACACTGAAAACTGCCCTGCGAGAGACTGAGAATTACACTCTGAGAAATGGAACTACACAGTGATACACAGAACTAAAGAGTGAGGCAATGAGAACTACACAGTAAGACACTTTGAACTACGCAGTGAGGTTTTGGAAATGACACAGTGATACACTGAAAACTACACAGTGAGACACTGAAAACTGCACGGTGAGACACTGAAAACTGCACGGTGAGACACTGAAAACTGCACGGTGAGACACTGAAAACTGCACGGTGAGACACTGAGAACTACACAGTGAAACAGTGAGAACTGCACAGTGAGACACTGAAGACTACACACGTGGGACAGTGAGGACTACATAGTGAGACACTGAAAACTACACAGTGCGACACTGAGAATTACACAGTGAGACGCTGACAACTACGCAGTGAGACACTGACAACTACGCAGTGAGACACTGACAACTACGCAGTGAGACACTGACAACTACGCAGTGAGACACTGACAACTACGCAGTGAGACACTGAAAACTGCACATTGAGACACTGATAACTACACAATGAGACACTGATAACTACACAGTGAGACACTGAACTACACAGTGATACACTGGGAACTAAACAGTGAGGCACTGAGAACTACGCAGTGAGACACTGACAACTATGCAGTGAGACACTGACAACTACACAATGAGACACTGATAACTACACAGTGAGACACAGAACTACACAGTGAGACACTGGGAACTCAACACTGAGATTTTGGGATCTACACAGCAAGATATTGGGATCTATACAGTGAGACACTGAAAACTTGACAGCGTGAGTCTAAGAAGTGCACAGGGAGATACTGAGAACCACACAATGAAACACTTTGAACTACACAGTGAGACACTGAAAACTACACAGTGAGACACTAAGAACTACACAGTGAGACACTAAGAACTACACAGTGAGAAAATAAGAACTACACAGTGAGAAAATAAGAACTACACAGAGAGGCACTGAGAACTACACAATGAGGCACTGAGAACTACACAGTGAGACACTGAGAACTGCACAGTGAGACAGTGAGGACTACATAGTGAGACACTGAGAACTACACAGTGCGACACTGAGAACTACACTGAGACGCTGAGAATTACACATTGAGGTATTGGGAACTACACAGTGAGATACTGAAAACTACACATTGAGACAGTGAGAACTACACAGTAAGACACTGAGAACTACACAGTGAGACACTGAGAACTACACATTGAGGTATTGGGAACTACACAGTGAGACACTGAAAACTAGACAGCGAGAGGCTTAGAACTACACAGTGAGATACTGAAGACTACACAGTGAGACACTGAGAACTACACAGTGAAACTGAGCTACGTGCTGAGACATTGAGAACTGCACAGTGAGACACTGACAACTACGCAGTGAGACACTGACAACTACGCAGTGAGACACTGACAACTACGCAGTGAGACACTGATAACTGCACAGTGAGACACTGATAACTACGCAGTGAGACACTGACAACTATGCAGTGAGACACTGACAACTATGCAGTGAGACACTGACAACTGCACATTGAGACACTGATAACTACACAATGAGACACTGATAACTACACAGTGAGACACTGAACTGCACAGTGATACACTGGGAACTAAACAGTGAGGCACTGAGAACTACACAGTGAGACACTGAGAACTACAGTGCGACACAGAGACACTGGGAACTAAACAGTGAGTTACTGAGAACTACACAAAGATATTGGGAACTACACAGTGAGACACTGAGAAACACATAGCAAGAGGCTGAGAACTACATCATATGAAACTGAAGTACATAGTGAGAAACTTCGAACCACAGTGAGTAATTGAGAACCACACATTGAAACATTTTGAACTACACAGTGAGACACTGAAGACTACACAGTGAGACACTAAGAACTATACAGTGAGACACTAAGAACTACACAGTGAGAAAATAAGAACTACACAGAGAGACACTGAGAACTACACAGTGAGGCACTGAGAATGACACAGTGAGACACTGAGAACTACACAGTGAGACGCTGAGAACTACACAGTATGACACTGAGAACCACACAATAAGGCACTGAAAACTACACAGTGAGACACTGAGAACTACTCAGTGAGACACTGAGAACTACACAATGAAATTCTTTGAACTACACAATGAGATACTGAAGACTACACAGTGAGACACTGAGAAACACACAGTGAGACATTGAGAACTATTCAGTGCGACACTGAGAACTACTCATTGCGACTGAACTACGCAGTGTGACATTGAGAACTACACAGTGCGACACTGACAACTACGCAGTGAGTCACTGACAACTACTCAGTGAGACACTGACAACTACACTGTGAGACAGACAGCTGCACATTGGGACACTGATAACTACACAGTGAGACACTGATAACTACACAGTGAGAAACTGGCAACTACACAGTGAGACACAGAACTACACAGTGATACACTGGGAACTAAACAGTGAGGCACTGAGAACTACACAAAGATATTGGGAACTACACAGTGAGACACTTAAAACTACACAGCAAGTGGCTGAGAACTACATCATATGACACTGAAATACATAGTGAGAAACTTGGAACCACAGTGAGTTATTGAGAACCACACAGTGATACCCTGAGGACTACACAGTGAGACATTGAGGACTACACAGTGAGACACTGAGAACTGCACAGTGAGACACTGAGAACCACACAGTGAGACACTGAGAACCTCACAGTGAGACATTGAGAACTACATAGTATACACTGAGAACTACAGAATGAGAAACTGGGAACTACAGTGAGACACTGAGAAGTACACAGTAAGAAACAGAACTTCACAGTGAGACGCTGAGAACTGCAGTGAGACATTGAGAACTACATCGTATGCCATTGAGAACTACACAGTGAGAAACTGAGAACTACACAATGTGATACTATTAAGTGTGAAACAGAGATCTGCATAGTGAAAGTGTGCAAATTGCGCCATGCTCCATCAAGAGCTGCACAGTGTGACCTGAGAACAAGGAGTTTGACATCACAACACCAATCGCTGCACAGTGAGGGACCAAAAGCTTTGTTTGGAGAGCCATGTAGTGAAACATTGAGAGTGAGGCACTGTGTCACAAGAACTACATGCTATGACACACCAGTGAGACACTGAGAACTGCACAGTGATACATCAAGTATTGTGCAGTGACAGATCAAAAGGAGTGGAATGCAATGCCAAGAACTATACAACGGGACTGAGAACTACACAGGCTAGGCTTGAAAACTAGACAGCGTGGCACCAGAAGATACATGTTGAGGCACTGAGAAATACACAAATGAAACTAAGCACTACACAATGCAGAGATAGAGAACTACACAATGCAGATAACTGCAGAGTGAGACTGTAAGAATTATGCAGTGATGGACCCAAAGCTACACATTGAGTCATTAAGAACTACACAGTGAGACATAGAGCATGGTATAGTGAAATACCAATAACTGCACAATGACACATCGATGGCTCCACAATGAGAGACTGAGAACAATGCAATGAGATGAAAACTTCACAATAAAACCACTGAAATCAGCAGCGATACAACAAGAACTGCACATTAAGAGAAGCAAAGCTATACAGTGTGAAACCAAGAACCATTCAATGAAAGGCCCAAAACTACAAATGTGACATTGAATAATACATCATGAGGAGAGACCACAAGATTTATGCAGAGATATTTAGAGCTGTTCAGTGAGGCATTGAATAAATGAGCAGTGAGACACTGAGAATGACACAATAAGTCAAGAATTACAGTGACATACTGAGAACATGGTGAGAAACGAAAACTGAGCAATGAGAAAGCAAAGTTTGCCCTGCCAGATACTGCATTGAGAAATACAGTGAGATACAGAGAATGATGAAGTAAGAGACTGGAAACAACTGCTTGAAAGATCAAAACCTACACAATGCAATGCCAGAAGTACACAATGGTGCTTCGAGAACTGCACACTGAGTCACAGATAACTACACAGAGTGACGAAATCTGTGGTTTGTAGGACCAGTAAGGAGCATGTGCGAGGTTTTATCTGAACAGATAACTTGTTGAATGTTCTTTCAGTGCATTGACCCTGGTTTCAAAGCTTGATTTTTTATGAGTCAGAACTAACTGAAAGGGAAACTGAAACTTCAAGTTTCTAGGGAAACTGAAACTGGTTGAAATGAGATAAAAGGCAGAGCCATCTGAGCACACATCACTCAACGATGCAGTGCAGGCAGGCTGAAGAAAATGAAGGCTGCATCAAGGAGCTGGCAATAGGCAAATACAAGGTGACTGGAGTTGTTTCTATTGTTTAAGTAATTGACTAACCGAACCCGGCCACACAATGAACAGGGTCGTCAGTGAGGGGTCAGATAAAGGTAATACTGGTGCATCCACATCATCAAGACCATCTTGAGAAGAGTTATGGAGTTTGCACATAATTTTTTTGAAGACTGTATCTGTGGAACTCAGGGTGATTGGGGATTGTTGTTAGATATGAATCGATGGCTAAATCTTTGGAGGAAAGAAGCTGGAATTTTACCTGAGGAAGATCAGGGCTTTGAAGGACTTTGTGTCTGAATATGGTGCCATATATGCTGAGTAGATTGGCCAGTATATCATGAGATCTATCTTTGTTGTATCTGTTATTTAATGTGTAATTTATTGATAATATTGACACAGTGTTCTTGTTAATTTTGGTTTGCTTATAAAAATGAAATCCCGTCTATTAGCTTTTTGTTGGGATCATTTGGTAATTTCAGTTATTTTGGTTTGTTAGTCTCCATGGGGATCATAACAAAATTGGGGGCTTATCTGGGTTCGATCTGATTTCGGCTGTGAAATGGGTTCACCGGAACTTTCCAGAATGTAGACAAAAAAAATTTCACATTTGCTTTGCGGAAACTCACGTTGGTGAGTAGTTTTGATGTTCAGATCTTTGTCACAAGAGGGTTTATCTCTCAGCGCTAGGAAACAATTGGGAAAAGATGATTTGAAGGCTGGAGCAGAGAAATCAGGAGTCAACTGAAAATCAGGAGCTGAGAAGACGGAGATTCAAAGAGAAAGAGTGCTGAAAAATCTTGAATTAGAAAGAGAAAGAGAAAAGTTTGAAAGAGAGAAATTAGAATCGGAAAGACAAAAGCTCAAAGCTCTTGAATATGTGCTGGAGGTGAAAGGGGAGGATAACCTAGACCAAACTCCCTGTCGTTTTGATCTGGCGAAGAATATTCACTTGGTATGTAAATTCAGTGAAGATGAAGCAGAAATGTACTTTATGTCATGTGAGAAAATTGCCATGAATCTGAATTGGCCTGAACAACCTTGGACTATGGGGTCTGCGGACTGAGTATGGTGGTGGGCGTGAAAAGTGGTGGTTGTCCTGTCGGCCGCAATGGCGGGTTTTCATACCTGATTATCTTCTTCTCGCCTCATTAAATATTCATTACACATTGTATCGCGGGCAGGCGGCCTGTGATTCACCCTCCCCGCTATGACCTAAGCGGATTAGTATAGTGAGCGCCATATTTAAACCATACCCGTGCACAGCCTTCTCAATGTCTGCAGGCCAGGACTGTTGCAACAGAAAGATGGCCTCCGAAGGGAAGAAGACTGCAGACCCTAAATTTAGCCTCGTGTTGCTGGGTCACCTTGACGCTGTTGAGGCTCACTGGCAGGCACTCTATCCCGCTGGTGGCAAGAGGAGGTCCAAAAATTTCTCAAATGCAGCTTGGAAGATGGTGGCCAGGGCGGTGAGCACCAACTCATCCCATAAGAGATCAACCATCCAGTGCAGGAAAAGGATGAATGATCTCATCCATTCTGTCAGGTTAAGTCAACCATCTCATCATTCTCAACTCGTACTTTCACAAGCCCATCAGACATGGACAAGTTGAGTCTCCACAGGGATTTCACACGCTGCCAGCTAAAGGGACAACAGCACTCAAGGTGCAAACACTTGGACATCTAGGCTCATCTCCCGTGCAGATCACATACTCATCCCATGCCCGGCTCCAGTCAGCATTCACACAAGGCAGGCATCCTTATCACCTGCCTTGGCATACGTCCTGCTCACACTCTTGCCACCTGACTCCATGCATGATAAGATTGTCCACAATAAATGGGAGAGGTCCCGGGCTAGTGGTGGGATTCCTGAGCTCAAGGCCCTCAGTCCCTGTAAGGAGTGTGCCTTTAAGCTGGCTAGAGGGGATCAGGATCGCGATGTTGGCGATGGTGAGGTCAGCAGTGCAGACCCAACTGAGGACCTTTCAACAGCTGCTCCTTCAGTCAGTGGCATTGTGAGTACACTGTTCTGTTCTGGAGTCTGCTGCCACCCACTGATTATCTCTATTCTCTTCAATAGGCACCACAGCCAAATGCCTCAGGGACACTGGGAGCCAGCCCCTTATCTCCAGCTCTGAAGACACCTTGGATGAGGATCCAGGTGACCCACTGGAAGACCCATCACAGCGCTCACCCATACCCTCCAGCAGTGCAGAGACAAACACCAGGGTGGAACCTCCATCTAGAGCAGGCTTGGTGCCACAATCTGGTGAGCACGGCACCGATTCTGGCCCACAGCAGGTGAAGAAAGGGACATCCAAGGTCACTGACACTCGGGGGACGGCTGGAGGCCAGGATTCTGCTGAGTCCCAGTCAGATGATAAGCCTGTGGGCTCGGTCCTAATGCAGATGTTGGAGCAGCAGCAACAGATATGGGAATATCAGGTAGGGTTGTCAGATGCACTCCTCAGATTGCAACAAACAATGGAGGAGTCTGTCCGAGTTCAGTCTGAGGTTATAGCACCAGAATGCCAGCACACCGAATAGTCAACACTGGTAGGATGGTGGCTGCCATGGAGACCTCAGTCCAGGACAGAATGCCTGTGCTGCTGCAAGAGTTGCACTCCATCGCTGTAGGCATTGGTGGCATCCAGCAGTGGCTATGTGAGAGGGGGGCCAGGGCACCTAGATCTCACTCCAGGTGCCCTTTCTCCTCAAGAAGTCAGCCAGGGGCCTTCAGACACCCATACAGCTGCAGCTGGACAACCCAGGGTCATCCACCCAGCTGACTCCAGGACTGTCCACCGATCCAAATCCCCTCCGCCTGTGACCCATCAGCTCCAACTCCACAGGTCGAGGTGGGTGCACCTGCTCCACAGCAGGACACCCAATGCAGGTTGGGGTCCTCTACAGGGCATCCACCAAGGTCGTCACAGACAGGGTGTAGCAATCATCAGGCTGCCTCCACCTTCACTGTGGATGTTGGGGATGCACCAAGACATAGCAGTAGGGTTAAGGTAAAGAAATACTAGGAGCATGACAGTTGCGCAGGTGTTCACCACATGTACATAATCTCCAACAACGTAAATAAGATTTCACCCATTCCACATCTCCTCTCGTGTATGCCTCCGCTGTACGCTAAGCTGGGTGGTGGTCAATCAGGTCTCACACCATGTCTCACATGCATAATCTCTGCATCTCGTCATCATCCTCCTGGAATCTGGGGATCTTAGCGCCTCACGTGCATGCCTGCCTCGTCTGGCCTGTGCTATGGCATCTTCCCCTGCAGCCTCAACTTCCTCGCCCCATCGCTCTCAGTCCTCTCGATGCCCTCATCTTCAAAGGAGACATGCAGCTCCTCCATCACGTTATCTGGCAAGTCCTCCCTGATTTGCAAAAACTGCCAATCACTCCAACACATGCCACTGGCAGGCGGTAAGAGTGGGAGAGACTCCTGGTCAGCCATGTGATGGAAAGGAATTGGAGCAACTACCAACACTATCTATAGCTCTAGGCTACAACATGGAGGTCAAAGTCTCTGTTACCATAGAAACTCAAACCCCTTGGTTCAGTTGGTGTGGATCAGACTGGTGCAAACAGCATGAAGTTCAGTCACTGTGCTGGCCGGGGTGTTTTTGGGACCTGCCACCTTGTCCTACCTGTGGTAGAGGTTGTGGCACCGTGGCTTGGACCTGCCTGCTGGCAGAGAGCTAAAGAAGGTGGTCTTTGGAGGTGTACTCGTCTCTTTCAGAAGAGCAGTCGGGTGACTATGACAGAGTAAAGACTGCTGTTCTCAATGTTTATGAGTTGGTACTAGAGGCCTAAAGACAGAAATTCAGGAAATTGAAAAGGAAACAAGGCCAGGCCCAGTGTGGAGTTTGCTAGAGAGAAGGGGGTGATATAGGCTGATGAAAATTGAACAGGATTTGCAAACCTTAAGGAAGTAAACCTGATGGAAGATTTCAAAAATTCCCTTCAGGAATAATGTCACACTTGGAAGAACTAGTTTGAAGGTGTGGATTTTTTGCTAGGAAATTACTTGGCTGTGGCTAAGGTACCGACATCTCCAGTGGTTCAGGGGAGCTGGCAGAGGCTGCTGAAACTGCAGGAAGACCTTCCCAGTCTTTTCCCAGATTGTGTTGTGACTAGATCCCAGGTTCATAGGGCAAGACCAGATGAGGCAGATTCATTTGGTGTGGAGGACTATTTGGATGTTCAGTTGGCTGAAACCTTTTCCAAGGAATTGGATGAGGATATTGATGTTAAAGACTCCTAGACTAACAACGGTGAATTGTATAGCAGATCTTTGTGATTGAGATACAACCGGCAAACCCTGATTTGTGGAGCTTGTCTCAGATGCTGTGTTCTGAGGCAGAGGTAGAAAAGGTCCCTGTGATATTACGTTAAGAGTGATCTTCTGATGAGGAATTGGAGACCTCCCCAGATGCCAACTGATGAGGATTGGGCTGTAGTCCATCAGATTGTTGTCCCTTCTGTTGTCCAGCACACCGAATAGTCAACACTGGTAGGATGGTGGCTGCCATGGAGACCTCAGTCCAGGACATAATGCCTGTGCTGCTGCAAGAGTTGCACTCCATCGCTGTAGGCATTGGTGGCATCCAGCAGTGGCTATGTGAGAGGGGGGCCAGGGCGCCTAGATCTCACTCCAGGTGCCCTTTCTCCTCAAGAAGTCAGCCAGGGGCCTTCAGACACCCATACAGCTGCAGCTGGACAACCCAGGGTCATCCACCCAGCTGACTCCAGGACTGTCCACCGATCCAAATCCCCTCCGCCTGTGACCCATCAGCTCCAACTCCACAGGTCGAGGTGGGTGCACCTGCTCCACAGCAGGACACCCAATGCAGGTTGGGGTCCTCTACAGGACACCCACAATGAAATTTTAAGGATTGCCCATGAGATTCCGGTGGCATAATAATAAAAGCAAAATACTGCAGGTGTTGGAAATCCAAAATAAAAGCAGAAAATGCTGCAAAAACTCAATCGGTCTGGCAGCATCTGTGGAGAGAGAAACAGAGTTAACGTTTCAAGCCCGTATGAATCCTCTTTAGCATTTTCTGCTTTTAATTCAGATTCCAGTGGCAGGTCATTGGGGATTCAGAAGATTCAGACTAGTTTAATGGTATATTTATACTTATTGGGGCTGCATAGGGATGTAGTTGACTTTTGTCACACATATCAGTTGGTTGGGAAGCCACAGTATTTGATGGAGCCAGCACCATTAATACTGATAGCTGCATTTGATGAACCATTGAGTTAGGGCTCTGATGGAATTATGTTGGACCCTTGCCTAAATCTAAAAGTGAAATCTTGTCCATTGGCTTTTTATTGGGGTCATTTGGTAAATTTGGTTTGTATGGTTTGCTGGTCTCCACGGGGATCCAGTGAGACATTGAAAATTATACTGTAAGACATCAAGATGTGCACAATAACTGACAACAAAAACTACATATTGAGATGAAGCGGTGAGACACTGAATACTCTGTGGTGAGGCCTCGACAACTGCACCATGAGACATTGAGAGCTACACAATGATACACTAAGAACAATACAGTGAAATATCAAGGACTATACAGTGAGACACTTAGGAAATAGAGACAGCTTAAGTAAGTTATGTTGGTATTTCTCAGTATTAGGAATGAGCTTTAGCTTTAAAGTTTAAGTTTGATTTATATTTCTGTATCTGCATGTTAAGAAAGATCAGATTGAGTTTTAGTTTCACTCTAAAAAGTGCCTGCATTTCTAATGAGAGTTTTATGACCATAAGCTAAGTTAAGCAAACAAGAGTGGAAAAACCAGTGCTGTTGCCTAGCAACAGTGGTCTAGAGAGGCAGGTCCCTCCCACAAATACACACAGAAAAACTAGAAACAACAGTTTGTGTTGAAAGCTATTAGAGTTCAACTGGTTTTGAAGATAGCTGCCAGGGAAGCAACTTAAAGGGACAGATAGCTAGTCCAAAATTAAAGTTGGTTGGAAGTAGCTGCCAAGGAGAGACTGGAGCAAAGGGTCTAGTTAGCCAGTCCTAAGCTAAAGAAAAACCCCAAAAATCTAGGGGGTGGGACATGAGAAAGACCATATCAGACCTGCTGGTCAAAGGAAGGACAGGAACCTGGAAAAAGTCCTGTTAAATTAAGAGTGAGGAGCAGAGAGAAAGGCTTCAAGCTTCAGATTTAAAGAGACAAAAGCTTCAGAAAGCAGATTTAAAGTGAGAACAGCTTGCAAGAGGCAAGTAGGTCCAAAGAGACAACTGAAGGTCTGTAATACTTTTTATGGGCTGTGAAGCAATGGTGTACTGTTGATGGGTGAGTCAGTGAGAGAGATTGTGTGGAAGACAGCTTGAATGCATGTGGTGACCCAGCGAAGAGGAATATTGAAAAGAGAGGTTGAAATCCTGGACGTGAACACTTGTGGAAGGTATCTGAGAGAAAACATCGGTTTGGGAGAAGATTCCAAGATGAGGTCTTGGGGAGTGGAGATTGGAAACCCTCGTGTGAAAAACGGAGTTCAATGAAACCAGTTGGCTTACGGTGTAACAAATGCCTGGAGGGGAGTTGAGGAGAGATCCACAGTATGTGTCTGGGGTGGCATCTGTCACTCAGTTTCAGAGCATGGTGTGCCTGACCACAGGGTGCCTATTGGTTTACATGGACTGTGTACGTACTGTGGACATTAAAGTATAAGAAAGTTATATAACTTGTGTTATCTTTACAAATCTGTTCATATCTGTAAAGGTATAGTTATGGGTGAAGGAGTACTATAATATGGTTTAACTTTTCTTGCCTAATAAGTGTTTTATGCTTTTCTTAAAAGTTCATTAGCTGACTCCAGTGACTCTGTTCAGTGGCCCCTTTCCACATATCTAAACAAACAAATAAAAGTCAGGATCTCAACTCTGGGATCAGGCTTGTCCAGTGGTAACTTCAGCTGTGATCATGACAACATTGAGAATTCCACAGTGAAAGCCTTAGAAGTACACAGTGAGGCAATAAGAACTACTGATTGAGAGAATGAGAATTACACCATAAGACACTAGGAGCTACACAATGACAGAACCAAGAACTAGACAATAAGATGAGAAGTAGAAAGTGTAACAGTGAGAACAGCGCAGTGCAGTGCAACTACATAATGAGGGACTAAGAATTAGACAAGGAGGACCAAGATCTACACAGTGAAACATCACTAAACACAAAGTGAGATGTTAAGAAATAGTCAGACACCAAAACCTACACTATGAAAGTTGGAAAACTGCACAGTGAGACAAGAACAACCCAGGGTGAGGGGGAGACCGATACAGTGAGGCATGGAGCACTATTAGTGTGATAGCAAGAACAAGACAGTGTAACATTGAGAGCTACACGGTGAGAAACTGAGAACTACACAGTGAGTGACTGAGAACAACACAGTTGAGTGACTGAGAACAACACAGTGAGAAACTGAGAACGAGACAGTGAGAGACTGAGAACTACACAGTGAAAGATTGAGAACTAGACAGTGAGAGACTGAGAACTACACAGTTGAGTGACTGAGAACAATACAGTGAGACACTGAATGACAGAGTGAGAGACAAAACTACACAGTGAAAGATTGAGAACTAGACAGTGAGAGACTGAGAACTGCACAGTAAGAGGCTGAGAACTACATAGTGGGAGGCTGGGAACTACATCGTGAGAGACTGAGAACAGCACAGTGAGAGACTGAAGACTACATAGTGAAAGACTGGGGACCACACAGGTGAGATACTGAGAACTACGTAGTGAGAGACTGAGAACCACACAGTGAGAGGCTGAGAGCTACATAATGAGAGGCTGAGAACTGCACAGTGAGAGGGTGAGGACTACATAGTGAGTGGTTGAGAATTACACAGTAAGAGACTGAGAGCTACACAGTGAGAGACAGAACCACACGGTCAGATACTGAGAACAATACTGGGTGAGACTGAGAACTACACAATGAGAGGCTGAGAACCACATGGTCAGATACTGAGAACGGCACTGGGATGGACTGAGAACTATACAGTGAGAGATTGAGAACCACACAGTAAGAGACTGAGAACAGCACAGTGAAACACTGAGGAACAATGAGAAACCAAGAACAGCAGAGTGAGGCAGAAAATTGCAGGGTGAAACAATGAGAAATACAGTGGGAGACTGAGAACCACATAAGGAAAAACAGTGAGGCACTGGGAGCTACGCACTGAATCATTTAGAACGATATAGAGAAAGGCAGATAACTGCACAGTAAGACAGGGAGGACTACACACAGAGTCAGTGAGAACTCAACATTGAGACGAGAATTGCACAGTGAGACACCAAGAACTACATGATGAGTCATAGAAAACTACACAGTGAGACAATGAAAATGACTGAGTGAGACAAGAACTATACAGTAGGAGACTGGGAATGACACAGTTGGACACTGAGGAATACACAGTAAGAAAACGAGTAGAAATGCACAGTGCATAAGACTCAGACAATGACAAAGTGAGACATTGAGAATGAACAAGTAAAAAACCAAGAACTACCCAGGGAAAAACAAAAAATCATACGTGAGAACACCGAGTACTAAAAAATGTGGCAACGAGAACCAGACAGTAAGACAAGTATGATACAGTGAGCGCTTGGAAACTGCTCAGTGGGAGACCAAGAAATACAGAGTAAGATATTGAGAGCTAGACAGTGAAACACTAAGAACCATAGAGTGAGGCAATAGGAACTAAATAAACAATGAGACATTGAGAATGGCATAGAGATAGAGAACTACACAGTGAAAGACCCCAAGGTGCACATTACGATGCCAACAACTACAGAGCGAGACACTGAGAACTGGACATTTATGCAAGAAAGAGGCTTTGGGACATCAAGATTATACCCTGAGAGACTGAGAACTACACAATGAGAACACGACAACTACACAGCATCAATGGAGAGAGAAATAAAAGTTAAAGTTTCTGGTTTGCCACTTTCATCAGGCAACTGTGCCTTACAAAATGAGATTAGATCAAACACTCAATGTGTTCTAAGATCAACTCTGCTCCTCTATGCACAGATGCTGACTGACCCGCTGAGTATTTCCAGCATTTTCTATTATTATTTAAAATTTTCGGCAACCACAACATTTTGCTTTTGTATTAATTTATCATTATTGAAAGGATAGCTGGCTTTTGAAAATAGCGAAGATGTTTGCTAATGCCACTTGTGTTGGAGTTTATGGAGTCATTGCAGCCAAACTGTCCGGTCAGTACGAACAGTTTTCCAATAAAAAATGTTGTGTCTTTAACAATGCAAGGTACAAGATAAATATTCTACACTGTCCCCATCAAACACTCGCAGGGCAGGTACAGCACAGGGTTAGATAAAGAGTAAAGCTCCCTCTACACTGTCACCATCAAACACACCCAGGGCAGGTACAGCACAGAGTTAGATAGAGAGTAAAGCTCCCTCTAGACTGTCCCCATCAACCACTCGCAGGGCAGGTACAGCACAGGGTTAGTTGCAGAGTAAAGCTCCCTCGACACTGTCACCATCAAACACTCCCAGGACAGGTAAAGCACGAAGTAAGATACAGAGTAAAGCTCCCTCTACACTGTCTGCATTAAACACTCCCAGGACAGGTACAGCATGGGGTTAGATACAGAGTAAAGCTCCCTCTACACTGTCCCCATCAAACACACCAAGGGCAGGTAAAGCACGGAGTTAGATACAGAGTAAAGCTGCCTCTACACTGTCTCCATTAAACACATCATGGGCAGGTACAGCACAGGGTTAGATACAGAGTAAAGCTCCCTCTACATTGTCCCCATCAAACACTCCCAGGACAGGTACACCCCTTGGTTATATAGAAAGCAAAGTTCCCTCTACACTGTCCTCATCAAACATTCGCAGGGCAGGTACAGCCCTTGGTTATTTCCAGAATAAAACTCCATCTACACTGTCACCATCAAACACTCCTAGGGTAGCTAGAGCACGGAGTAAGATACAGAGTAAAGCTCCCTCTACACTGTCCCAATCAGACACTCCCAGCGCAGGAACAGCACAGGGTTAGATACAGAGTAAAGCTACCTCTACATTGTCCCCATCAAACTCTCCCAGGACAGGTACACCCCGTGGTTAGATACAAAGTAAGGCTCCCTCTATACTGTCCCCATCAAACACTCACAGGGTAGGTACCGCACACGGTTAGCTACAGAGTAAATATCCCCCTACACTGTCCCCATCAAACACTCCCAGGACAGTTACAGCCCGGGGTTAGATACAGAGTAAAGCTCCGTCGAGATTGTCCCCATCAAATATTCACAGGGCAGGTACAGCACAGGGTGAAATATAGAATAAAGCTCCCTCTACATTGGCCCCATCAAACACTCCCAGGACAGGTACACCCCGTGGTTAGATACAAAGTAAGGCTCCCCCTACACTGTCCCCATCAAACACTCCCAGGGCAGATACAGCACAGGATTAGATGCAAAGGAAAGCTCCCTCAACACTGTCCCCATCAAACACTCCCAGGACAGGTAAAGCACGAAGTAAGATGTAGAGTAAAGCTCCCTCTACACCGTCTCCATTAAACACTCCCAGGACAGGTACAGCATGGGGTTAGGTACATAGTAAAGCTCCCTCTACACTGTCACCATCAAACACACCCAGGACAGGTACACCCCGTTGTTAGATAGAAAGTAAAGTTCCGTCTACACTGTCACCATCAAACACTCCCAGGGCAGGTACAACAGAGGGTTAAATAGAGAGTAAAGCTCCCTCTACACTGTCCCTATCGGACACTCCCAGCACAGGTACGGCACAGGGTTAGATACAGAGTAAAGCTACCTCTACATTGTCCTCATCAAACACTCCCAGGACAGGTACACCCCATGGTTGGATACAAAGTAAGGCTCCCTCTATACTGTACTCATCAAACAATCCCAGGGCAGGTAGTGCACGGGGTAGAATACAGAGTAAAGATCCCGCTACATTTTCCCCATCAAACACTCCCAGGGCAGGTAGAGCACGGGGCAAGATACAGAGCAAAATCTCTGCTACACTGTCCCATTAAACATTCCCAGGACAGGTAGAGCGCGGGGTTAGATACAGAGTAAAGATTGCTCTGCACTGTCCCCGTTAAACACTCCCAGGACAGGTACAGCACGGGGTTAGATACAGAGTAAATATCGCTCTGCACTGTCCCCGTTAAACACTCCCAGGACAGGTACAGCCTGGAGTTAGATACAAAGTAAAGAACCCTAAACACTGTCCCTATCAAGCACTCGCAGGGAAGGTACAACAAGGGGTTAGATAGAGAGTAAAGCTCTGTCAACAATGTCCCCCTCAAACATTCACAGGGCAGGTAGGGCACGGGGTAAGATACAGAGTAAAGTTCCCTCTATACTGTCCCTATCAAACACTCACAGGGCAGGTACAGCACGGGGTTAGATACAGAGTAAAGCTCCCTCTACAGTGTCCCCAAAACAAATTCCCAGAACAGGTACAGCCCGTGGAAAGGTACAGAGCTAAGCTCCCTCTACAGTGTCCCCAAAACAAACTCCCAGAACAGGTACAGCACATGGAAAGGTACAGAGTAAAGTTCCCTCTATACTGTCCCCATCAAACACTGCTAGGACAGTTGGAGGACTGGGTAAGATGCAGAGTAAAGCTCCCTCTACACTGTCCCCATCAAACACTCCCAGGGCAGGTGGAGAACAGGGTAAGATACAGAGCAAAGTTCCTGCTACACTGTCCCCATTAAAGATTCCGAGGACAGGTACAGCACGGGGTAGATACAGAGTAAAACTCCGTCTACACTGTCCCCATCAAACACTCCCAGGGCAGGTAGAGCACTGGGTAAGGTACAGAGAACAGCTCCCTCTACACTGTCCACATCAAGCACTCCAAGGGCAGGTAGAGCACAGGGTAAGATGGAGTGTTTGATGGGGACAGTGTAGAGGGAGATTCGCGCTCTCAGGACAGGTACAGCACAAGGTTAGATATAGTGTAAAGCTCCCTCTACACTGTCCCCATCAAGCACTCCCTGGGCAGGTACAGCACAGGGTTACATACAGAGTAAAGCTCCCTCTACACTGTCCACATCAAACACTCCCATGGCAGGTACAGCATGGAGTTAGATACAGAGTAAAGCTCCCTCTAATCTGTCTCCATTAAACACTCCTGGGCAAGGTACAGCATGGGTTTAGATACAGAGTAAAACTCCATATACACTGTCCCCATCAAACACTCACAGGAGAATTACAGCACAGGATTACATACAGACTAAAGCTCCCTCGACACTGTCCCCATGAAACACTCACAGGACAGGTACAGCACGGAGTTAGTTTCAGACTAAAGCTCCCTCTACACTGTCTGCATTAAACACACCCAGGAAAGGTACAGCATACGGACAGGTACAGAGTAATGCTCCCTCTACACTGTCCTAATCAAACACTCCCAAGAAAGGTACAGCATGTAGATAGATAAAGAGTAAAGCTCCCTCTACACTATCCCCATCAAATATTCCCAGGACAGGTACAACATGGGGTTAGATACAGAGAAAGCTCCGCTTACACCGTCCCTATCAATCACTCCCAGGACAGGGAAATCACGGGGTGAGATAAGGAGGTAAGTTCCCTCCTCTTTGGCCCCATCAATCACTCGCAGGGCAGGTACAACACAGGGTTAGATACAGAGTAAAGCTCCTTCTACATTGTCCACAACAAACACTCCCTGGGAAGGTACAGCCCCTGGTTAGATACAGAGTAAAGCTCCCTCTACACTGTCCCCATCAACCACTCCCAGTACAGGTACACCCCGTGGTTAGATACGAAGTAATGCTCCCTCTACACTTTCCCCATCAAACACTTCCAGGGCAGTTACAGGGGTTAGATCAAGAGTAAAGCTCCCTCTACACTGTCCCCATCACACACTCACAGGGCAGGTACAGGACACGGTTAGAGAGGAAGTAAATCTCCATCTACACAGTCCTCATCAAACACTCCCAGTGCAGGTACAGCCCATGGTTAGATACAGAGTAAAGTTCCCTCTACACTGTCCCTATCAAACACTCGCAGGGCAGCTACAGCACATGGTTAGATACAGAGTAAAGCTCCCTTTATACTGTACCCATCAAACACTCCCAGGGCAGGTACAGCACGGGGTAGAATACAGAGGAAAGATCGCACTACATTGTCCCCATCAAACATGCCCAAGGCAGGTAGAGCATGGGGTAAGATAGAGAGCAAAACTTCTGCTACATTGTCACCATTAAAGACTCCTAGGACAGGTACAGCATGGGGTTAAAAACAGTGTAAAGCTCGAGCTGCACTGTCCCCGTTAAACACCCCCAAGGCAGGTACAGCACAGGGTTAGACAGAGAGTAAAGCTCCCTCTACACTGTCCCCATCAAACAGTCCAAGGACATCTACAGCCCGGGGTTAGATACAAAGTAAAGCTTCCTCTACACTGTCCCCATAAAACACTCACAGGGCAGGTACAGCAAGGGGTTAGATACAAAATAAAGTTCCTCCTACACTGTCCCCAGCAAAAATTCGCAGGGCAGGTACAGCACAGTTTGAGTTACAGAGTAAAACTGACTCTACACTTTCCCCTTCCAACACTCCCAGGAAAGGGACAGGCCATTGTTAGATACAAAGTAAAGCTCCCTCCGCACTGTCCCCATCCAACACTCCCAGGAAAGGTACAGCTCGTGGATAGATAGAGAGTAAAGTTCCTTCTACATTAACACAATCAAACACTCCCAGGGCAGGGTGAGAACGGGGTAAGGTACAGAGTAAGCTCCCAGTACACTGTCCCCATCAAACACTCCCAGGGCAGGTAGAGCACGGGGTAAGATAGAGAGCAAAACCTCTGCTACACTGTCCCCATTAAACACTCCTAGGACAGGTAAAGCACGGGGTTAGATACAGTGTAAAGATTAAACTGCACTGTCCCCATCAAACACTCCCAGGCCAGGTACAGCAAACAGATAGATACAGAGTAAAGCTCCATCTACACTGTCCACATTAATCACTCGCAGGGCAGGGACAACACAGGGTTAGTAACAGAGTAAAGCTCACTCTACACTGTCCCCATCAAACACTCTCAAGGCAGGTGGAGCAAGGGGTAAAATACAGAGCAAAAGCTCTCTTGCACTGTCCCCATTAAACAATCCCAGGACAGGTACAGCATAGGGTTAGATTACAGTGTAAAGCTCACTCTGCACTGTCTGCGTTAAACACTCCCAGGACAGGTACAGCAAACAGATAGATACAGAGTAAAGCTCCCTCTACACTGTCCCCATGAAACACACCAAGGCCAGGTACAGCACGAGGTTAGATGCAGAGTAAAGCTCCCTCTTCACTGTCCTCATCAAACAGTCCAAGGACAGCTACAGCCCGGGGTTAGACACAGGGTAAAGCTCCCTCTACACTGTCCCCATCAAACACTCGCAGGGCAGGTACAGCGGAGGATTAGATATAGCGTAAATCTCACTCTACACTGCGCCGATCCAACACTCCCAGGACAGGCACTGCCCATGGATAGATACAGAGTAAAGCTCCTTCTACATTAACACAATCAAACACTCCCAGGGCAGGGATAGAACGGGGTAAGATACAGAGGAAGCTCCCTCTACACTGTCCCCATCAAACACTACCAGGGCAGGAAGAGCAAGGGGTAAGACACAGAGCAAAGATTCTGCTACACTGCCCTCATTAAACATGGGCCCCAGCTTTGCCTGCCTCTTTATGGGGTATGTGGAGCATTCCTTGTTCCAGTCCTACTCCGGCCTCCTTCCACAATTCTTTCTCCGGTACATCGATGATTAATTCGGTGCCGCTTCATGCTCTCGTCGGGACTTGGAAAAATTTATTAATTTTGCTTCCTATCTCCACCCTTCCATCATTTTCACGTGGTCCATCTCTGACACTTCCCTTCCCTTCCTTGACCTCTCTGTCTCAATCTCTGGTGATACACTGTCCACCAATATCCATTACAAGTCTACTGACACCCACAGCTACCTCGACTACAGCTCCTCACACCCCGCTTCCTGTAAGGACTCCATCCCATTCTCTCAGTTCCTTCGCCTCCGTCGCATCTGTTCCGATTATGCTACCTTCAGAAACAGTTCCTCTAACATGTCCTCCTTCTTCCTTAACCGAGGTTTTCTACCCACGGACATTGACAGAACCCTCAACCGTGTCCGGCCCATCTCCCGCACATCCGCCCTCACGCCTTCTCCTCCCTCCCAGAAACATGATAGAGTCCACCTTGTCCTCACGTATCACCCCACCAGCCTCCGCATTCAAAGGATCATCCTCCGCCATTTCCGCCAACTCCAGCATGATGCCACCACCAAACACATCTTCCCTTCACCCCCCCTGTCGGCATTCCATAGGGATTGTTCCCTCCGGGACACCCTGGTCCACTCCTCCCTCACCCCCTACTCCTCAACCTCGACTTATGGCACCACCCCATGCCCACGCAAAAGATGTAACACCTGCCCCTTCACTTCCTCTCTCCTCACCGTCCAAGGGCCCAAATGTTCCTTTCAAGTGAAGCAGCATTCCACTTGCATTTCCACCAACGGAGTCTACTGCATTTGTTGCTCCCAATGTGGTCTCCTCTACATTGGAGAGACCAAACGTAAACTGGGCGACTGCTTTGCAGAACACCTGCGGTCTGTCTGCAAGAATGACCCAAACCTCCCTGTCGCTTGCCATTTTAACACTCCACCCTGCTCTCTTGCCCACATGTCTGTCCTTGGCTTGCTGCATTGTTCCAGTAAAGCTCAACGCAAACTGGAGGAACAACACCTCATCTTCCGACTAGGCACTTTACAGCCTTCCGGACTGAATATTGAATTCAACAACTTTAGGTCTTGAGCTCCCTCCTCCATCCCCACCCCCTTTCTGTTTCTTCCCCCTTCCTTTTGTTTTTTCCTATAAATTATATAGATTTTTCTTTTCCCACCTATTTCTATTATTTTTAAATATTTTTAAATCTTTTATGCTCCCCCCATTCCCACTAGAGCTATACCTTAAGTGCCCTACCGTCCATTCTTAATTAGCATGTTCGCTTAGATAATATCACCAACTTCAACACCTATGTGTTCTTTTGTTCTGTTGTCTGTGACATCTTTTGATGAGCTGCTTCTATCACTGCTTGTTTGTCCCTACAACCACACCACCCCCCTCCTCTTCTCTCCCCCAACCACCCCCCACCACCCCCCCCCACCGCCACCCCCCCCACACCAACACCACACACCTTAAACCAGCTTATATTTCACCCCTTCCTTGGATACACCTAGTTCTGTTGAAGGGTCATGAGGACTCGAAACGTCAAATCTTTTCTTCTCCGCCGATGCTGCCAGACCTGCTGAGCTTTTCCAGGTAATTCTGTTTTTGTTTTGGATTTCCAGCATCCGCAGTTTTTTTGTTTTTAACCCCATTAAACATTCCCAGGACAGGTGCAGCAGAGGGTTAGGTACAGAATAAAACTCCCTCTACACTGTCCCAATCAAACACTCGCAGGGCAGGTACAGCACAGGAATAGATACAGAGTAAAGCTCCCTCTACACTGTCCCCATCAAACACTCCCGGGCAAGGTACAGCACGGGGTTAGATACAGAGTAAGCTCCATCTGCAGTGTCACCATCAAACACTCCCAGGGCAGGTACAGCACAGGGTTAGATACAGAGTAAAGCTCCATATACACTGTCCACATCAAAGACTCACAGGAGAAGTATAGCACAGGATTAGATACAGACTAAAGCTCCCCTGAAACTGTCCCCATCAAACACTCACAGAACAGGTACAGCAAAGTGTGAGACACAGAGTAAAGCTGACTCAACACTGTCCCCTTCCAACACTCCCAGGACAGATACAGCCCGTGGTGAGATACAGAGTAAAGCTCCCTCTACACTGTCCCCATCAAACACTCCCAGGGCAGTTACAGCCTGGGGTTAGATACAGAGTAAAGCTCCCTCTACACGGTCCCCATCATACACTTGCAGGGCAGGTACAGGACACGGTTAGATAAAGAGTAAATCTGCCACTACACTGCCCCCATCAAACAATTCCAGAGCAGGTACAGCCCATGGTTAGATACAGAGTAAATTTCCCTCTACACTGTCCCCATCAAACACTCGCAGGGCAGGTACAGTATATGCTAAGATACAGAGTAAAACTCCCTCTATACTGTACCCATCAAACACTGCCAGGGCATGTAGGGCACGGGGTAGAATACAGAGGAAAGATCCCACTATATTGTCCCCATCAAACATGCCCAAGGCAGGTAGAGCATGGGGTAAGATAGAGAGCAAAACTTCTGCTACATTGTCCCCATTAAACACTCCCCAGGACAGGTACAGCACGGGGTTAGATACAGTGTAAAGATCGAGCTGCACTGTCCCGTTAAACACTCCCAAGGCAGGTACAGCACAGGGTTAGATACAGAGTAAAGCTCCCTCTGCACTGTCCCCATTAAACAGTCCAAGAACAGCTACAACCCGGGGTTAGATACAAAGTAAAGCTCCCTCTGCACTGTCCCCATCAAACACTCGCAGGACAGGTACAGCGGAGGATTAGATATAGAGTAACGCTCCCTCTGCACTGTCCCCATCCAACACTCCCAAGACCGGTACAGCCCGTGGATAGATAGAGAGTAAAGCTCCTTCTACATTAACACAATCAAACACTCCCAGGGCAGGGAAAGAACAGGGTAAGATACAGAGTAAGCTCCCTCTACACTGTCCCCATCAAACACTCCCAGGGCAGGTAGAGCAAGGGGTAAGATACAGAGCAAAGATTCTGCTACACTGTCCCCATTAAACATTTCCAGGACAGGTACAGCACGGGGTTAGATTATAGTGTAAAGCTCATTCTGCACTGGCCCCATCAAACCCTCCCAGGACAGGTACACCCCATGGTTAGATACAAAGTTAAACTCCCTCTAATCTGTCCCCATCAAACACTCGCAAGGTAGGTACAGCACACGGTTAGCTACAGAGTAAATCTCCCTCTACACTGTCCCCATCAAACACTCCCAGGGCAGTAACAGCCCGGGGTTAGATACAGAGTTAATCTTCCTCTACACTGTCCCCATCAAACACTCGCACGGCAGGTACAGGGCACGGTTAGATAAGGAGTAAATCTCCCTCTACGCAGTCCCCATCAAGCACTCGTAGGGCAGGTACAGCACCTGGTTACATAGAGTGTAAAGCTCCCTCTATACTGTACCATCAAACACTCCTAGGGCAGGTAGAGCACCGGGTAGATTAGAGAGGAAATATCCCACTATATTGTCCCCATCAAACACTCCCAAGGCAGGTAGAGCATGGGGTAAGATAGAGAGCATAACCTCTGCTACACTGTCCCCATTAAACACTCCTAGGACAGGTAAAGCACGGGGTTAGATACAGAGTAAAGCTCCCTCTACACTGTCCCAATTAAACACTCCCAGGCCAGGTACAGCACGGGGATAGATACAGAGTAAAGCTCCATCTACACTGTCCACATTAATCACTTGCAGGGCAGGGACAACACAGGGCAGGTAGAGCACCGGGTAGATTACAGAGTAAAGCTCACTCTATACTGTCCCCATCAAACACTTCCAGGGCAGGTAGAGCATGGTGTAAGATACAGAGCAAAAGCTCTCTTGCACTGTCCCCATTAAACACTCCCAGGACAGGTAAAGCATAGGGTTAGATTACAGTGTAAAGCTCGCTCTGCACTGTCCCCGTTAAACACTCCCAGGACAGGTACAGCAAACAGATAGATACAGAGTAAAGCTCCCTCTACACTGTCCCCATGAAACACACCAAGGCCAGGTACAACACGGGGTTAGATGCAGAGTAAAGCTCCCTCTACACTGTCCTCATCAAACAGTTCAAGGACAGCTACAGCCCGGGGTTAGATACAGAATAAAACTCCCTCTACACTGTCCCCATAAAACACTCGCAGGGCAGGTACAGCACAGGGTTAGATACAAAATAAAGTTCCTCCTACACTGTCCCCAGCAAACACTCGCAGGGCAGGTACAGCACAGTTTGAGATACAGAGTAAAACTGACACTACACTTTCCCCTTCCAACACTCCCAGGAAAGGTACAGACCATGGTTAGATACAAAGTAAAGCTCCCTCTACACTGTCCCCATCAAACACTCCCAGGGCAGGTAGAGCAAGGTGTAAGATACAGAGCAAAGATTCTGCTACACTGCCCCCATTAAACATTCCCAGGACAGGTACAGCACGGGGTTAGATTATAGTGTAAAGCTCATTCTGCACTGTCACCATTAAACACTCCCAGGACAGGCACTGCAGAGGGTTAGATACAGAGTAAAGATCCCTCTCCACTGTCCCCATCAAACACTCCCAAGGCAGATAGAGCACGGGGTAAGATATAGAGCAAAACTTCTGCTACACTCTCCCCCTTAAACACTCCCAGGACAGGTACAGCACAGGATTAGATACAGAGTAAAGCTCCCTTTACACTGTCCCCATCAAACACTCCCACAGCAGGTACAGCACGGGCTTAGATACAGAGTAAATCTCTCTCTACACTGTCCCAAACAAACACTCGCAGGGCACGTAACACACAGGCTTAGATACAGAGCAAAGATCCCTGTAAACTGTCCAATCAAACACTCCCAGGGTAGGTAGAGCACGGGGTTCGATACAGAGTTAATCTCCCTCTACACTGTCCCCATCAAGCACTCCCAGGGCAGGTACAGCATGGAGTTAGATACAGAGTAAAGCTCCCTCTATTCTGTCTCCATTAAACACTCCCGGGCAAGGTACAGCACGGGCTTAGATACAGAGTAAACCTTCCTCTACACTGTCCCAAACAAACACTCGCAGGGCAGGTAACACACAGGCTTAGATACAGAGTAAAACTCCCTCTAAACTGTCCCATCAAACACTCCCAGGGTAGGTAGAGCATGGGGTTTGATACAGAGTTAATCTTCCTCTACACTGTCCCCATCAATCACTCGCAGGGCAGGGACCACACAGTGTTAGATACAGAGTAAAGCTCCATCGAACACTGTCCCCATCAAACTCTCGCAGGGAAGGAACGCACAGAGTGAGATACAGAGTAAAGCTGACTCTACACTTTCCCTTTCCAACACTCCCAGAACAGGTACAGCCCGCGGTTAGATACAAAATAAAGCTCCCTCTACACTGTCCCCATCAAACACTCGCAGGGCAGGTATAGCAAAGTGTGAGACACAGAGTAAAGATGACTCAACATTGTCCCCTTTTCCAACACTACCAGGTCAGGTACAGCCCGTCGTTAGATACAGAGTAAAGCTCCCTCTACACTGTCCACATAAAAACACTCCCAGGGCAGGTAGAGCATGGGGTAAGATACAGAATAAAGCTCCCCCTACACTGTCTCCATCAAACACTCCCAGGGCAGGTACAGCACGGGGTTAGATAAAGAGTAAAGCTCCCTCTACACTGACCCCATTAAACACTTCCAGGCAGGTTGAGCACGGGGTGAGATACAGAGCAAAGCTTCTGCTACACTGGTCCAATTAAACACATCCAGGGCGGGTACAGCACAGGGTTTAGATACAGTGTAAAGCTCGCTCTGCATTGTCCCTGTCAAACAGTCCCAGGGCAGATACAGCACAGGTTTAGATACAGAGTAAATCTCCATCTACACTGTCACCATCAGACACTCCCAGGACAGGTATGACATGGGGTTAGATATAGAGTAAAGTTCCCTCTACACTGTCCCCATCAAACACGTGCAGGGCAGGTACAGCACCACTAACACTAATATCTTCAAACACTCCCAGGGCATGTAAAGAAGGGGGTAAGATACAGAGTAAGCTCCCTCTACACTGTCCCCAACAAACACTCCCATGGCAGGTAGAGCATGGGGTAAGATACAGAGCAAAGATTTTGCTACACTATCTCCATTAAACATTTCCAGGACAGGTACAGCACGGGGTAAAGATCCATCTACGCTGCCCCCATCAAACACTCGCAGGGCATGTACAGCACGAGCTTTGATACTGAGCAAAGCTCCCTCTACACTGTCACCATCAAACACTCCCAGGGCAGCTACAGCACAGGGTTAGATACAGAGTAAAACTCCCACCACACTGTCCCCATCAAACACTCCCACAGCAGGTACAGCACGGGGTTAGATAGAGAATAAAGCTCCCTCTAAACTGTCCCCATCAAACACTCGCAGGGCAGGCAGAGCAAAGGGTTAGATACAGATTAAAGCTCCCTCTACACTGTCACAATCAAACAAAGCCAGGGCAGGTAAATCACGGAGTTAGATACAGAGTAAAGCACCCTTAACACTCTCCCCATCAAACATTCCAAGGACAGGAACAGCACGGATTTAGATACAGAGTAAAGCTCAATATACACCGCCCCATCAGACACTCCCAGGACAGGTACAACACGCTGTTAGATACGGAGTAAAGTTCACTCTCCACTGTCCCCATCAAAGACTCCCAGGAAAGGACAACCCGAGATTAGATACAGAGTAAGGCTCCATCTACACTGTCCCCATCAAACACTCACAGGGCAGGTACAGCACAGTGTTAGATACAGAGTAAAGCTCACTCTACACTGTCCCATTCCAAAACTCCCAGGACAGGTACAGCCCATGGTTCCATACAGAGTAAAGCTCCCTCTACACTGACGTCATCAAATACTCCCAAGGCAGGTAGAGCACGGGGTAAGATACAGAGCAAAGCTTCTGCTACACTGGCCCATTAAACATTCCCAGGAAAGGTACATCACGGGGTTAGATAAAGTGTAAATCTCGCTCTGCACTGTCCCCATTAAACACTCCCAGAACAGGTACAGCACGGGGTTAGATGCAGAATTAAGCTGCCTCTACACTGTCATCATCAAACAAACCCAGGACAGGTACAGCACGGAGTTAGATACAGAGTAAAGCTCAATATACAATGGCCACATCAGACACTCCCAGGACAGGTACGACACGGGGCTACAAACAGAGAAAAGCTCCCGCAACACTGTCCCCATCAAACACTCGCAGGAAAGGTACAGCACGGAGTCAAATACAGAGTTAAGCACCCAATTCACTGTCCCCATAAAGCACTCGTAGGGCAGGTACAGCACGGGGTAAGAGGCAGATTAAAGCTCCCTCTACAGTGTACCCATCAAAACTCCCAGGGCATGTAGAGCACAATGTAAGATACAGAGCAAAGCTTCTGCGACACTGTCCCCATTAAACACTCCTAGGACAGGTACAGCACGGGGTTAGATACAGAGTAAAGCATGCACTGCATGGTCCCCGTTAAACATTACCAGGACAGGTACAGCAAGGGGTTAGATACAGAGTAAAGCTTTCTCTACACTGTCCCCATCAAATACTCCCACGGTAGGTACAGCACACGGTTAGATACAGAGTTTAGCTCCCTCTACTCTGTCATCATCAAACACTTCCAGGGCAGGTGCAGCACAGGGTTAGATACAGAATAAAGCTCCAAAGACACTGTCCCCATGAAACATTCCCAGGACAGGTACAGCACGGAGTAAGATACAGAGTAAAGCTCCATATACACCGTCCTCATCAGATACACCCAAGACAGGTATGACATGGGGTTATAAACAGAGAAAATCTCCCTCGACACTTTCCCCATCAAACACTCCCAGGGCAGGTACAGCACGGGGTTAGATACAGCATAAAGCTCGCTCTGCACCGTCCCGTTGAACACTCCCAGGACAGTTACAGCACGGTGTTAGATATAGAGTAAAGATCCCTCTACACTGTCCCCATCAAACACTCCCAGGGCAGCTACAGCACAGGGTGAGATACAGAGTAAACGTCCCACCACACTGTCCCCATCAAACACTCCCAAGACAGGAACAGCCTGGTGTTAGATACAAGCAAAGCTCCCTTGAACACTGCCCCCATCTAACACTCGTAGGGCAGGTACAGCACAGGGTTAGATATAAAATAAAGATCCCTCTACAGAGTTCCCATCAAACACTCGTAGGCCAAGTAGAGCAAGGGGTAAGATACTGAGGAAAGCTCCCTCTACACTGTCCCCATCCAACACTCACAGGACAGGTACAGCCTGTGGTTAGTTACAGAGTAAAGCTCCCTCTACAGTGTTCGCATCAAACAGTCCCAGGGCAGGTAGAGCACGGGGTAAGATACAGAGCAAAGCTCCCACTACACTGTCCCCATCCAACACTCGCAGGGCAGGTACAGCACAGTGTGAGATACAGAGTAAAGCTGACTCTACACTGTCCCCTTCCAACACTCCCAGGACAGATACAGCCTGTGGTTAGTTACAGAGTAAATCTCCCTCTACACTGTCCCCATCAAAGACTTGCTGGGCAGGAAGAACACAGGGCTAGATAGAGAGTAAAGCTCTGTCTACACTGTCCCCATCAAACACTCACAGGGCAGGTAGGGAACGGGGTAAGATACAGAGTAAAGTTCGCTCTACACTGTCCCCATCAAACACTCGCAGGGCAGGTAGAGCACAGGCTTAGATACAGAGTAAAGCTCCCGCTACCCGGTCCCCATCCAACACACCCAGGACAGTTACAACCCGGGGTTAGATACAGAGCAGAGCTCCCTCTACACTCTACCCATCAAACACTCCCAGGCCAGCTACAGCACAGTGTTAAATACAGAAAAAGCTCCCACCACACTGTCCCCATCAAACACTCGCAGGGCAGGTAGAGCACAGGCTTAGATACAGATTAAAGCTCCCTCTACACTGTCCACGTCAAACAGTCCCAGGACAGGTAGAGCATGGGCTAAGATACAGACTAAAGCTCCCTCTACGTTGTCGCCATCAAACACTCCCAAGGCAGGTAGAGCCCGGGTTTAGATACAGAGCAAAGCTCCTGCAACACTGTCCCAATTAAACACTCCCAGGACAGGTACAGCACGGGTTTAGATACAGTGTAAAGCTCGCACTGCACTGTCCCCGCTAAACACTCCCAGGACAGGTACAGCCCATTGTTAGTTACAGAGTAAAGCTCCCACTACACTGTCAACGTCAAACAGTCCCAGGGCTGGTAGAGCACGGGGTAAGATACAGTGTAGAGCTCAATCTATACTGTCCCATTCCAACACTCCCAGGACAGGTACAGCCCATGGTTAGATACAGAGTAAATCTCCCTCTACACTGTCCCCATCAAATACTTGCTGGGCAGGAAGAACACAGGGCTAGATAGAGAGTAAAGCTCTGTCTACACTGTCCCCATCAAACACTCACATGGCAGGTAGGGAACGGGGTAAGATACAGAGTAAAGTTCACTCTACACTGTCCCCATCAAACACTCGCTGGGCATGAAGAACACAGGGCTAGATAGAGAGTAAAGAACCCTCTACACTGCCCCCATCAAACACTCGCAGGGCATGTACAGCATGAGGTTTGATACTGAGTAAAGCTCCCTCTACACTGTCATCAGGCACTCCCAGGGCAGCTACAGCACAGGGTTAGATACAGAGTAAAGCTCCCAACACACTGACCCCATCAAACACTCCCAGAGCAGGTTCAGCATGGTGTTAGATAGAGAATAAACCTCCCTCTAAACTGTCCCCATCAAACACTCGCAGGGCAGGCAGAGCAGAGGGTTAGATTCAGAGTAAATCTCCCTCCACACTGACACCATCAAAAACTCCGAGTGCAGGTACAGCACGGGGTTAGATACAGAGTAAAGATACCTCTACACTGTCACCATCAGACAGTCCCAGGACAGGTACGACATGGGGTTAGATATAGAGTAAAGTTCCCTCTACACTGTCCCCATCATATATGTGCAGGGCAGGTAGAGCACCACTAACATTAACATCTTCATACACTCCCAGGGCAAGTAGAGAATGGGGTAAGATACAGACTAAGCTCCCTGTACACTGTCACCATCAAACACTCCCAGGGCAGGTAGAGCATGGGGTAAGATACTGAGCAAAGATTTTGCTACACTATCTCCATTAAACATTCCCAGGACAGGTACAGCACGGTGTTAGATACAGAGTAAAGATCCCTCTAAACTGCCCCCATCAAACACTCTCAGGGCATATACAGCAAAAGGTTTGATACTGAGTAAAGCTCCCTCTACGCTGTCACCATCAAACACTCCCAGGACAGCTACAGCACAGGGTTAGATACAGAGTAAAGCTCCCACTACACTGTCCCCATCAAACATTCACAGAGCAGGTACAGCACGGGGTTAGATAGAGAATAAAGCTCCCTCTAAACTGTCCCCATCAAACACTCACAGGGCAGGCAGAGCAGAGGGTTAGATACAGGGTAAAGCTCCCTCTACATCGTCCCCATCAAACACTCCCAGGGCAGGTAGAGCACGGGGTTTGATACAGAATAAATCTCCCTCTACACTGTCCCCATCAAAACTCCCAGGGCAGGTGGAGCATGGGGTTAGATACAGATGAAATCTCCCTCTACAATGTCTCCATCAAACACTCCCAGGGCATGTAGAGCATGGGGTAAGGTACAGAGCAAAGCTTCTGCTACATTGGCCCCATTAAACATTTCCAGGACAGCTACAGCATGGGGTCAGATAGAGTGTAAATCTCACTCTGCACTATCCCCGTTAAACATTCCAGGACAGGTACAGTACGGGGTTAGGTTCAGAGTAAAGCTCCCTCTAACTGTCCCCATTAAACACTTCCAGGCAGGTAGAGCACGGGGTAAGATGCAGACCAAAGCTTCTGCTACACTGACCCCATTAAACACTTCCAAGATAGGTACAGCACAGGGTTAGATACAGTGTAAAGCTTGCTCTGCATTGTCCCCATTAAACACTCCCAGAACAGGCAGAGCAGAGGGTTAGATACAGAGTAAAACTTCCTCTACACTGTCCACAGCAAAAACTCCCAGGGAAGTTACAGCACGGGGTTAGATACAGAGTAAAGTTACATCTATACTGTCACCATCAAACACTCCCAGTGCAGCTACAGCACAGGCTTAGGTACAGAGTAAAGCTCCCTCTATACTGTCCCCATCCAACACTCCCAGGTCATGTAGAGCATGGTGTAAGATACAGAGCAAAGCTTCTGCTACACTGTCCCCATCAAACACTCCCAGGCCAGGTACAGCACAGGGTTAGATACAGAGTAAAGCCCCCTCTGCACTGTTGCCATCAAACACTCCCAGGACAGGTACAGCACAGGGTTGGATACAGAGTAAATCTCCCTCTACAATGTCCCCATCAAACAGTCCAAAGTCAGGTACAGCCCGGGATTAGATACAGAGTAAAGCTCCCTTGAACCCTGTCCCAATCAAACACTCGCAGGGCAATTACAGCACAGGGTTAGATACAGAGTAAAACTCCCTCTACACTGTACCCATCAAACAGTCCCAGGACAGGAACACACCGTGGTTAGATACAAAATAAAGTTCCCTCTACACTATCCCCAACAAACACTCGCAGGGCAGGCACAGAGACAGTTAGATACAGAGTAAAGCTCAGTCTACACTGTCCACATCAAACACTCCCTGGGCAGGTAAAGCATGGGGTAAGACACAGAGCAAAGCTTCTACTACACTGTCCCCATTAAAAATTCCCAGGACAGGTACAGCATGGGGTTAGATACAGTGTAAAGCTCGCTCTGCACTGTCCCTGTTAAACACTCCCAGAGCAGGTACAGCACGGAGTTAGATACAGAGTAAAGCTCCCTCCACACTGTCCCCATCAAACACTCGCAGGGCAGGTACAGCACAGGGTAAGATACAGAGTAAATCTCCCTCTACACTGTCCTCATCAAACACTCCCAGGACAAGTACAGCACAGGGTTAGATACAGAGAAAATCTCCCTCTACACTATCCCCATCAAATATTCCTAGGACAGGTACCGCATGGCGTTAGATACAGAGGTAGGCTCCCCTTACACCGTCCCCATCTATCACTGCCAGGACAGGGACAGCACGGGGTGAGATAGAGAGATAAGTTCCCTCTACACTGGCCCCATCAATATATTGCAGGGCAGTCGGAGCATGGGGTAAGATACAGAGCAAAACTCCTGCTACACTGTCCCCATTAAACACTCCCAGGACAGGTACAGGACGGTGTTAGATACACTGTAAAGCTCGCTCTACACTGTCCCCATCACACTCTCCCAGGGCAGGTCAAGTACGGGGTAATATACAGAGCAAAGCTTCTGCTCCACTTTCCCCATCAAACACTCCCAAGGCGGTTACAGCCCGTGGTTAGATACAGAGTAAAGCTCCCTCTATACTGTCTCCATCCAACACTCCCAGGGCAGGTAAAGCACGGGGTAATGTACAGAGCAAAGCTTCTGCTACACTGTCCCCATCAAACACTCCCATGCCAGGTACAGCACGGGGTTAGATAAAGAGTAAAGCCCCCTCTACACTGTCGCCATCAAACACTCACAGGACAGGTGCAGCCCGTGGTTAGATCCAGAGTAAAGCTCCTTCTACACTGTCCCCATCACACACTCGCAGGGCAGGTACAGCACAGGGTTGGATACAGAGTAAAGCTCCCTCTACAATGTCCCCATCCAACACTACCAGGACAGGTACAGCCCGTGGTTAGATCCAGAGTAAAGCTCCCTCTACACTCTCCCCATCAAACACTCCCAGGGCAGGTAGAACACAGGGTAAGATACAGAGTAAAGCTCCATCTACACTATCCCCATCAAACACACCCAGGGCTGGTAGAGCACGGGGTAAGATATAGAGCAAAGCTTCTGCTACACTGTCCCCATTTAACACTCCCAGGACAGGTACAGCAAGGGGTTAGATACGTTGCAAAGCACCCTCTACAATGTCCCCATCAAACACTCGCAGGACAGGTACAGCCCGGGCTTAGATACAGTATAAATCTCCCTCTACGCTGTCCCCATCAAACACTCACAGGGCAGGTACAGCACAGGGTTAGATACAGAGTAAATCTCCCTTTCCACTGTCCCCATCAAACACTCCCAGGACAGGTACAGCACGGGGTTAGATACAGAGTATAGCTCCCTCTTCACTCTCACAATCAAACATTCCTCGGGCAGGTACAGCACAGGGTAAGGTACAGAGTAAAGCTCCCTGTACACTGTCCCCATCAAACACTCCCAGGATAAGTAAAGCACAGATTTAAGTACAGACGAAAGCTCCCTCCACTCCATCACCATGAAACACTCCCAGGACAGGTACTGCACGGGGTTAGATACAGAGAAAAGCTCCCTCTACACTATCCCCATCAAATATTTCTAGGACAGGTACCGCATGGGGTTAGATACAGAGGTAGGCTCCCCTTAAACCGTAACAAAAACAGAATTACCTGGAAAAACTCAGCAGGTATGGCAGCATCGGCGGAGAAGAAAAGAGTTGATGTTTCGAGTCCTCATGACCCGTCAGCAGAACTGTTGAAGGGTCATGAGGACTCAAAACGTCAACTCTTTTCTTCTCCGCCGATGCTTCCAGACCTGCTGAGTTTTTCCAGGTAATTCTGTTTTTGTTTTGGATTTCCAGCATCCACAGTTTTGTGTTTTTACCCATTAAACTGTCCCCATCTATCACTGCCAGGACAGGGACAGCACGGGGTGAGATAGAGACGTAAGTTCCATCTACACTGGCCTCATCTATAAATTGCAGGGCACTTAGAGCACGGGGTAAGATAGAGCGCAAAACTCCTGCTACACTGTCCCCATTAAACACCCCAGGACAGGTACAGCACAGGGTTAGATACAGTGTAAACTCGCTCTGCACTGGCCCCATCAAACACTCCCAGGACAGGTACTGCATGAGGTTAGATA
Organism: Isurus oxyrinchus; assembly: GCA_026770705.1. Lineage (NCBI taxonomy): Eukaryota > Metazoa > Chordata > Chondrichthyes > Lamniformes > Lamnidae > Isurus > Isurus oxyrinchus. Next base: position 93,595,833 of record JANJGN010000016.1, read on the forward strand.
CAGAGTAAAGCTTCTGCTACACTGTCCCCATCAAATACTCCTAGCGCAGGGACAGCCCGGGTTTAGATACAGAGTAAATCTCCCTCTACACTCTAACCTTCAAACACTTCCAGGGCAGGTACAGCATGAGGTTAGATACAGAGTTAAGCTCCTACTATACTGTCCTCATTAAACACTCCCAGGACAGGTATTGCACGGTGTTTGATACAGTGTAAAGCTTGCTCTGCACTGTCCCCATTAAACACTTGCAGGGCAGGTACAGCACAGGGTTAGATACAGAGTAAAGCTCCCACTACACTGTCCCCTTCCAACACTCGCAGGACAGGTGCAGCCTGTGGTTACATATAGGGTAAAGCTCCCTCTACACTGTTCCCATCAAACACTCACAGGGCAGGTGGAGCATGGCGTATGATACAGAGAAATCTCTCTCTACACTGTCCCCATCAAACACTCACAGCGCAGGTACAGTACAGGGTTAGATACAGAGCACAGCTTCTGCTACACTGTCTCCATTAAACAGTCCCAGGACAGGAACACCCCATGGTTAGATATCAAATAAAGCTCCCTCTACACTGTCCCCATTAAACACTCGCAGGGCAGGTACAGCCTGTGGTTAGATACAGAGTGAAGCTCCCTCTACACTGTCCCCATCAAACACTCCCAGGACAAGTACAACACTGTACAAAAATAAATTAGTGCCGGTGCTGAAATCTGAAAAACAGAAAATGCTGGTGATACCCAGTTGGTGTCACAGCTGTGGAGAGAGAAGCAGAGCTAACGTTTCAGGTTTGAGAGTTTTTATCATTATCTGCATCTGCCAGTCCCGCTGTGCATTTCCAACATTTTCTGTTTTTATTTCAGATTAATCATGGGTTAGGTACAGCATGAAGCCTCCTTTACACTGGCCACCACGTTGACCAAAACTGTCAAAATATTATTTTGTAATGCACATACAAACTGTCTCCCTGTATCAAGCAGAGGCAACCCTTCCCCTATTTGTGAGAAACCTCAATACCCACACTAATGTTACTTTACTCGTGCCGGGCTCGGACCCATAGCCAATTGGTACCACTTACAGCCAATGACTTGCAGTGGCACAACCTCCATTGCTAACTAAATGGAGAAGGTCCCACCTGAGGCTCCTTATAGGTGAAGACTGAGGAATCTTCCAGGCACAAGCCTAGATATGAAACTAATCAAGAGCTGGGTAGCAGTCATGGAGCAGTGTCAGCATATTGAGGTATTGGTTAGAATTCAATCTTGGCGTATGCTCACCCATGGGCTGGTGAGCTGAGAGCTAGTCTCAAATCACCCTCACAGCACCAAGAACGATTCACTTTCACATCTGAGTCAGAGATGCTTGGAGCAAACTCGAGTGATCTTCACAGGCTTGTGGTGAAGTGAAGGGTGGGCTCAGTCCAGCATGCCCTTGTTTTTTCCAATCACAACACTGAAAACAAAAAGGCTCCTACCTGGTGCAACAAGAGAATCCATGGGGGTCTCTGTGCTTTCGCAATCCAGATCAATCTCAGTCTGGTCCCGAGACTTGTCCTGGTCAGGGTTCCTGGAACTTGTCAGCTCAGTCAGCCCTGGTGAAGTTGGGGTTTTTTTTAGATCCAGCTGCAGGTTTAACAAGCTGGTCTCTTCATTAATCTGCTGCTTGTCAAGCTTGCTGTTCTTTGCACTGTCCACATTTTCGTTTTCTGTGATATGGGTGCCTTCTGTCCCCACTTGCACACTGGGCAGAGTCATGTCGGTGCCCAGCTTTTGATTCAGACGGCTGTGTGGAGACATTTCAGACACGTCAGTCGAGACAAGTTCTGCCAGCCCCCTTTTTTCCTCCCCTTTCTACTTCCCTTCTTATCTCGGGAAACCAGTCCTGTTCGCCATCACCTGCAATTTTTGACCTACATTGTCTCCCAGTCAGGCAACACCCCAAGGAGTCACTGGGCATCAAAGGGAGCATCAGGCACAAGCTGGTACAGATCGTATTCAGGACCCTGGAGATACTGGCACCTTCTGGCTGCTAACTGAACTCCATGGGGTCACTGGCCTTGGGGTGCCCATCAACAATAGGGGTATGAGGTGGAACATCAGCCATTCCCCCCCCAACATTAGCATACCTCCAAATGGCCTAGTGTAGGGGCTGGTGAAGTTCTAGTCCCAAGGAGGATTATCAAAGAAAACCTGAACCAGGGCTGAGGAGGAGATATTAGGTCCACGCAATCAAAAGCTTGGTCAAAGAGTTAAGTTTTAAGAAACACCTTAAAGGAGGAAAGAGAGAGATGGAGAGGTTTCAGGCGGGATCTTCAGACCTTGGAAACTTGGTAGCTGAAGGCATGACCACCAATGGTAGGGTGAAGCAAGTGGGAGATGTGCAAAAAGTCAGAATTGGAGGAACACGGAGTTCTGGGAGGGAACAAGAAGTGGAAGCAAACTGGTCCATCTCTGAGAATGTGATCCAGGTTTACAGGCACCTGTGTCTCCTCTCCATCAGGATTTCAACAGGGGGCATCAAGACGTGAATGATTTCAAACTATCTCATTTCAGTTGCTGTGAGCGGGAGCTGATGCAAACTGGGCTCAGTATCAAAAGCCAATATTTCTGTCGAGTTTTAACGCACCAGATAATCTAAGATTGCAAACTCTGGTTGGACATATTCCTGGAGGAATCATCACCTGACCACCAGCCCCCACACCAGCACCACTGATTGTCCAACACATCCATTCTCTGGATGCCCTGCTAACCCCCACTAATTCCCTTGAATGAATAATTCTTGACTGTCAAACAGACTTTATTCCCACAATTTTTGAATGTCACTATGACTTTTCTTCTGTTTGTTTCCACACAGCAATGTCCTGGAGACTTTTCTTCAATTAAAAGTAACACTAAGGCAATTCTGGAGGATGGACAGGCCTAATGTTTATCCCAGGGACACATAAGAAACTGCTAAAACTCCATTGCTGGGAGCTGAGGCAGTTTTACTACAGTCAGGAAAGACATGCTGTTTTAAATAGGGGTGCCAGCTCTCTCAGATTGTCCTGGAGTCTCCCAGAATAACTTCCCAGAGACTCCAATGAGGAACCTTGGAGGAAAAGAGGCAACCAGAGGGTCCCAACAAATCCAGAATGCAGCGCAGCCCAGGTTCCAGCAAGACCACAAGGTGGATAGAGTGGTTTTTGAAATGCAATGGATTGTGGGTACTTTCATTGCCATTATTGCCTGTCAATATTTTGAAATGTTGGAGGGAAACCTTTGAATATGGTCCAAGCAAAGTTGGCGATATCAAGAGCTACTGACCTTGTGTGCGGCCTGCCTCTCCACGAGAGTGCCTTTGTCTGTTCCCTGGTGCCCTTCTCCTCAGGGCTATGGCTTGGAAGGCCACTCTCCTGCCCCTTAGTCTGCAGCAGCCCCTCCTCTTTGCTGTCCCTGGCCCCATGGCTGAGATTGGTCTCGTCGCTCTCCTCCAGTCCCAATTTTGCTTCCTTGTACAGGGACCTGTACCTCCTTTTAACCCGCGTGGGCTCATCCAGCTTCAAGCTCTCCCCAGCCTCGGCATTCCGGCTGTAAGTCCTGCTCTGTCTGCAGTCCTGATCCCCATTCACTTTGGGGGAGGAGCCTTCCTTGCTCTCTCCTGCAGGCTGCCAATTGTTGCGGAGCGACTGACTCTTGAAGACTTCTCGTTTTCCGCCTTCTCCCACTCTTGCCTCCTTCGCCTGCTGCTCACCAAGCCGCCGGAGACTGTCACCTTCGAAGATCCTGGAACGATGTCTCCGATACCTGCTCCCCTCCAGCCCTTGCAAGGCCTCAGCGAATAGAGCTTCACGGCTGCTCATCTGTATTCGCCTCCTTAGTTGGCTGGTTCTGGCCTCCCAGATAGACATGTGTTTGTGCCTCCTAAGCTCCCTCCTGTATCCAAATGGAGACCAGAACACAACAGTACAGAAATAGAACAAAGCACCAACACAACAAGACAGAGGGACATGACAGGAAAAAATTAAAAAGGTCACTGACAATCAGAAACAATCACTGAAACATTTGGAAGAGAGCAAAGCTGACATGCAGTGAAAAATCTCAGGACACATCTTTTGTTGCGCTCATGGCTTTCAACATTGTTCCTTTCTGTCACACCAGAATCACTCCACTCAGATCATTATGAGCAGTGCCCCACCTAAACACTTGGTCTCTATGCCATCCTATTTTACCCTTCTTTTGGGATACACTGCAAAGAGAGAGAAGATTGGAGTGAAGAGAACCACAGGCTGAGTCATGTAATCGTAGGGAAGGCCACTTTTGGACAGATGACAAGGTGTTGCCAAGGGTGCAGGAGGATTCACGTTATACTCAATGAGTAGGAGCCTAACTTTGAATTTCCATTCGCAACTCACTAATTTAACAAACAGTAGGATAATTTTAATAATCAGAAGTGTAGCTATTATCTCAATTCTTAGATGATCTTTCTCTTCTCCCACTGTCATTTACCTGGAAAACTTTAATCCCTCTCTCACACTCCTGTATCTGGAACACACTAATCCCTCTCACACTCTCCTGTATCTAGAACACACTAATCCCTCTCTCACACTCCTGTATCTGTAACACTCTAATCCCTCTCTCATTCTCTTGTATCTGGAACAAAGTAATTCCATTCTCACACTCCTGTATCTGGTACACTCTCCTCCCTCTCTCATACTCCTGTATCTGGAACACACTAATTCCACTTTCATACTCCTGTATCTGGAACACTCTAATCCCTCTCTCACTCTTATATTGGGAACTCTCTAATCCCTCTCTCGCACTCCTGCAACTAGAACACTCTAATCACTCTCTCTCAATCCTGTGTCTGGAACACTCTAATGCCTCTCACAAACACTTGTATCTGGAGTACACTAATTCCGCCCTCACACTCCTGTATGGGGAACACTCTAACCCCTCTCTCACATTCCTGTATCTGGAAAATTCTAAACCCTCTGACATGCTCCTGTATCTGGAACACACTATTCCATCTCTCGCACTCCTGTATCTGGAGCACTATAATCCTTCTCTCTCACTCCTGTATCTGGAACATTCTAATTCCTCTCTCTCAATCCTGTGACTGTAACACTCTAATTGCACTCTCTCACTCCTGTAGCTGGAACACTCTATTCCCTCACTCGCACTCCTGCATTTGGTATACTCTAATCACTCTCTCACTCTCCTGTATCTGGAACACACTAATTACACTCTCATACTCCTGTATCAGGTACACTCTAATCCCTCTCTAATACTCCAGTATCTGGAACACTGTAATACGTCTCTCACACTCCTGTATCTGGATCACTCCAATCCCTCATTCTCAATCCTGTGTCAGTAACATTCTAATCCCTCTCTAACACTCCTGTATCTGGAACACTCTAATTCTTCTCTCACAATCATGCATCTGGGACACACTAATTCCTCTCTCACACTCCTGGATCTGGTACACTCTATTCCATCTCTCACACGACTCTATCTGGAACAATCTAAACACTCTCTTGCATTCTTGTATCTGGAACATTCTATTCCCTCTCTTGCACTCCTGCATCTGGCATGCTCTAAACCCTGTCTTGCACTCATGTATCTAGAACACACTAATCCCTCTCTCCCACTCCTGTGTCTGGAACACTCTAATCCCTCTCTCACTATCTTGTATCTGGAACACACTAATTCCACTCTCACCCTACTGTATCTGGTACACATTAATACCTCTCTCACACTCCTGTATTTGGAACATTCTAATCCTCCTCTCACACTTTTGTATTGCAAACTCTGTAATCCCTCTTTTGAACTCCTGTAAATAGAACATTCTAATCCGTCTCGCTCAATCCTGTGTCTGTAACTATTTAATCCCTCTCTCACACTCCTGTATCTGGAAGATTCTAACCACTCTCTCTCATTCCTGTATCTGGAGCACTCTAAATTCTCTCTCAGACTCATGTGTCTGGAACACTCTAATCCCTCTCTAACACTCTTGCAACTGGAACAGACTAGTCCCTCTCTCACATTTGTTTCTCTGGAACACACTAGTCCCTCTCTCACACTCCTGGGTCTGGAACAAACTAATCCCTCTCTCACACTCCTGTATCTGGAACACTATAATACCTCTCTCATGGTCCTGTACATGGAGTACTCTAATCCCTCTCTCACACTCTGTATCTGGAACAAACTAATCACTTTCTCACTCTCCTCTACCTGGAACATATTAATCCTTCTCCCGCAATTCTGTGTCTGGAACAATATAATCCCTCTCTCACAGTCCTGTATCTGGAACACTATAATACCTCTCTCAGACACCTGTATCTGGAACAATCTAATCCCTCTCTCACACTCCTGCAACTGGAACACACTAGTCCCTCTCTCACATTCCTGTATCTGGAAAACTCTCATCCCTCTCTCAAATTCCTGCAATTGGAACACACTAGTCCCTCTCACACACTCCTGTATCTGGAACGATCTAAACTCTTTCTCGCACTCCTGTATCTGGAACAATTTAAACTCTCTCTCACACTCCTGTACCTGGCATGCTCTAAACAGAATCTTGCACTCATGTATCTAGAACACTCTAATCCATCTCTATCACTCTTGTGTCTGGAACATGCTAATGCCTCTCTCACACTCCTGTATCTGGAACAATTTAAACTCTCTCTCACACTCCTGTATCTGGACCAATCCAATCCCTCTCTCACTCTCTTGTTTCTGGAACACACTAATTCCATTCTCCCACACTCCTGTATCTGGTACACTCTCCTCCCTCTCCCACACTCCTGTATCTGAAACACTCTAATCCCTCTTTCACACTGCTGTATATGGAACACACTAGTCCCTCTCTCACTCTCCTGTACCTGGAACGTATTAAATCCTTTCTCACAATCCTGTATCTGGAAAACTCAAATCCCTGTTTCACAGTATAGTATCCAAAACAATCTAATCCCTCTCCCAGAATCTTGTATTTGGAAAACTCTAATTCATCTCTCACACTTCTGTATCTCGAACACTGTAATCCCACTCTCACACTACTGCATCTGGAACATTGTAAACCCTCTCTTACACTCTTGTGAATGGAACACACTAGTCCCTCTCTCATACTCTGGGGTTTGGAATAAACTAATCCCTCTCTCATACTCCTGTATCTGGAACAATATAATCCTTCTCTCAGATGCCTGTATCTGGAACAATCTAATCCCTCGCTAACTCTCCTGTATCTGGACACTCTATTCCCTCTCTAACACTCTTGCAACTGGAACCCTCTAGTCCCTCTCTCACACTCCTGTGTCTGGAACACACTAGTCCCTCTCTGACACTCCTGGGTCTCGAACAAACTAATCCTTCTCTCACACTCCTGTATCTGATACACACTATTCTGTCTCTCACACACCTGTATCTGGAACAATCTATTTCCTCTCGCACACTCCTTTGTTTGGCATGCTCTAAACGCTGCCTTGCACTCCAGTATCTAGAACACACTAATCCCACTCTCTCACTCCTGTGCCTGGAAAAATCCAATCATTTTCTCAGACGCCTGTATCTGGAACAATCTAATCCCTCTCTCACACTCCTGTACCTGGAACACTCTAATACCTCTCTCATGGTCCTTTATCTGGAATCCCCTAATCCCCCTTTCATACTCCTATATCTGGAACACTATAATCCCTCTCTCACACTCCTGTATATGGAATATTTTAATCCCTCTCTCACACTCTGTATCTGGAACCAACTAATCAGTTTCTCACTCTCCTGTACCTGGAACATACTAATCCTTCTCCCACAATTCTGTGTCTGGAACAATATAATCCCTCTCTCACAGTCCTGTATCTGGAACAGTCTAAAACCTCTCTCAGATACCTGTATCTGGAACAATCTAATCCGTCTCTCACACTCCTGCAACTGGAACACACTAGTCCCTCTCTCACAATCCTGTATCTGGAAAACTCTCATCCTTCTCTCACATTCCTGCAACTAAAACACACTAGTCCCTCTCACACACTCCTGGGTCTGGAAGAAACTAATCCCTCTCTCACACTCCTGTATCTGGAACACTCTATTCTGTCTCTCACATGCCTGTATATGGAACAATCTAAACTCTCCCTCGCACTCCTGTATCAGGAACAATCTAATCCCCCACTCACACTCCTGTATCGGGAACACTCTATTCCCTCTCTTACACTCCTGTACCTGGCATGCTCTAAACCCTATCTTGCACTCACACATCTAGAACGCTCTAATCCGTCTCTCTCACTCCTGTGTCTGGAACACGCTAATGCCTCTCTTGCACTCATGTATCTGGACCAATCTAATCGCTCTCTCACTCTTTCGTATCTGGAACACACTAATTCCATTCTCACACTCCTGTATTTGGTACAGTCTCCTCCCTCGCCCATGCTCCTGTATCTGAAACACTCTAATCCCTCTCTCACACTCCTGTATCTGGAACACTCTAATCCCTCTCTCACTCTTATATTGGGAACTCTCTAATCCCTCTCTTGCACTCCTGTAACTAGAACACTCTAATCACTCTCTCTCAATCCTGTGTCTGGAACACTCTAATGCCTCTCACAAACTCTTGTATCTGGAGTACACTAATTCTGCCCTCACACTCCTGTATGGGGAACACTCTAACCCCTCTCTCAAATTACTGTATCTGGAAAATTCTAATCCCTCTGACATGCTCCTGTATCTGGAACACTCTATTCCATCTCTCGCACTCCGTATCTGGAGCACTATAATCCTTCTCTCTCACTCGTGTATCTGGAACACTCTAATTCCTCTCTCTCAATCCTGTGACTGTAACACTCTAATTGCACTCTCTCACTCCTGTAGCTGGAACACTCTATTCCCTCACTCGCACTCCTGCATTTGGTACACTCTAATCACTCTCTCACTCTCCTGTATCTGGAACACACTAATTACAATCTCATACTCTTGTATCAGGTACACTCTAATCCCTCTCTAATACTCCAGTATCTGGAACACTGTAATACGTCTCTCACACTCCTGTAACTGGAACACAATAATCCCTCTCTCACACTCCTGTATCTGGAAAAGTCTAATCCATCTTTTGAACTCCTGTATCTGGAACAATCTAATCCCTCTCTCTCGATCCTGTGCCTGTAACACTATAATCCCTCTCTCATAGTCCTGCATCTGGAACACACTATTCCCTCTCTCGCACACCTCTATCTGGATCACTCCAAACGCTCTCTTGCCTCCTCTATCTGGATCACTCTAAACCCTATCTCTCACTCCTGTGTCTGGAAGAGTTTAAAGCCTCTCTCACACTCCTGTATCTAGAACATTCTAATACCTCTCACACACTCTTGAGTCTGGAACATTCTAATCCTTCTCTCACTCTCTTGTATCTGGAACACACTAATTCCACTTTCAGACTCCTGTATCTGGTACACTCTAATCCCTCTCTCACAGTCCTGTATCTGAAAAACTCTAATCCCTCTCTCACACTCTTTATCTGGAACACTCTAATCCTTCTCTCACACTCCTGCATCAGGAGCACTCAAATCCCTCCCTCAAAATCTTGCATTTGGAAAACTCAAATCGCTATCTCATACTTCCGTATCTGGAACACTTTACTCCCTCTCTCACACTCCAGTATCAGGACCACTCTAATCCCTCTCTCACACTCCTGTATCTGGATCACTCTAATCCCTCATTCTCAATCCTGTGTCAGTAACATTCAAATCCCTCTCTAACACTCCTGTATCTGGAACACTCTAATTCTTCTCTCACAATCATGCATCTGGGACACACTAATTGCTCTCTCACACTCCTGGATCTGGTACACTCTATTCCATCTCTCACACGACTCTATCTGGAACAATCTAAACACTCTCTTGCATTCTTGTATCTGGAACATTCTATTCCCTCTCTTGCACTCCTGCATCTGGCATGCTCTAAACCCTGTCTTGCACTCATGTATCTAGAACACACTAATCCCTCTCTCCCACTCCTGTGTCTGGAACACTCTAATCCCTCTCTCACTATCTTGTATCTGGAACACACTAATTCCACTCTCACCCTACTGTATCTGGTACACATTAATACCTCTCTCACACTCCTGTATTTGGAACATTCTAATCCTCCTCTCACACTTTTGTATTGCAAACTCTGTAATCCCTCTTTTGAACTCCTGTAAATAGAACATTCTAATCCGTCTCGCTCAATCCTGTGTCTGTAACTATTTAATCCCTCTCTCACACTCCTGTATCTGGAAGATTCTAACCACTCTCTCTCATTCCTGTATCTGGAGCACTCTAAATTCTCTCTCAGACTCATGTGTCTGGAACACTCTAATCCCTCTCTAACACTCTTGCAACTGGAACAGACTAGTCCCTCTCTCACATTTGTTTCTCTGGAACACACTAGTCCCTCTCTCACACTCCTGGGTCTGGAACAAACTAATCCCTCTCTCACACTCCTGTATCTGGAACACTATAATACCTCTCTCATGGTCCTGTACATGGAGTACTCTAATCCCTCTCTCACACTCTGTATCTGGAACAAACTAATCACTTTCTCACTCTCCTCTACCTGGAACATATTAATCCTTCTCCCACAATTCTGTGTCTGGAACAATATAATCCCTCTCTCACAGTCCTGTATCTGGAACACTATAATACCTCTCTCAGACACCTGTATCTGGAACAATCTAATCCCTCTCTCACACTCCTGCAACTGGAACACACTAGTCCCTCTCTCACATTCCTGTATCTGGAAAACTCTCATCCCTCTCTCAAATTCCTGCAATTGGAACACACTAGTCCCTCTCACACACTCCTGTATCTGGAACGATCTAAACTCTTTCTCGCACTCCTGTATCTGGAACAATTTAAACTCTCTCTCACACTCCTGTACCTGGCATGCTCTAAACAGAATCTTGCACACATGTATCTAGAACACTCTAATCCATCTCTATCACTCTTGTGTCTGGAACATGCTAATGCCTCTCTCACACTCCTGTATCTGGAACAATTTAAACTCTCTCTCACACTCCTGTACCTGGACCAATCCAATCCCTCTCTCACTCTCTTGTTTCTGGAACACACTAATTCCATTCTCCCACACTCCTGTATCTGGTACACTCTCCTCCCTCTCCCACACTCCTGTATCTGAAACACTCTAATCCCTCTCTCACACGGCTGTATATGGAACACATTAGTCCCTCTCTCACTCTCCTGTACCTGGAACGCACTAAATCCTTTCTCACAATCCTGTATCTGGAAAACTCAAATCCCTGTTTCACAGTATAGTATCCAGAACAAGCTAATCCCTCTCCCAGAATCTTGTATTTGGAAAACTCTAATTCATCTCTCACACTTCTGTATCTCAAACACTGTCATCCCACTCTCACACTACTGCATCTGGAACATTGTAAACCCTCTCTTACACTCTTGTGAATGGAACACACTAGTCCCTCTCTCATACTCCGGGGTTTGGAATAAACTAATCCCTCTCTCATACTCCTGTATCTGGAACAATATAATCCTTCTCTCAGACGCCTGTATCTGGAACAATCTAATCCCTCGCTAACTCTCCTGTATCTGGAACACTCTATTCCCTCTCTAACACTCTTGCAACTGGAACCCTCTAGTCCCTCTCTCACACTCCTGTGTCTGGAACACACTAGTCCCTCTCTGACACTCCTGGGTCTCGAACAAACTAATCCTTCTCTCACACTCCTGTATCTGATACACACTATTCTGTCTCTCACACACCTGTATCTGGAACAATCTATTTCCTCTCGCACACTCTTTTGTTTGGCATGCTCTAAACGCTGCCTTGCACTCCAGTATCTAGAACACCCTAATCCCACTCTCTCACTCCTGTGCCTGGAAAAATCCAATCATTTTCTCAGACGCCTGTATCTGGAACAATCTAATCCCTCTCTCACACTCCTGTACCTGGAACACTCTAATACCTCTCTCATGGTCCTTTATCTGGAATCCCCTAATCCCCCTTTCATACTCCTATATCTGGAACATTATAATCCCTCTCTCACACTCCTGTATATGGAATATTTTAATCCCTCTCTCACACTCTGTATCTGGAACCAACTAATCAGTTTCTCACTCTCCTGTACCTGGAACATACTAATCCTTCTCCCACAATTCTGTGTCTGGAACAATATAATCCCTCTCTCACAGTCCTGTATCTGGAACAGTCTAAAACCTCTCTCAGATACCTGTATCTGGAACAATCTAATCCGTCTCTCACACTCCTGCAACTGGAACACACTAGTCCCTCTCTCACAATCCTGTATCTGGAAAACTCTCATCCTTCTCTCACATTCCTGCAACTAAAACACACTAGTCCCTCTCACACACTCCTGGGTCTGGAAGAAACTAATCCCTCTCTCACACTCCTGTATCTGGAACACTCTATTCTGTCTCTCACATGCCTGTATATGGAACAATCTAAACTCTCCCTCGCACTCCTGTATCAGGAACAATCTAATCCCCCACTCACACTCCTGTATCGGGAACACTCTATTCCCTCTCTTACACTCCTGTACCTGGCATGCTCTAAACCCTATCTTGCACTCACACATCTAGAACGCTCTAATCCGTCTCTCTCACTCCTGTGTCTGGAACACGCTAATGCCTCTCTTGCACTCATGTATCTGGACCAATCTAATCGCTCTCTCACTCTTTCGTATCTGGAACACACTAATTCCATTCTCACACTCCTGTATTTGGTACAGTCTCCTCCCTCTCCCATGCTCCTGTATCTGAAACACTCTAATCCCTCTCTCACACTCCTGTATCTGGAACACTCTAATCCCTCTCTCACTCTTATATTGGGAACTCTCTAATCCCTCTCTTGCACTCCTGTAACTAGAACACTCTAATCACTCTCTCTCAATCCTGTGTCTGGAACACTCTAATGCCTCTCACAAACTCTTGTATCTGGAGTACACTAATTCCGCCCTCACACTCCTGTATGGGGAACACTCTAACCCCTCTCTCAAATTACTGTATCTGGAAAATTCTAATCCCTCTGACATGCTCCTGTATCTGGAACACTCTATTCCATCTCTCGCACTCCGTATCTGGAGCACTATAATCCTTCTCTCTCACTCGTGTATCTGGAACACTCTAATTCCTCTCTCTCAATCCTGTGACTGTAACACTCTAATTGCACTCTCTCACTCCTGTAGCTGGAACACTCTATTCCCTCACTCGCACTCCTGCATTTGGTACACTCTAATCACTCTCTCACTCTCCTGTATCTGGAACACACTAATTACAATCTCATACTCTTGTATCAGGTACACTCTAAACCCTCTCTAATACTCCAGTATCTGGAACACTGTAATACGTCTCTCACACTCCTGTAACTGGAACACAATAATCCCTCTCTCACACTCCTGTATCTGGAAAACTCTAATCCATCTTTTGAACTCCTGTATCTGGAACAATCTAATCCCTCTCTCTCGATCCTGTGCCTGTAACACTATAATCCCTCTCTCATATTCCTGCATCTGGAACACACTATTCCCTCTCTCGCACACCTCTATCTGGATCACTCTAAACGCTCTCTTGCCTCCTCTATCTGGATCACTCTAAACCCTATCTCTCACTCCTGTGTCTGGAAGAGTTTAAAGCCTCTCTCACACTCCTGTATCTGGAACATTCTAATACCTCTCACACACTCTTGAGTCTGGAACATTCTAATCCTTCTCTCACTCTCTTGTATCTGGAACACACTAATTCCACTCTCAGACTCCTGTATCTGGTACACTCTAATCCCTCTCTCACAGTCCTGTATCTGAAAAACCCTAATCCCTCTCTCACACTCTTTATCTGGAACACTCTAATCCTTCTCTCACACTCCTGTATCAGGAGCACTCGAATCCCTCCCTCAAAATCTTGTATTTGGAAAACTCAAATCGCTATCTCACACTTCTGTATCTGGAACACTTTAATCCCTCTCTCACACTCCAGTATCAGGACCACTCTAATGGCTCTCTCACACTCCTGTATCTGGATCATCTAATCCCTCATTCTCAATCCTGTGTCAGTAACATTCAAATCCCTCTCTAACACTCCTGTATCTGGAACACTCTAATTCTTCTCTCACAATCATGCATCTGGGACACACTAATTCCACTCTCACACTCCTGGATCTGGTACACTCTATTCCATCTCTCACATGACTCTATCTGGAACAATCTAAACACTCTCTTGCATTCCTGTATCTGGAACATTCTATTCCCTCTCTCGCACTCCTGCATCTGGCATGCTCTAAACCCTGTCTTGCACTCATGAATCTAGAACACACTAATCCCTCTCTCCCACTCCTGTGTCTGGAACACTCTAATCCCTCTCTCACTATCTTGTATCTGGAACACACTAATTCCACTCTCACCCTACTGTATCTGGTACACATTAATACCTCTCTCACACTCCTGTATTTGGAACATTCTAATCCTCCTCTCACACTTTTGTATTGCAAACTCTGTAATCCCTCTTTTGAACTCCTGTACATAGAACATTCTAATCCGTCTCGCTCAATCCTGTGTCTGTAACTATTTAATCCCTCTCTCACACTCCTGTATCTGGAAGATTCTAACCACTCTCTCTCATTCCTGTATCTGGAGCACTCTAAATTCTCTCTCAGACTCATGTGTCTGGAACACTCTAATCCCTCTCTAACACTCTTGCAACTGGAACAGACTAGTCCCTCTCTCACATTTGTTTCTCTGGAACACACTAGTCCCTCTCTCACACTCCTGGGTCTGGAACAAACTAATCCCTCTCTCACACTTCTGTATCTGGAACACTATAATACCTCTCTCATGGTCCTGTACATGGAGTACTCTAATCCCTCTCTCACACTCTGTATCTGGAACAAACTAATCACTTTCTCACTCTCCTCTACCTGGAACATATTAATCCTTCTCCTGCAATTCTGTGTCTGGAACAATATAATCCCTCTCTCACAGTCCTGTATCTGGAACAGTCTAATACCTCTCTCAGACACCTGTATCTGGAACACACTAGTCCCTCTCTCACACTCCTGAAACTGGAACACACTAGTCCCTCTCTCATGCTCTTGTGTCTGGAACACACTAGTCCCTGTCTCACATTCCTGTATCTGGAAAACTCTCATCCCTCTCTCAAATTCCTGCAATTGGAACACACTAGTCCCTCTCACACACTCCTGTATCTGGATCACTCTAATCCCTCATTCTCAATCCTGTGTCAGTAACATTCAAATCCCTCTCTAACACTCCTGTATCTGGAACACTCTAATTCTTCTCTCACAATCATGCATCTGGGACACACTAATTCCACTCTCACACTCCTGGATCTGGTACACTCTATTCCATCTCTCACATGACTCTATCTGGAACAATCTAAACACTCTCTTGCATTCCTGTATCTGGAACATTCTATTCCCTCTCTCGCACTCCTGCATCTGGCATGCTCTAAACCCTGTCTTGCACTCATGTATCTAGAACACACTAATCCCTCTCTCCCACTCCTGTGTCTGGAACACTCTAATCCCTCTCTCACTATCTTGTATCTGGAACACACTAATTCCACTCTCACCCTACTGTATCTGGTACACATTAATACCTCTCTCACACTCCTGTATTTGGAACATTCTAATCCTCCTCTCACACTTTTGTATTGCAAACTCTGTAATCCCTCTTTTGAACTCCTGTACATAGAACATTCTAATCCGTCTCGCTCAATCCTGTGTCTGTAACTATTTAATCCCTCTCTCACACTCCTGTATCAGGAAGATTCTAACCACTCTCTCTCATTCCTGTATCTGGAGCACTCTAAATTCTCTCTCAGACTCATGTGTCTGGAACACTCTAATCCCTCTCTAACACTCTTGCAACTGGAACAGACTAGTCCCTCTCTCACATTTGTTTCTCTGGAACACACTAGTCCCTCTCTCACACTCCTGGGTCTGGAACAAACTAATCCCTCTCTCACACTCCTGTATCTGGAACACTATAATACCTCTCTCATGGTCCTGTACATGGAGTACTCTAATCCCTCTCTCACACTCTGTATCTGGAACAAACTAATCACTTTCTCACTCTCCGCTACCTGGAACATATTAATCCTTCTCCCGCAATTCTGTGTCTGGAACAATATAATCCCTCTCTCACAGTCCTGTATCTGGAACAGTCTAATACCTCTCTCAGACACCTGTATCTGGAACACACTAGTCCCTCTCTCACACTCCTGCAACTGGAACACACTAGTCCCTCTCTCATGCTCTTGTGTCTGGAACACACTAGTCCCTCTCTCACATTCCTGTATCTGGAAAACTCTCATCCCTCTCTCAAATTCCTGCAATTGGAACACACTAGTCCCTCTCACACACTCCTGTATCTGGAACAATCTAAACTCTTTCTCGCACTCCTGTATCTGGAACAATTTAATCTCTCTCTCACACTCCTGTACCTGGCATGCTCTAAACAGTATCTTGCACTCATGTATCTAGAACACTCTAATCCATCTCTATCACTCCTGTGTCTGGAACATGCTAATGCCTCTCTCACACTCCTGTATCTGGACCAATCCAATCCCTCTCTCACTCTCTTGTTTCTGGAACACACTAATTCCATTCTCCCACACTCCTGTATCTGGTACACTCTCCTCCCTCTCCCACACTCCTGTATCTGAAACACTCTAATCCCTCTCTCACACAGCTGTATATGGAACACATTAGTCCCTCTCTCACTCTCCTGTACCTGGAACGCACTAAATCCTTTCTCACAATCCTGTATCTGGAAAACTCAAATCCCTGTTTCACAGTATAGTATCCAGAACAAGCTAATCCCTCTCCCAGAATCTTGTATTTGGAAAACTCTAATTCATCTCTCACACTTCTGTATCTCAAACACTGTAATCCCACTCTCACACTACTGCATCTGGAACATTGTAAACCCTCTCTTACACTCTTGTGAATGGAACACACTAGTCCCTCTCTCATACTCCGGGGTTTGGAATAAACTAATCCCTCTCTCATACTCCTGTATCTGGAACAATATAATCCTTCTCTCAGACGCCTGTATCTGGAACAATCTAATCCCTCGCTAACTCTCCTGTATCTGGAACACTCTATTCCCTCTCTAACACTCTTGCAACTGGAACCCTCTAGTCCCTCTCTCACACTCCTGTGTCTGGAACACACTAGTCCCTCTCTGACACTCCTGGGTCTCGAACAAACTAATCCTTCTCTCACACTCCTGTATCTGATACACACTATTCTGTCTCTCACACACCTGTATCTGGAACAATCTATTTCCTCTCGCACACTCCTTTGTTTGGCATGCTCTAAACGCTGCCTTGCACTCCAGTATCTAGAACGCCCTAATCCCACTCTCTCACTCCTGTGCCTGGAAAAATCCAATCCTTTTCTCAGACGCCTGTATCTGGAACAATCTAATCCCTCTCTCACACTCCTGTACCTGGAACACTCTAATACCTCTCTCATGGTCCTTTATCTGGAATCCCCTAATCCCCCTTTCATACTCCTATATCTGGAACACTATAATCCCTCTCTCACACTCCTGTATATGGAATATTTTAATCCCTCTCTCACACTCTGTATCTGGAACCAACTAATCAGTTTCTCACTCTCCTGTACCTGGAATACTAATCCTTCTCCCACAATTCTGTGTCTGGAACAATATAATCCCTCTCTCACAGTCCTGTATCTGGAACAGTCTAAAACCTCTCTCAGATACCTGTATCTGGAACAATCTAATCCGTCTCTCACACTCCTGCAACTGGAACACACTAGTCCCTCTCTCACAATCCTGTATCTGGAAAACTCTCATCCTTCTCTCACATTCCTGCAACTAAAACACACTAGTCCCTCTCACACACTCCTGGGTCTGGAAGAAACTAATCCCTCTCTCACACTCCTGTATCTGGAACACTCTATTCTGTCTCTCACATGCCTGTATATGGAACAATCTAAACTCTCCCTCGCACTCCTGTATCAGGAACAATCTAATCCCCCACTCACACTCCTGTATCGGGAACACTCTATTCCCTCTCTTACACTCCTGTACCTGGCATGCTCTAAACCCTATCTTGCACTCACACATCTAGAATGCTCTAATCCGTCTCTCTCACTCCTGTGTCTGGAACACGCTAATGCCTCTCTTGCACTCATGTATCTGGACCAATCTAATCGCTCTCTCACTCTTTCGTATCTGGAACACACTAATTCCATTCTCACACTCCTGTATTTGGTACAGTCTCCTCCCTCGCCCATGCTCCTGTATCTGAAACACTCTAATCCCTCTCTCACACTCCTGTATCTGGAACACTCTAATCCCTCTCTCACTCTTATATTGGGAACTCTCTAATCCCTCTCTTGCACTCCTGTAACTAGAACACTCTAATCACTCTCTCTCAATCCTGTGTCTGGAACACTCTAATGCCTCTCACAAACTCTTGTATCTGGAGTACACTAATTCCGCCCTCACACTCCTGTATGGGGAACACTCTAACCCCTCTCTCAAATTACTGTATCTGGAAAATTCTAATCCCTCTGACATGCTCCTGTATCTGGAACACTCTATTCCATCTCTTGCACTCCTGTATCTGGAGCACTATAATCCTTCTCTCTCACTCGTGTATCTGGAACACTCTAATTCCTCTCTCTCAATCCTGTGACTGTAACACTCTAATTGCACTCTCTCACTCCTGTAGCTGGAACACTCTATTCCCTCACTCGCACTCCTGCATTTGGTACACTCTAATCACTCTCTCACTCTCCTGTATCTGGAACACACTAATTACAATCTCATACTCTTGTATCAGGTACACTCTAATCCCTCTCTAATACTCCAGTATCTGGAACACTGTAATACGTCTCTCACACTCCTGTAACTGGAACACAATAATCCCTCTCTCACACTCCTGTATCTGGAAAACTCTAATCCATCTTTTGAACTCCTGTATCTGGAACAATCTAATCCCTCTCTCTCGATCCTGTGCCTGTAACACTATAATCCCTCTCTCATAGTCCTGCATCTGGAACACACTATTCCCTCTCTCGCACACCTCTATCTGGATCACTCTAAACGCTCTCTTGCCTCCTCTATCTGGATCACTCTAAACCCTATCTCTCACTCCTGTGTCTGGAAGAGTTTAAAGCCTCTCTCACACTCCTGTATCTGGAACATTCTAATACCTCTCACACACTCTTGAGTCTGGAACATTCTAATCCTTCTCTCACTCTCTTGTATCTGGAACACACTAATTCCACTCTCAGACTCCTGTATCTGGTACACTCTAATCCCTCTCTCACAGTCCTGTATCTGAAAAACTCTAATCCCTCTCTCACACTCTTTATCTGGAACACTCTAATCCTTCTCTCACACTCCTGTCTCAGGAGCACTCAAATCCCTCCCTCAAAATCTTGTATTTGGAAAACTCAAATCGCTATCTCACACTTCTGTATCTGGAACACTTTAATCCCTCTCTCACACTCCAGTATCAGGACCACTCTAATGGCTCTCTCACACTCCTGTATCCGGATCACTCTAATCCCTCATTCTCAATCCTGTGTCAGTAACATTCAAATCCCTCTCTAACACTCCTGTATCTGGAACACTCTAATTCTTCTCTCACAATCATGCATCTGGGACACACTAATTCCACTCTCACACTCCTGGATCTGGTACACTCTATTCCATCTCTCACATGACTCTATCTGGAACAATCTAAACACTCTCTTGCATTCCTGTATCTGGAACATTCTATTCCCTCTCTCGCACTCCTGCATCTGGCATGCTCTAAACCCTGTCTTGCACTCATGTATCTAGAACACACTAATCCCTCTCTCCCACTCCTGTGTCTGGAACACTCTAATCCCTCTCTCACTATCTTGTATCTGGAACACACTAATTCCACTCTCACCCTACTGTATCTGGTACACATTAATACCTCTCTCACACTCCTGTATTTGGAACATTCTAATCCTCCTCTCACACTTTTGTATTGCAAACTCTGTAATCCCTCTTTTGAACTCCTGTAAATAGAACATTCTAATCCGTCTTGCTCAATCCTGTGTCTGTAACTATTTAATCCCTCTCTCACACTCCTGTATCTGGAAGATTCTAACCACTCTCTCTCATTCCTGTATCTGGAGCACTCTAAATTCTCTCTCAGACTCATGTGTCTGGAACACTCTAATCCCTCTCTAACACTCTTGCAACTGGAACAGACTAGTCCCTCTCTCACATTTGTTTCTCTGGAACACACTAGTCCCTCTCTCACACTCCTGGGTCTGGAACAAACTAATCCCTCTCTCACACTTCTGTATCTGGAACACTATAATACCTCTCTCATGGTCCTGTACATGGAGTACTCTAATCCCTCTCTCACACTCTGTATCTGGAACAAACTAATCACTTTCTCACTCTCCTGTACCTGGAACATATTAATCCTTCTCCCGCAATTCTGTGTCTGGAACAATATAATCCCTCTCTCAGACACCTGTATCTGGAACACACTAGTCCCTCTCTCACACTCCTGAAACTGGAACACACTAGTCCCTCTCTCATGCTCTTGTGTCTGGAACACACTAGTCCCTGTCTCACATTCCTGTATCTGGAAAACTCTCATCCCTCTCTCAAATTCCTGCAATTGGAACACACTAGTCCCTCTCACACACTCCTGTATCTGGATCACTCTAATCCCTCATTCTCAATCCTGTGTCAGTAACATTCAAATCCCTCTCTAACACTCCTGTATCTGGAACACTCTAATTCTTCTCTCACAATCATGCATCTGGGACACACTAATTCCACTCTCACACTCCTGGATCTGGTACACTCTATTCCATCTCTCACATGACTCTATCTGGAACAATCTAAACACTCTCTTGCATTCCTGTATCTGGAACATTCTATTCCCTCTCTCGCACTCCTGCATCTGGCATGCTCTAAACCCTGTCTTGCACTCATGTATCTAGAACACACTAATCCCTCTCTCCCACTCCTGTGTCTGGAACACTCTAATCCCTCTCTCACTATCTTGTATCTGGAACACACTAATTCCACTCTCACCCTACTGTATCTGGTACACATTAATACCTCTCTCACACTCCTGTATTTGGAACATTCTAATCCTCCTCTCACACTTTTGTATTGCAAACTCTGTAATCCCTCTTTTGAACTCCTGTACATAGAACATTCTAATCCGTCTCGCTCAATCCTGTGTCTGTAACTATTTAATCCCTCTCTCACACTCCTGTATCTGGAAGATTCTAACCACTCTCTCTCATTCCTGTATCTGGAGCACTCTAAATTCTCTCTCAGACTCATGTGTCTGGAACACTCTAATCCCTCTCTAACACTCTTGCAACTGGAACAGACTAGTCCCTCTCTCACATTTGTTTCTCTGGAACACACTAGTCCCTCTCTCACACTCCTGGGTCTGGAACAAACTAATCCCTCTCTCACACTCCTGTATCTGGAACACTATAATACCTCTCTCATGGTCCTGTACATGGAGTACTCTAATCCCTCTCTCACACTCTGTATCTGGAACAAACTAATCACTTTCTCACTCTCCTCTACCTGGAACATATTAATCCTTCTCCCGCAATTCTGTGTCTGGAACAATATAATCCCTCTCTCACAGTCCTGTATCTGGAACAGTCTAATACCTCTCTCAGACACCTGTATCTGGAACACACTAGTCCCTCTCTCACACTCCTGCAACTGGAAAACACTAGTCCCTCTCTCATGCTCTTGTGTCTGGAACACACTAGTCCCTCTCTCACATTCCTGTATCTGGAAAACTCTCATCCCTCTCTCAAATTCCTGCAATTGGAACACACTAGTCCCTCTCACACACTCCTGTATCTGGAACAATCTAAACTCTTTCTCGCACTCCTGTATCTGGAACAATTTAATCTCTCTCTCACACTCCTGTACCTGGCATGCTCTAAACAGTATCTTGCACTCATGTATCTAGAACACTCTAATCCATCTCTATCACTCCTGTGTCTGGAACATGCTAATGCCTCTCTCACACTCCTGTATCTGGACCAATCCAATCCCTCTCTCACTCTCTTGTTTCTGGAACACACTAATTGCATTCTCCCACACTCCTGTATCTGGTACACTCTCCTCCCTCACCCACACTCCTGTATCTGAAACACTCTAATCCCTCTCTCACACGGCTGTATATGGAACACATTAGTCCCTCTCTCACTCTCCTGTACCTGGAACGCACTAAATCCTTTCTCACAATCCTGTATCTGGAAAACTCAAATCCCTGTTTCACAGTATAGTATCCAGAACAAGCTAATCCCTCTCCCAGAATCTTGTATTTGGAAAACTCTAATTCATCTCTCACACTTCTGTATCTCAAACACTGTAATCCCACTCTCACACTACTGCATCTGGAACATTGTAAACCCTCTCTTACACTCTTGTGAATGGAACACACTAGTCCCTCTCTCATACTCCGGGGTTTGGAATAAACTAATCCCTCTCTCATACTCCTGTATCTGGAACAATATAATCCTTCTCTCAGACGCCTGTATCTGGAACAATCTAATCCCTCGCTAACTCTCCTGTATCTGGAACACTCTATTCCCTCTCTAACACTCTTGCAACTGGAACCCTCTAGTCCCTCTCTCACACTCCTGTGTCTGGAACACACTAGTCCCTCTCTGACACTCCTGGGTCTCGAACAAACTAATCCTTCTCTCACACTCCTGTATCTGATACACACTATTCTGTCTCTCACACACCTGTATCTGGAACAATCTATTTCCTCTCGCACACTCCTTTATTTGGCATGCTCTAAACGCTGCCTTGCACTCCAGTATCTAGAACACACTAATCCCTCTCTCTCACTCCTGTGCCTGGAAAAATCCAATCCTTTTCTCAGACGCCTGTATCTGGAACAATCTAATCCCTCTCTCACACTCCTGTACCTGGAACACTCTAATACCTCTCTCATGGTCCTTTATCTGGAATCCCCTAATCCCCCTTTCATACTCCTATATCTGGAACACTATAATCCCTCTCTCACACTCCTGTATATGGAATACTTTAATTCCTCTCTCACACTCTGTATCTGGAACAAACTAATCAGTTTCTCACTCTCCTGTACCTGGAACATACTAATCCTTCTCCCACAATTCTGTGTCTGGAACAATATAATCCCTCTCTCACAGTCCTGTATCTGGAACAGTCTAAAACCTCTCTCAGACACCTGTATCTGGAACAATCTAATCCGTCTCTCACACTCCTGCAACTGGAACACACTAGTCCCTCTCTCACAATCCTGTATCTGGAAAACTCTCATCCTTCTCTCACATTCCTGCAACTAAAACACACTAGTCCCTCTCACACACTCCTGGGTCTGGAAGAAACTAATCCCTCTCTCACACTCCTGTATCTGGAACACTCTATTCTGTCTCTCACATGCCTGTATATGGAACAATCTAAACTCTCCCTCGCACTCCTGTATCAGGAACAATCTAATCCCCCACTCACACTCCTGTATCGGGAACACTCTATTCCCTCTCTTACACTCCTGTACCTGGCATGCTCTAAACCCTATCTTGCACTCACACATCTAGAACGCTCTAATCCGTCTCTCTCACTCCTGTGTCTGGAACACGCTAATGCCTCTCTTGCACTCATGTATCTGGACCAATCTAATCGCTCTCTCACTCTTTCGTATCTGGAACACACTAATTCCATTCTCACACTCCTGTATTTGGTACAGTCTCCTCCCTCTCCCATGCTCCTGTATCTGAAACACTCTAATCCCTCTCTCACACTCCTGTATCTGGAACACTCTAATCCCTCTCTCACTCTTATATTGGGAACTCTCTAATCCCTCTCTTGCACTCCTGTAACTAGAACACTCTAATCACTCTCTCTCAATCCTGTGTCTGGAACACTCTAATGCCTCTCACAAACTCTTGTATCTGGAGTACACTAATTCCGCCCTCTCACTCCTGTATGGGGAACACTCTAACCTCTCTCTCAAATTACTGTATCTGGAAAATTCTAATCCCTCTGACATGCTCCTGTATCTGGAACACTCTATTCCATCTCTCGCACTCCTGTATCTGGAGCACTATAATCCTTCTCTCTCACTCGTGTATCTGGAACACTCTAATTCCTCTCTCTCAATCCTGTGACTGTAACACTCTAATTGCACTCTCTCACTCCTGTAGCTGGAACACTCTATTCCCTCACTCGCACTCCTGCATTTGGTACACTCTAATCACTCTCTCACTCTCCTGTATCTGGAACACACTAATTACACTCTCACACTCTTGTATCAGGTACACTCTAATCCCTCTCTAATACTCCAGTATCTGGAACACTGTAATATGTCTCTCACACTCCTGTAACTGGAACACAATAATCCCTCTCTCACACTCCTGTATCTGGAAAACTCTAATCCATCTTTTGAACTCCTGTATCTGGAACAATCTAATCCCTCTCTCTCGATCCTGTGCCTGTAACACTATAATCCCTCTCTCATAGTCCTGCATCTGGAACACACTATTCCCTCTCTCGCACACCTCTATCTGGATCACTCTAAACGCTCTCTTGCATCCTCTACCTGGATCACTCTAAACCCTATCTCTCACTCCTGTGTCTGGAAGAGTTTAAAGCCTCTCTCACACTCCTGTATCTGGAACATTCTAATACCTCTCACACACTCTAGAGTCTGGAACATTCTAATCCTTCTCTCACTCTCTTGTATCTGGAACACACTAATTCCACTCTCAGACTCCTGTATCTGGTACACTCTAATCCCTCTCTCACAGTCCTGTATCTGAAAAACTCTAATCCCTCTCTCACACTCTTTATCTGGAACACTCTAATCCTTCTCTCACACTCCTGTATCAGGAGCACTCGAATCCCTCCCTCAAAATCTTGTATTTGGAAAACTCAAATCGCTATCTCACACTTCTGTATCTGGAACACTTTAATCCCTCTCTCACACTCCAGTATCAGGACCACTCTAATGGCTCTCTCACACTCCTGTATCCGGATCACTCTAATCCCTCATTCTCAATCCTGTGTCAGTAACATTCAAATCCCTCTCTAACACTCCTGTATCTGGAACACTCTAATTCTTCTCTCACAATCATGCATCTGGGACACACTAATTCCACTCTCACACTCCTGGATCTGGTACACTCTATTCCATCTCTCACATGACTCTATCTGGAACAATCTAAACACTCTCTTGCATTCCTGTATCTGGAACATTCTATTCCCTCTCTCGCACTCCTGCATCTGGCATGCTCTAAACCCTGTCTTGCACTCATGTATCTAGAACACACTAATCCCTCTCTCCCACTCCTGTGTCTGGAACACTCTAATCCCTCTCTCACTATCTTGTATCTGGAACACACTAATTCCACTCTCACCCTACTGTATCTGGTACACATTAATACCTCTCTCACACTCCTGTATTTGGAACATTCTAATCCTCCTCTCACACTTTTGTATTGCAAACTCTGTAATCCCTCTTTTGAACTCCTGTAAATAGAACATTCTAATCCGTCTTGCTCAATCCTGTGTCTGTAACTATTTAATCCCTCTCTCACACTCCTGTATCTGGAAGATTCTAACCACTCTCTCTCATTCCTGTATCTGGAGCACTCTAAATTCTCTCTCAGACTCATGTGTCTGGAACACTCTAATCCCTCTCTAACACTCTTGCAACTGGAACAGACTAGTCCCTCTCTCACATTTGTTTCTCTGGAACACACTAGTCCCTCTCTCACACTCCTGGGTCTGGAACAAATTAATCCCTCTCTCACACTTCTGTATCTGGAACACTATAATACCTCTCTCATGGTCCTGTACATGGAGTACTCTAATCCCTCTCTCACACTCTGTATCTGGAACAAACTAATC
The DNA here is from genome assembly GCA_026770705.1 of Isurus oxyrinchus. Classification (NCBI taxonomy): domain Eukaryota; kingdom Metazoa; phylum Chordata; class Chondrichthyes; order Lamniformes; family Lamnidae; genus Isurus; species Isurus oxyrinchus. Next base: position 93,621,760 of record JANJGN010000016.1, read on the forward strand.
ACTTTCTCACTCTCCTGTACCTGGAACATATTAATCCTTCTCCCGCAATTCTGTGTCTGGAACAATATAATCCCTCTCTCAGACACCTGTATCTGGAACACACTAGTCCCTCTCTCACACTCCTGAAACTGGAACACACTAGTCCCTCTCTCATGCTCTTGTGTCTGGAACACACTAGTCCCTGTCTCACATTCCTGTATCTGGAAAACTTTAATCCCTCTCTCAAATTCCTGCAATTGGAACACACTAGTCCCTCTCACACACTCCTGTATCTGGATCACTCTAATCCCTCATTCTCAATCCTGTGTCAGTAACATTCAAATCCCTCTCTAACACTCCTGTATCTGGAACACTCTAATTCTTCTCTCACAATCATGCATCTGGGACACACTAATTCCACTCTCACACTCCTGGATCTGGTACACTCTATTCCATCTCTCACATGACTCTATCTGGAACAATCTAAACACTCTCTTGCATTCCTGTATCTGGAACATTCTATTCCCTCTCTCGCACTCCTGCATCTGGCATGCTCTAAACCCTGTCTTGCACTCATGTATCTAGAACACACTAATCCCTCTCTCCCACTCCTGTGTCTGGAACACTCTAATCCCTCTCTCACTATCTTGTATCTGGAACACACTAATTCCACTCTCACCCTACTGTATCTGGTACACATTAATACCTCTCTCACACTCCTGTATTTGGAACATTCTAATCCTCCTCTCACACTTTTGTATTGCAAACTCTGTAATCCCTCTTTTGAACTCCTGTACATAGAACATTCTAATCCGTCTCGCTCAATCCTGTGTCTGTAACTATTTAATCCCTCTCTCACACTCCTGTATCTGGAAGATTCTAACCACTCTCTCTCATTCCTGTATCTGGAGCACTCTAAATTCTCTCTCAGACTCATGTGTCTGGAACACTCTAATCCCTCTCTAACACTCTTGCAACTGGAACAGACTAGTCCCTCTCTCACATTTGTTTCTCTGGAACACACTAGTCCCTCTCTCACACTCCTGGGTCTGGAACAAACTAATCCCTCTCTCACACTCCTGTATCTGGAACACTATAATACCTCTCTCATGGTCCTGTACATGGAGTACTCTAATCCCTCTCTCACACTCTGTATCTGGAACAAACTAATCACTTTCTCACTCTCCTCTACCTGGAACATATTAATCCTTCTCCCGCAATTCTGTGTCTGGAACAATATAATCCCTCTCTCACAGTCCTGTATCTGGAACAGTCTAATACCTCTCTCAGACACCTGTATCTGGAACACACTAGTCCCTCTCTCACACTCCTGCAACTGGAAAACACTAGTCCCTCTCTCATGCTCTTGTGTCTGGAACACACTAGTCCCTCTCTCACATTCCTGTATCTGGAAAACTCTCATCCCTCTCTCAAATTCCTGCAATTGGAACACACTAGTCCCTCTCACACACTCCTGTATCTGGAACAATCTAAACTCTTTCTCGCACTCCTGTATCTGGAACAATTTAATCTCTCTCTCACACTCCTGTACCTGGCATGCTCTAAACAGTATCTTGCACTCATGTATCTAGAACACTCTAATCCATCTCTATCACTCCTGTGTCTGGAACATGCTAATGCCTCTCTCACACTCCTGTATCTGGACCAATCCAATCCCTCTCTCACTCTCTTGTTTCTGGAACACACTAATTGCATTCTCCCACACTCCTGTATCTGGTACACTCTCCTCCCTCACCCACACTCCTGTATCTGAAACACTCTAATCCCTCTCTCACACGGCTGTATATGGAACACATTAGTCCCTCTCTCACTCTCCTGTACCTGGAACGCACTAAATCCTTTCTCACAATCCTGTATCTGGAAAACTCAAATCCCTGTTTCACAGTATAGTATCCAGAACAAGCTAATCCCTCTCCCAGAATCTTGTATTTGGAAAACTCTAATTCATCTCTCACACTTCTGTATCTCAAACACTGTAATCCCACTCTCACACTACTGCATCTGGAACATTGTAAACCCTCTCTTACACTCTTGTGAATGGAACACACTAGTCCCTCTCTCATACTCCGGGGTTTGGAATAAACTAATCCCTCTCTCATACTCCTGTATCTGGAACAATATAATCCTTCTCTCAGACGCCTGTATCTGGAACAATCTAATCCCTCGCTAACTCTCCTGTATCTGGAACACTCTATTCCCTCTCTAACACTCTTGCAACTGGAACCCTCTAGTCCCTCTCTCACACTCCTGTGTCTGGAACACACTAGTCCCTCTCTGACACTCCTGGGTCTCGAACAAACTAATCCTTCTCTCACACTCCTGTATCTGATACACACTATTCTGTCTCTCACACACCTGTATCTGGAACAATCTATTTCCTCTCGCACACTCCTTTATTTGGCATGCTCTAAACGCTGCCTTGCACTCCAGTATCTAGAACACACTAATCCCTCTCTCTCACTCCTGTGCCTGGAAAAATCCAATCCTTTTCTCAGACGCCTGTATCTGGAACAATCTAATCCCTCTCTCACACTCCTGTACCTGGAACACTCTAATACCTCTCTCATGGTCCTTTATCTGGAATCCCCTAATCCCCCTTTCATACTCCTATATCTGGAACACTATAATCCCTCTCTCACACTCCTGTATATGGAATACTTTAATTCCTCTCTCACACTCTGTATCTGGAACAAACTAATCAGTTTCTCACTCTCCTGTACCTGGAACATACTAATCCTTCTCCCACAATTCTGTGTCTGGAACAATATAATCCCTCTCTCACAGTCCTGTATCTGGAACAGTCTAAAACCTCTCTCAGACACCTGTATCTGGAACAATCTAATCCGTCTCTCACACTCCTGCAACTGGAACACACTAGTCCCTCTCTCACAATCCTGTATCTGGAAAACTCTCATCCTTCTCTCACATTCCTGCAACTAAAACACACTAGTCCCTCTCACACACTCCTGGGTCTGGAAGAAACTAATCCCTCTCTCACACTCCTGTATCTGGAACACTCTATTCTGTCTCTCACATGCCTGTATATGGAACAATCTAAACTCTCCCTCGCACTCCTGTATCAGGAACAATCTAATCCCCCACTCACACTCCTGTATCGGGAACACTCTATTCCCTCTCTTACACTCCTGTACCTGGCATGCTCTAAACCCTATCTTGCACTCACACATCTAGAACGCTCTAATCCGTCTCTCTCACTCCTGTGTCTGGAACACGCTAATGCCTCTCTTGCACTCATGTATCTGGACCAATCTAATCGCTCTCTCACTCTTTCGTATCTGGAACACACTAATTCCATTCTCACACTCCTGTATTTGGTACAGTCTCCTCCCTCTCCCATGCTCCTGTATCTGAAACACTCTAATCCCTCTCTCACACTCCTGTATCTGGAACACTCTAATCCCTCTCTCACTCTTATATTGGGAACTCTCTAATCCCTCTCTTGCACTCCTGTAACTAGAACACTCTAATCACTCTCTCTCAATCCTGTGTCTGGAACACTCTAATGCCTCTCACAAACTCTTGTATCTGGAGTACACTAATTCCGCCCTCTCACTCCTGTATGGGGAACACTCTAACCTCTCTCTCAAATTACTGTATCTGGAAAATTCTAATCCCTCTGACATGCTCCTGTATCTGGAACACTCTATTCCATCTCTCGCACTCCTGTATCTGGAGCACTATAATCCTTCTCTCTCACTCGTGTATCTGGAACACTCTAATTCCTCTCTCTCAATCCTGTGACTGTAACACTCTAATTGCACTCTCTCACTCCTGTAGCTGGAACACTCTATTCCCTCACTCGCACTCCTGCATTTGGTACACTCTAATCACTCTCTCACTCTCCTGTATCTGGAACACACTAATTACACTCTCACACTCTTGTATCAGGTACACTCTAATCCCTCTCTAATACTCCAGTATCTGGAACACTGTAATATGTCTCTCACACTCCTGTAACTGGAACACAATAATCCCTCTCTCACACTCCTGTATCTGGAAAACTCTAATCCATCTTTTGAACTCCTGTATCTGGAACAATCTAATCCCTCTCTCTCGATCCTGTGCCTGTAACACTATAATCCCTCTCTCATAGTCCTGCATCTGGAACACACTATTCCCTCTCTCGCACACCTCTATCTGGATCACTCTAAATGCTCTCTTGCATCCTCTACCTGGATCACTCTAAACCCTATCTCTCACTCCTGTGTCTGGAAGAGTTTAAAGCCTCTCTCACACTCCTGTATCTGGAACATTCTAATACCTCTCACACACTCTAGAGTCTGGAACATTCTAATCCTTCTCTCACTCTCTTGTATCTGGAACACACTAATTCCACTCTCAGACTCCTGTATCTGGTACACTCTAATCCCTCTCTCACAGTCCTGTATCTGAAAAACTCTAATCCCTCTCTCACACTCTTTATCTGGAACACTCTAATCCTTCTCTCACACTCCTGTATCAGGAGCACTCGAATCCCTCCCTCAAAATCTTGTATTTGGAAAACTCAAATCGCTATCTCACACTTCTGTATCTGGAACACTTTAATCCCTCTCTCACACTCCAGTATCAGGACCACTCTAATCGCTCTCTCACACTCCTGTATCTGGATCACTCCAATCCCTCATTCTCAATCCTGTGTCAGTAACATTCAAATCCCTCTCTAACACTCCTGTATCTGGAACACTCTAATTCTTCTCTCACAATCATGCATCTGGGACACACTAATTCCACTCTCACACTCCTGGATCTGGTACACTCTATTCCATCTCTCACATGACTCTATCTGGAACAATCTAAACACTCTCTTGCATTCCTGTATCTGGAACATTCTATTCCCTCTCTCGCACTCCTGCATCTGGCATGCTCTAAACCCTGTCTTGCACTCATGTATCTAGAACACACTAATCCCTCTCTCCCACTCCTGTGTCTGGAACACTCTAATCCCTCTCTCACTATCTTGTATCTGGAACACACTAATTCCACTTTCACTCTACTGTATCTGGTACACATTAATACCTCTCTCACACTCCTGTATTTGGAAAATTCTAATCCTCCTCTCACACTTTTGTATTGCAACCTCTGTAATCCCTCTTTTGAACTCCTGTAAATAGAACATTCTAATCCGTCTCGCTCAATCCTGTGTCTGTAACTATTTAATCCCTCTCTCACACTCCTGTATATGGAAGATTCTAACCACTCTCTCTCATTCCTGTATCTGGAGCACTCTAAATTCTCTCTCAGACTCATGTGTCTGGAACACTCTAATCCCTCTCTAACACTCTTGCAACTGGAACAGACTAGTCCCTCTCTCACATTTGTTTCTCTGGAACACACTAGTCCCTCTCTCACACTCCTGGGTCTGGAACAAACTAATCCCTCTCTCACACTCCTGTATCTGGAACACTATAATACCTCTCTCATGGTCCTGTACATGGAGTACTCTAATCCCTCTCTCACACTCTGTATCTGGAACAAACTAATCACGTTCTCACTCTCCTGTACCTGGAACATATTAATCCTTCTCCCGCAATTCTGTGTCTGGAACAATATAATCCCTCTCTCACAGTCCTGTATCTGGAACAGTCTAATACCTCTCTCAGACACCTGTATCTGGAACACACTAGTCCCTCTCTCACCTCCTGCAACTGGAACACACTAGTCCCTCTCTCATGCTCTTGTGTCTGGAACACACTAGTCCCTCTCTCACATTCCTGTATCTGGAAAACTCTCATCCCTCTCTCAAATTCCTGCAATTGGAACACACTAGTCCCTCTCACACACTCCTGTATCTGGAACAATCTAAACTCTTTCTCGCACTCCTGTATCTGGAACAATTTAATCTCTCTCTCACACTCCTGTACCTGGCATGCTCTAAACAGTATCTTGCACTCATGTATCTAGAACACTCTAATCCATCTCTATCACTCCTGTGTCTGGAACATGCTAATGCCTCTCTCACACTCCTGTATCTGGACCAATCCAATCCCTCTCTCACTCTCTTGTTTCTGGAACACACTAATTGCATTCTCCCACACTCCTGTATCTGGTACACTCTCCTCCCTCACCCACACTCCTGTATCTGAAACACTCTAATCCCTCTCTCACACGGCTGTATATGGAACACATTAGTCCCTCTCTCACTCTCCTGTACCTGGAACGCACTAAATCCTTTCTCACAATCCTGTATCTGGAAAACTCAAATCCCTGTTTCACAGTATAGTATCCAGAACAAGCTAATCCCTCTCCCAGAATCTTGTATTTGGAAAACTCTAATTCATCTCTCACACTTCTGTATCTCAAACACTGTAATCCCACTCTCACACTACTGCATCTGGAACATTGTAAACCCTCTCTTACACTCTTGTGAATGGAACACACTAGTCCCTCTCTCATACTCCGGGGTTTGGAATAAACTAATCCCTCTCTCATACTCCTGTATCTGGAACAATATAATCCTTCTCTCAGACGCCTGTATCTGGAACAATCTAATCCCTCGCTAACTCTCCTGTATCTGGAACACTCTATTCCCTCTCTAACACTCTTGCAACTGGAACCCTCTAGTCCCTCTCTCACACTCCTGTGTCTGGAACACACTAGTCCCTCTCTGACACTCCTGGGTCTCGAACAAACTAATCCTTCTCTCACACTCCTGTATCTGATACACACTATTCTGTCTCTCACACACCTGTATCTGGAACAATCTATTTCCTCTCGCACACTCCTTTATTTGGCATGCTCTAAACGCTGCCTTGCACTCCAGTATCTAGAACACACTAATCCCTCTCTCTCACTCCTGTGCCTGGAAAAATCCAATCCTTTTCTCAGACGCCTGTATCTGGAACAATCTAATCCCTCTCTCACACTCCTGTACCTGGAACACTCTAATACCTCTCTCATGGTCCTTTATCTGGAATCCCCTAATCCCCCTTTCATACTCCTATATCTGGAACACTATAATCCCTCTCTCACACTCCTGTATATGGAATACTTTAATTCCTCTCTCACACTCTGTATCTGGAACAAACTAATCAGTTTCTCACTCTCCTGTACCTGGAACATACTAATCCTTCTCCCACAATTCTGTGTCTGGAACAATATAATCCCTCTCTCACAGTCCTGTATCTGGAACAGTCTAAAACCTCTCTCAGACACCTGTATCTGGAACAATCTAATCCGTCTCTCACACTCCTGCAACTGGAACACACTAGTCCCTCTCTCACAATCCTGTATCTGGAAAACTCTCATCCTTCTCTCACATTCCTGCAACTAAAACACACTAGTCCCTCTCACACACTCCTGGGTCTGGAAGAAACTAATCCCTCTCTCACACTCCTGTATCTGGAACACTCTATTCTGTCTCTCACATGCCTGTATATGGAACAATCTAAACTCTCCCTCGCACTCCTGTATCAGGAACAATCTAATCCCCCACTCACACTCCTGTATCGGGAACACTCTATTCCCTCTCTTACACTCCTGTACCTGGCATGCTCTAAACCCTATCTTGCACTCACACATCTAGAACGCTCTAATCCGTCTCTCTCACTCCTGTGTCTGGAACACGCTAATGCCTCTCTTGCACTCATGTATCTGGACCAATCTAATCGCTCTCTCACTCTTTCGTATCTGGAACACACTAATTCCATTCTCACACTCCTGTATTTGGTACAGTCTCCTCCCTCTCCCATGCTCCTGTATCTGAAACACTCTAATCCCTCTCTCACACTCCTGTATCTGGAACACTCTAATCCCTCTCTCACTCTTATATTGGGAACTCTCTAATCCCTCTCTTGCACTCCTGTAACTAGAACACTCTAATCACTCTCTCTCAATCCTGTGTCTGGAACACTCTAATGCCTCTCACAAACTCTTGTATCTGGAGTACACTAATTCCGCCCTCTCACTCCTGTATGGGGAACACTCTAACCTCTCTCTCAAATTACTGTATCTGGAAAATTCTAATCCCTCTGACATGCTCCTGTATCTGGAACACTCTATTCCATCTCTCGCACTCCTGTATCTGGAGCACTATAATCCTTCTCTCTCACTCGTGTATCTGGAACACTCTAATTCCTCTCTCTCAATCCTGTGACTGTAACACTCTAATTGCACTCTCTCACTCCTGTAGCTGGAACACTCTATTCCCTCACTCGCACTCCTGCATTTGGTACACTCTAATCACTCTCTCACTCTCCTGTATCTGGAACACACTAATTACACTCTCACACTCTTGTATCAGGTACACTCTAATCCCTCTCTAATACTCCAGTATCTGGAACACTGTAATATGTCTCTCACACTCCTGTAACTGGAACACAATAATCCCTCTCTCACACTCCTGTATCTGGAAAACTCTAATCCATCTTTTGAACTCCTGTATCTGGAACAATCTAATCCCTCTCTCTCGATCCTGTGCCTGTAACACTATAATCCCTCTCTCATAGTCCTGCATCTGGAACACACTATTCCCTCTCTCGCACACCTCTATCTGGATCACTCTAAACGCTCTCTTGCATCCTCTACCTGGATCACTCTAAACCCTATCTCTCACTCCTGTGTCTGGAAGAGTTTAAAGCCTCTCTCACACTCCTGTATCTGGAACATTCTAATACCTCTCACACACTCTAGAGTCTGGAACATTCTAATCCTTCTCTCACTCTCTTGTATCTGGAACACACTAATTCCACTCTCAGACTCCTGTATCTGGTACACTCTAATCCCTCTCTCACAGTCCTGTATCTGAAAAACTCTAATCCCTCTCTCACACTCTTTATCTGGAACACTCTAATCCTTCTCTCACACTCCTGTATCAGGAGCACTCGAATCCCTCCCTCAAAATCTTGTATTTGGAAAACTCAAATCGCTATCTCACACTTCTGTATCTGGAACACTTTAATCCCTCTCTCACACTCCAGTATCAGGACCACTCTAATCGCTCTCTCACACTCCTGTATCTGGATCACTCCAATCCCTCATTCTCAATCCTGTGTCAGTAACATTCAAATCCCTCTCTAACACTCCTGTATCTGGAACACTCTAATTCTTCTCTCACAATCATGCATCTGGGACACACTAATTCCACTCTCACACTCCTGGATCTGGTACACTCTATTCCATCTCTCACATGACTCTATCTGGAACAATCTAAACACTCTCTTGCATTCCTGTATCTGGAACATTCTATTCCCTCTCTCGCACTCCTGCATCTGGCATGCTCTAAACCCTGTCTTGCACTCATGTATCTAGAACACACTAATCCCTCTCTCCCACTCCTGTGTCTGGAACACTCTAATCCCTCTCTCACTATCTTGTATCTGGAACACACTAATTCCACTTTCACTCTACTGTATCTGGTACACATTAATACCTCTCTCACACTCCTGTATTTGGAAAATTCTAATCCTCCTCTCACACTTTTGTATTGCAAACTCTGTAATCCCTCTTTTGAACTCCTGTAAATAGAACATTCTAATCCGTCTCGCTCAATCCTGTGTCTGTAACTATTTAATCCCTCTCTCACACTCCTGTATCTGGAAGATTCTAACCACTCTCTCTCATTCCTGTATCTGGAGCACTCTAAATTCTCTCTCAGACTCATGTGTCTGGAACACTCTAATCCCTCTCTAACACTCTTGCAACTGGAACAGACTAGTCCCTCTCTCACATTTGTTTCTCTGGAACACACTAGTCCCTCTCTCACACTCCTGGGTCTGGAACAAACTAATCCCTCTCTCACACTCCTGTATCTGGAACACTATAATACCTCTCTCATGGTCCTGTACATGGAGTACTCTAATCCCTCTCTCACACTCTGTATCTGGAACAAACTAATCACTTTCTCACTCTCCTCTACCTGGAACATATTAATCCTTCTCCCGCAATTCTGTGTCTGGAACAATATAATCCCTCTCTCACAGTCCTGTATCTGGAACAGTCTAATACCTCTCTCAGACACCTGTATCTGGAACACACTAGTCCCTCTCTCACCTCCTGCAACTGGAACACACTAGTCCCTCTCTCATGCTCTTGTGTCTGGAACACACTAGTCCCTCTCTCACATTCCTGTATCTGGAAAACTCTCATCCCTCTCTCAAATTCCTGCAATTGGAACACACTAGTCCCTCTCACACACTCCTGTATCTGGAACAATCTAAACTCTTTCTCGCACTCCTGTATCTGGAACAATTTAATCTCTCTCTCACACTCCTGTACCTGGCATGCTCTAAACAGTATCTTGCACTCATGTATCTAGAACACTCTAATCCATCTCTATCACTCCTGTGTCTGGAACATGCTAATGCCTCTCTCACACTCCTGTATCTGGACCAATCCAATCCCTCTCTCACTCTCTTGTTTCTGGAACACACTAATTGCATTCTCCCACACTCCTGTATCTGGTACACTCTCCTCCCTCACCCACACTCCTGTATCTGAAACACTCTAATCCCTCTCTCACACGGCTGTATATGGAACACATTAGTCCCTCTCTCACTCTCCTGTACCTGGAACGCACTAAATCCTTTCTCACAATCCTGTATCTGGAAAACTCAAATCCCTGTTTCACAGTATAGTATCCAGAACAAGCTAATCCCTCTCCCAGAATCTTGTATTTGGAAAACTCTAATTCATCTCTCACACTTCTGTATCTCAAACACTGTAATCCCACTCTCACACTACTGCATCTGGAACATTGTAAACCCTCTCTTACACTCTTGTGAATGGAACACACTAGTCCCTCTCTCATACTCCGGGGTTTGGAATAAACTAATCCCTCTCTCATACTCCTGTATCTGGAACAATATAATCCTTCTCTCAGACGCCTGTATCTGGAACAATCTAATCCCTCGCTAACTCTCCTGTATCTGGAACACTCTATTCCCTCTCTAACACTCTTGCAACTGGAACCCTCTAGTCCCTCTCTCACACTCCTGTGTCTGGAACACACTAGTCCCTCTCTGACACTCCTGGGTCTCGAACAAACTAATCCTTCTCTCACACTCCTGTATCTGATACACACTATTCTGTCTCTCACACACCTGTATCTGGAACAATCTATTTCCTCTCGCACACTCCTTTATTTGGCATGCTCTAAACGCTGCCTTGCACTCCAGTATCTAGAACACACTAATCCCTCTCTCTCACTCCTGTGCCTGGAAAAATCCAATCCTTTTCTCAGACGCCTGTATCTGGAACAATCTAATCCCTCTCTCACACTCCTGTACCTGGAACACTCTAATACCTCTCTCATGGTCCTTTATCTGGAATCCCCTAATCCCCCTTTCATACTCCTATATCTGGAACACTATAATCCCTCTCTCACACTCCTGTATATGGTATACTTTAATTCCTCTCTCACACTCTGTATCTGGAACAAACTAATCAGTTTCTCACTCTCCTGTACCTGGAACATACTAATCCTTCTCCCACAATTCTGTGTCTGGAACAATATAATCCCTCTCTCACAGTCCTGTATCTGGAACAGTCTAAAACCTCTCTCAGACACCTGTATCTGGAACAATCTAATCCGTCTCTCACACTCCTGCAACTGGAACACACTAGTCCCTCTCTCACAATCCTGTATCTGGAAAACTCTCATCCTTCTCTCACATTCCTGCAACTAAAACACACTAGTCCCTCTCACACACTCCTGGGTCTGGAAGAAACTAATCCCTCTCTCACACTCCTGTATCTGGAACACTCTATTCTGTCTCTCACATGCCTGTATATGGAACAATCTAAACTCTCCCTCGCACTCCTGTATCAGGAACAATCTAATCCCCCACTCACACTCCTGTATCGGGAACACTCTATTCCCTCTCTTACACTCCTGTACCTGGCATGCTCTAAACCCTATCTTGCACTCACACATCTAGAACGCTCTAATCCGTCTCTCTCACTCCTGTGTCTGGAACACGCTAATGCCTCTCTTGCACTCATGTATCTGGACCAATCTAATCGCTCTCTCACTCTTTCGTATCTGGAACACACTAATTCCATTCTCACACTCCTGTATTTGGTACAGTCTCCTCCCTCTCCCATGCTCCTGTATCTGAAACACTCTAATCCCTCTCTCACACTCCTGTATCTGGAACACTCTAATCCCTCTCTCACTCTTATATTGGGAACTCTCTAATCCCTCTCTTGCACTCCTGTAACTAGAACACTCTAATCACTCTCTCTCAATCCTGTGTCTGGAACACTCTAATGCCTCTCACAAACTCTTGTATCTGGAGTACACTAATTCCGCCCTCTCACTCCTGTATGGTGAACACTCTAACCTCTCTCTCAAATTACTGTATCTGGAAAATTCTAATCCCTCTGACATGCTCCTGTATCTGGAACACTCTATTCCATCTCTCGCACTCCTGTATCTGGAGCACTATAATCCTTCTCTCTCACTCGTGTATCTGGAACACTCTAATTCCTCTCTCTCAATCCTGTGACTGTAACACTCTAATTGCACTCTCTCACTCCTGTAGCTGGAACACTCTATTCCCTCACTCGCACTCCTGCATTTGGTACACTCTAATCACTCTCTCACTCTCCTGTATCTGGAACACACTAATTACACTCTCACACTCTTGTATCAGGTACACTCTAATCCCTCTCTAATACTCCAGTATCTGGAACACTGTAATATGTCTCTCACACTCCTGTAACTGGAACACAATAATCCCTCTCTCACACTCCTGTATCTGGAAAACTCTAATCCATCTTTTGAACTCCTGTATCTGGAACAATCTAATCCCTCTCTCTCGATCCTGTGCCTGTAACACTATAATCCCTCTCTCATAGTCCTGCATCTGGAACACACTATTCCCTCTCTCGCACACCTCTATCTGGATCACTCTAAACGCTCTCTTGCATCCTCTACCTGGATCACTCTAAACCCTATCTCTCACTCCTGTGTCTGGAAGAGTTTAAAGCCTCTCTCACACTCCTGTATCTGGAACATTCTAATACCTCTCACACACTCTAGAGTCTGGAACATTCTAATCCTTCTCTCACTCTCTTGTATCTGGAACACACTAATTCCACTCTCAGACTCCTGTATCTGGTACACTCTAATCCCTCTCTCACAGTCCTGTATCTGAAAAACTCTAATCCCTCTCTCACACTCTTTATCTGGAACACTCTAATCCTTCTCTCACACTCCTGTATCAGGAGCACTCGAATCCCTCCCTCAAAATCTTGTATTTGGAAAACTCAAATCGCTATCTCACACTTCTGTATCTGGAACACTTTAATCCCTCTCTCACACTCCAGTATCAGGACCACTCTAATCGCTCTCTCACACTCCTGTATCTGGATCACTCCAATCCCTCATTCTCAATCCTGTGTCAGTAACATTCAAATCCCTCTCTAACACTCCTGTATCTGGAACACTCTAATTCTTCTCTCACAATCATGCATCTGGGACACACTAATTCCACTCTCACACTCCTGGATCTGGTACACTCTATTCCATCTCTCACATGACTCTATCTGGAACAATCTAAACACTCTCTTGCATTCCTGTATCTGGAACATTCTATTCCCTCTCTCGCACTCCTGCATCTGGCATGCTCTAAACCCTGTCTTGCACTCATGTATCTAGAACACACTAATCCCTCTCTCCCACTCCTGTGTCTGGAACACTCTAATCCCTCTCTCACTATCTTGTATCTGGAACACACTAATTCCACTTTCACTCTACTGTATCTGGTACACATTAATACCTCTCTCACACTCCTGTATTTGGAAAATTCTAATCCTCCTCTCACACTTTTGTATTGCAAACTCTGTAATCCCTCTTTTGAACTCCTGTAAATAGAACATTCTAATCCGTCTCGCTCAATCCTGTGTCTGTAACTATTTAATCCCTCTCTCACACTCCTGTATATGGAAGATTCTAACCACTCTCTCTCATTCCTGTATCTGGAGCACTCTAAATTCTCTCTCAGACTCATGTGTCTGGAACACTCTAATCCCTCTCTAACACTCTTGCAACTGGAACAGACTAGTCCCTCTCTCACATTTGTTTCTCTGGAACACACTAGTCCCTCTCTCACACTCCTGGGTCTGGAACAAACTAATCCCTCTCTCACACTCCTGTATCTGGAACACTATAATACCTCTCTCATGGTCCTGTACATGGAGTACTCTAATCCCTCTCTCACACTCTGTATCTGGAACAAACTAATCACGTTCTCACTCTCCTCTACCTGGAACATATTAATCCTTCTCCCGCAATTCTGTGTCTGGAACAATATAATCCCTCTCTCACAGTCCTGTATCTGGAACAGTCTAATACCTCTCTCAGACACCTGTATCTGGAACACACTAGTCCCTCTCTCACCTCCTGCAACTGGAACACACTAGTCCCTCTCTCATGCTCTTGTGTCTGGAACACACTAGTCCCTCTCTCACATTCCTGTATCTGGAAAAATCTCATCCCTCTCTCAAATTCCTGCAATTGGAACACACTAGTCCCTCTCACACACTCCTGTATCTGGAACAATCTAAACTCTTTCTCGCACTCCTGTATCTGGAACAATTTAATCTCTCTCTCACACTCCTGTACCTGGCATGCTCTAAACAGTATCTTGCACTCATGTATCTAGAACACTCTAATCCATCTCTATCACTCCTGTGTCTGGAACATGCTAATGCCTCTCTCACACTCCTGTATCTGGACCAATCCAATCCCTCTCTCACTCTCTTGTTTCTGGAACACACTAATTGCATTCTCCCACACTCCTGTATCTGGTACACTCTCCTCCCTCACCCACACTCCTGTATCTGAAACACTCTAATCCCTCTCTCACACGGCTGTATATGGAACACATTAGTCCCTCTCTCACTCTCCTGTACCTGGAACGCACTAAATCCTTTCTCACAATCCTGTATCTGGAAAACTCAAATCCCTGTTTCACAGTATAGTATCCAGAACAAGCTAATCCCTCTCCCAGAATCTTGTATTTGGAAAACTCTAATTCATCTCTCACACTTCTGTATCTCAAACACTGTAATCCCACTCTCACACTACTGCATCTGGAACATTGTAAACCCTCTCTTACACTCTTGTGAATGGAACACACTAGTCCCTCTCTCATACTCCGGGGTTTGGAATAAACTAATCCCTCTCTCATACTCCTGTATCTGGAACAATATAATCCTTCTCTCAGACGCCTGTATCTGGAACAATCTAATCCCTCGCTAACTCTCCTGTATCTGGAACACTCTATTCCCTCTCTAACACTCTTGCAACTGGAACCCTCTAGTCCCTCTCTCACACTCCTGTGTCTGGAACACACTAGTCCCTCTCTGACACTCCTGGGTCTCGAACAAACTAATCCTTCTCTCACACTCCTGTATCTGATACACACTATTCTGTCTCTCACACACCTGTATCTGGAACAATCTATTTCCTCTCGCACACTCCTTTATTTGGCATGCTCTAAACGCTGCCTTGCACTCCAGTATCTAGAACACACTAATCCCTCTCTCTCACTCCTGTGCCTGGAAAAATCCAATCCTTTTCTCAGACGCCTGTATCTGGAACAATCTAATCCCTCTCTCACACTCCTGTACCTGGAACACTCTAATACCTCTCTCATGGTCCTTTATCTGGAATCCCCTAATCCCCCTTTCATACTCCTATATCTGGAACACTATAATCCCTCTCTCACACTCCTGTATATGGAATATTTTAATCCCTCTCTCACACTCTGTATCTGGAACCAACTAATCAGTTTCTCACTCTCCTGTACCTGGAATACTAATCCTTCTCCCACAATTCTGTGTCTGGAACAATATAATCCCTCTCTCACAGTCCTGTATCTGGAACAGTCTAAAACCTCTCTCAGATACCTGTATCTGGAACAATCTAATCCGTCTCTCACACTCCTGCAACTGGAACACACTAGTCCCTCTCTCACAATCCTGTATCTGGAAAACTCTCATCCTTCTCTCACATTCCTGCAACTAAAACACACTAGTCCCTCTCACACACTCCTGGGTCTGGAAGAAACTAATCCCTCTCTCACACTCCTGTATCTGGAACACTCTATTCTGTCTCTCACATGCCTGTATATGGAACAATCTAAACTCTCCCTCGCACTCCTGTATCAGGAACAATCTAATCCCCCACTCACACTCCTGTATCGGGAACACTCTATTCCCTCTCTTACACTCCTGTACCTGGCATGCTCTAAACCCTATCTTGCACTCACACATCTAGAACGCTCTAATCCGTCTCTCTCACTCCTGTGTCTGGAACACGCTAATGCCTCTCTTGCACTCATGTATCTGGACCAATCTAATCGCTCTCTCACTCTTTCGTATCTGGAACACACTAATTCCATTCTCACACTCCTGTATTTGGTACAGTCTCCTCCCTCGCCCATGCTCCTGTATCTGAAACACTCTAATCCCTCTCTCACACTCCTGTATCTGGAACATTCTAATACCTCTCACACACTCTTGAGTCTGGAACATTCTAATCCTTCTCTCACTCTCTTGTATCTGGAACACACTAATTCCACTCTCAGACTCCTGTATCTGGTACACTCTAATCCCTCTCTCACAGTCCTGTATCTGAAAAACTCTAATCCCTCTCTCACACTCTTTATCTGGAACACTCTAATCCTTCTCTCACACTCCTGTCTCATGAGCACTCAAATCCCTCCCTCAAAATCTTGTATTTGGAAAACTCAAATCGCTATCTCACACTTCTGTATCTGGAACACTTTAATCCCTCTCTCACACTCCAGTATCAGGACCACTCTAATGGCTCTCTCACACTCCTGTATCCGGATCACTCTAATCCCTCATTCTCAATCCTGTGTCAGTAACATTCAAATCCCTCTCTAACACTCCTGTATCTGGAACACTCTAATTCTTCTCTCACAATCATGCATCTGGGACACACTAATTCCACTCTCACACTCCTGGATCTGGTACACTCTATTCCATCTCTCACATGACTCTATCTGGAACAATCTAAACACTCTCTTGCATTCCTGTATCTGGAACATTCTATTCCCTCTCTCGCACTCCTGCATCTGGCATGCTCTAAACCCTGTCTTGCACTCATGTATCTAGAACACACTAATCCCTCTCTCCCACTCCTGTGTCTGGAACACTCTAATCCCTCTCTCACTATCTTGTATCTGGAACACACTAATTCCACTCTCACCCTACTGTATCTGGTACACATTAATACCTCTCTCACACTCCTGTATTTGGAACATTCTAATCCTCCTCTCACACTTTTGTATTGCAAACTCTGTAATCCCTCTTTTGAACTCCTGTACATAGAACATTCTAATCTGTCTCGCTCAATCCTGTGTCTGTAACTATTTAATCCCTCTCTCACACTCCTGTATCTGGAAGATTCTAACCACTCTCTCTCATTCCTGTATCTGGAGCACTCTAAATTCTCTCTCAGACTCATGTGTCTGGAACACTCTAATCCCTCTCTAACACTCTTGCAACTGGAACAGACTAGTCCCTCTCTCACATTTGTTTCTCTGGAACACACTAGTCCCTCTCTCACACTCCTGGGTCTGGAACAAACTAATCCCTCTCTCACACTCCTGTATCTGGAACACTATAATACCTCTCTCATGGTCCTGTACATGGAGTACTCTAATCCCTCTCTCACACTCTGTATCTGGAACAAACTAATCACTTTCTCACTCTCCTCTACCTGGAACATATTAATCCTTCTCCCGCAATTCTGTGTCTGGAACAATATAATCCCTCTCTCACAGTCCTGTATCTGGAACAGTCTAATACCTCTCTCAGACACCTGTATCTGGAACACACTAGTCCCTCTCTCACACTCCTGCAACTGGAAAACACTAGTCCCTCTCTCATGCTCTTGTGTCTGGAACACACTAGTCCCTCTCTCACATTCCTGTATCTGGAAAACTCTCATCCCTCTCTCAAATTCCTGCAATTGGAACACACTAGTCCCTCTCACACACTCCTGTATCTGGAACAATCTAAACTCTTTCTCGCACTCCTGTATCTGGAACAATTTAATCTCTCTCTCACACTCCTGTACCTGGCATGCTCTAAACAGTATCTTGCACTCATGTATCTAGAACACTCTAATCCATCTCTATCACTCCTGTGTCTGGAACATGCTAATGCCTCTCTCACACTCCTGTATCTGGACCAATCCAATCCCTCTCTCACTCTCTTGTTTCTGGAACACACTAATTGCATTCTCCCACACTCCTGTATCTGGTACACTCTCCTCCCTCACCCACACTCCTGTATCTGAAACACTCTAATCCCTCTCTCACACGGCTGTATATGGAACACATTAGTCCCTCTCTCACTCTCCTGTACCTGGAACGCACTAAATCCTTTCTCACAATCCTGTATCTGGAAAACTCAAATCCCTGTTTCACAGTATAGTATCCAGAACAAGCTAATCCCTCTCCCAGAATCTTGTATTTGGAAAACTCTAATTCATCTCTCACACTTCTGTATCTCAAACACTGTAATCCCACTCTCACACTACTGCATCTGGAACATTGTAAACCCTCTCTTACACTCTTGTGAATGGAACACACTAGTCCCTCTCTCATACTCCGGGGTTTGGAATAAACTAATCCCTCTCTCATACTCCTGTATCTGGAACAATATAATCCTTCTCTCAGACGCCTGTATCTGGAACAATCTAATCCCTCGCTAACTCTCCTGTATCTGGAACACTCTATTCCCTCTCTAACACTCTTGCAACTGGAACCCTCTAGTCCCTCTCTCACACTCCTGTGTCTGGAACACACTAGTCCCTCTCTGACACTCCTGGGTCTCGAACAAACTAATCCTTCTCTCACACTCCTGTATCTGATACACACTATTCTGTCTCTCACACACCTGTATCTGGAACAATCTATTTCCTCTCGCACACTCCTTTATTTGGCATGCTCTAAACGCTGCCTTGCACTCCAGTATCTAGAACACACTAATCCCTCTCTCTCACTCCTGTGCCTGGAAAAATCCAATCCTTTTCTCAGACGCCTGTATCTGGAACAATCTAATCCCTCTCTCACACTCCTGTACCTGGAACACTCTAATACCTCTCTCATGGTCCTTTATCTGGAATCCCCTAATCCCCCTTTCATACTCCTATATCTGGAACACTATAATCCCTCTCTCACACTCCTGTATATGGAATACTTTAATTCCTCTCTCACACTCTGTATCTGGAACAAACTAATCAGTTTCTCACTCTCCTGTACCTGGAACATACTAATCCTTCTCCCACAATTCTGTGTCTGGAACAATATAATCCCTCTCTCACAGTCCTGTATCTGGAACAGTCTAAAACCTCTCTCAGACACCTGTATCTGGAACAATCTAATCCGTCTCTCACACTCCTGCAACTGGAACACACTAGTCCCTCTCTCACAATCCTGTATCTGGAAAACTCTCACCCTTCTCTCACATTCCTGCAACTAAAACACACTAGTCCCTCTCACACACTCCTGGGTCTGGAAGAAACTAATCCCTCTCTCACACTCCTGTATCTGGAACACTCTATTCTGTCTCTCACATGCCTGTATATGGAACAATCTAAACTCTCCCTCGCACTCCTGTATCAGGAACAATCTAATCCCCCACTCACACTCCTGTATCGGGAACACTCTATTCCCTCTCTTACACTCCTGTACCTGGCATGCTCTAAACCCTATCTTGCACTCACACATCTAGAACGCTCTAATCCGTCTCTCTCACTCCTGTGTCTGGAACACGCTAATGCCTCTCTTGCACTCATGTATCTGGACCAATCTAATCGCTCTCTCACTCTTTCGTATCTGGAACACACTAATTCCATTCTCACACTCCTGTATTTGGTACAGTCTCCTCCCTCTCCCATGCTCCTGTATCTGAAACACTCTAATCCCTCTCTCACACTCCTGTATCTGGAACACTCTAATCCCTCTCTCACTCTTATATTGGGAACTCTCTAATCCCTCTCTTGCACTCCTGTAACTAGAACACTCTAATCACTCTCTCTCAATCCTGTGTCTGGAACACTCTAATGCCTCTCACAAACTCTTGTATCTGGAGTACACTAATTCCGCCCTCTCACTCCTGTATGGGGAACACTCTAACCTCTCTCTCAAATTACTGTATCTGGAAAATTCTAATCCCTCTGACATGCTCCTGTATCTGGAACACTCTATTCCATCTCTCGCACTCCTGTATCTGGAGCACTATAATCCTTCTCTCTCACTCGTGTATCTGGAACACTCTAATTCCTCTCTCTCAATCCTGTGACTGTAACACTCTAATTGCACTCTCTCACTCCTGTAGCTGGAACACTCTATTCCCTCACTCGCACTCCTGCATTTGGTACACTCTAATCACTCTCTCACTCTCCTGTATCTGGAACACACTAATTACACTCTCACACTCTTGTATCAGGTACACTCTAATCCCTCTCTAATACTCCAGTATCTGGAACACTGTAATATGTCTCTCACACTCCTGTAACTGGAACACAATAATCCCTCTCTCACACTCCTGTATCTGGAAAACTCTAATCCATCTTTTGAACTCCTGTATCTGGAACAATCTAATCCCTCTCTCTCGATCCTGTGCCTGTAACACTATAATCCCTCTCTCATAGTCCTGCATCTGGAACACACTATTCCCTCTCTCGCACACCTCTATCTGGATCACTCTAAACGCTCTCTTGCATCCTCTACCTGGATCACTCTAAACCCTATCTCTCACTCCTGTGTCTGGAAGAGTTTAAAGCCTCTCTCACACTCCTGTATCTGGAACATTCTAATACCTCTCACACACTCTAGAGTCTGGAACATTCTAATCCTTCTCTCACTCTCTTGTATCTGGAACACACTAATTCCACTCTCAGACTCCTGTATCTGGTACACTCTAATCCCTCTCTCACAGTCCTGTATCTGAAAAACTCTAATCCCTCTCTCACACTCTTTATCTGGAACACTCTAATCCTTCTCTCACACTCCTGTATCAGGAGCACTCGAATCCCTCCCTCAAAATCTTGTATTTGGAAAACTCAAATCGCTATCTCACACTTCTGTATCTGGAACACTTTAATCCCTCTCTCACACTCCAGTATCAGGACCACTCTAATCGCTCTCTCACAGTCCTGTATCTGGATCACTCCAATCCCTCATTCTCAATCCTGTGTCAGTAACATTCAAATCCCTCTCTAACACTCCTGTATCTGGAACACTCTAATTCTTCTCTCACAATCATGCATCTGGGACACACTAATTCCACTCTCACACTCCTGGATCTGGTACACTCTATTCCATCTCTCACATGACTCTATCTGGAACAATCTAAACACTCTCTTGCATTCCTGTATCTGGAACATTCTATTCCCTCTCTCGCACTCCTGCATCTGGCATGCTCTAAACCCTGTCTTGCACTCATGTATCTAGAACACACTAATCCCTCTCTCCCACTCCTGTGTCTGGAACACTCTAATCCCTCTCTCACTATCTTGTATCTGGAACACACTAATTCCACTTTCACTCTACTGTATCTGGTACACATTAATACCTCTCTCACACTCCTGTATTTGGAAAATTCTAATCCTCCTCTCACACTTTTGTATTGCAAACTCTGTAATCCCTCTTTTGAACTCCTGTAAATAGAACATTCTAATCCGTCTCGCTCAATCCTGTGTCTGTAACTATTTAATCCCTCTCTCACACTCCTGTATATGGAAGATTCTAACCACTCTCTCTCATTCCTGTATCTGGAGCACTCTAAATTCTCTCTCAGACTCATGTGTCTGGAACACTCTAATCCCTCTCTAACACTCTTGCAACTGGAACAGACTAGTCCCTCTCTCACATTTGTTTCTCTGGAACACACTAGTCCCTCTCTCACACTCCTGGGTCTGGAACAAACTAATCCCTCTCTCACACTCCTGTATCTGGAACACTATAATACCTCTCTCATGGTCCTGTACATGGAGTACTCTAATCCCTCTCTCACACTCTGTATCTGGAACAAACTAATCACGTTCTCACTCTCCTCTACCTGGAACATATTAATCCTTCTCCCGCAATTCTGTGTCTGGAACAATATAATCCCTCTCTCACAGTCCTGTATCTGGAACAGTCTAATACCTCTCTCAGACACCTGTATCTGGAACACACTAGTCCCTCTCTCACCTCCTGCAACTGGAACACACTAGTCCCTCTCTCATGCTCTTGTGTCTGGAACACACTAGTCCCTCTCTCACATTCCTGTATCTGGAAAACTCTCATCCCTCTCTCAAATTCCTGCAATTGGAACACACTAGTCCCTCTCACACACTCCTGTATCTGGAACAATCTAAACTCTTTCTCGCACTCCTGTATCTGGAACAATTTAATCTCTCTCTCACACTCCTGTACCTGGCATGCTCTAAACAGTATCTTGCACTCATGTATCTAGAACACTCTAATCCATCTCTATCACTCCTGTGTCTGGAACATGCTAATGCCTCTCTCACACTCCTGTATCTGGACCAATCCAATCCCTCTCTCACTCTCTTGTTTCTGGAACACACTAATTGCATTCTCCCACACTCCTGTATCTGGTACACTCTCCTCCCTCACCCACACTCCTGTATCTGAAACACTCTAATCCCTCTCTCACACGGCTGTATATGGAACACATTAGTCCCTCTCTCACTCTCCTGTACCTGGAACGCACTAAATCCTTTCTCACAATCCTGTATCTGGAAAACTCAAATCCCTGTTTCACAGTATAGTATCCAGAACAAGCTAATCCCTCTCCCAGAATCTTGTATTTGGAAAACTCTAATTCATCTCTCACACTTCTGTATCTCAAACACTGTAATCCCACTCTCACACTACTGCATCTGGAACATTGTAAACCCTCTCTTACACTCTTGTGAATGGAACACACTAGTCCCTCTCTCATACTCCGGGGTTTGGAATAAACTAATCCCTCTCTCATACTCCTGTATCTGGAACAATATAATCCTTCTCTCAGACGCCTGTATCTGGAACAATCTAATCCCTCGCTAACTCTCCTGTATCTGGAACACTCTATTCCCTCTCTAACACTCTTGCAACTGGAACCCTCTAGTCCCTCTCTCACACTCCTGTGTCTGGAACACACTAGTCCCTCTCTGACACTCCTGGGTCTCGAACAAACTAATCCTTCTCTCACACTCCTGTATCTGATACACACTATTCTGTCTCTCACACACCTGTATCTGGAACAATCTATTTCCTCTCGCACACTCCTTTATTTGGCATGCTCTAAACGCTGCCTTGCACTCCAGTATCTAGAACACACTAATCCCTCTCTCTCACTCCTGTGCCTGGAAAAATCCAATCCTTTTCTCAGACGCCTGTATCTGGAACAATCTAATCCCTCTCTCACACTCCTGTACCTGGAACACTCTAATACCTCTCTCATGGTCCTTTATCTGGAATCCCCTAATCCCCCTTTCATACTCCTATATCTGGAACACTATAATCCCTCTCTCACACTCCTGTATATGGAATACTTTAATTCCTCTCTCACACTCTGTATCTGGAACTCTAATTCGTTTCTCAAACTTCTATATATCGACCACTTTAATCCTTCTCTCACACTACTGCATCTGGAACATTGTAAGCCCTCTCTCACCCTCTTGTGAGTGGAACACACTAGTCCCTCTCTCATATTGTGTATCTGGAACTAACTAGTCCCTCTATCACACTCCTGGGTTTGGAATAAACTAATCTCTCTCTCACGCTCCTGTATCTGGAACAATATAATCCCTCTCTCAGATGCCTGTATCTGGAACAATCTAATCCATCACTAACACTCCTATATCAGGAACACTCTAATCCCTCTCTAACACTCCTGTGTCTTGAACAGACTAGTCCCTCTCTCACACTCCTTGGTCTCGAACAAACTAATCCTTCTGTCACACTCCTGTATCTGGAACACACTATTCCGTCTCTCACACACCTGTATCTGGAACATTCTATTTTCTCTCTTGCACTACTTTACTTGGCGTGCTCTAAACCCTGTCTTGGACTACTTTATCAAGAACACACTAATCCCTCTCTCTCACTCCTCTGTCTGCAACAATGTAACCCCTCTCTCACTCTCTTGTATCCGGACCCATAAATTCCACTCTCACACTACTGTATCTGTTACTATATAAATCTTCTCTCACACTCCTGTATCTGGAACACTCTAATCCCTCTCCCACACTACTGTATCTGGAGCACTCTTATCCTCTTCTCACACTTTTGATTCGTGAACACTCTAATCCCTCTCTCTCAAACCTCTGTCTGGAAAACTTTAATCCCTCCCTCACTCTCTTGTATCTGGAACACTCTAGTCTGTCACTCACATGGCTGTATCTGGAATACTCTAATACCTCCCTCTCAATCCTGTGTCTGTAACACTCTAACCGCTCTCTCACACTCCTGTATCTGGAACACACTATTTCTTCTCTTGCACTCCTGTATCTGGAACACTCTAATCCCTCTCTCACACTCTAGTATCTGAAATAAACTAATTTCTCTCTCGCACTCCTGTATCTGGAAAATTCTAACCACTCTCTCACTCTCCTTTACCTGGCGCACACTAAACCCTGTTTCACAGTCTTATATCCGGAACACTTTAATACCTTTCTCACACTTCTGTATCTCGAACAGTGTAATCCCTCTCTCGCACTCCTGTACCTGGAACATTGTAAACCAAATCTCACACTCCTGTAACTGGAACACATTAGTCCCCCTCTCACACTGATTTGTCTGGAACACACTTTTCCCTCTCTCACACTCCTGGGTCAGTAACAAACTAATCTCTCTCTCACACTCCTGTATATGGAATAATCTAATCCCTCTCTCAGGCTCCTATATCTGGAACACTCTAGTTCCTCTCTCACACTCCTGTATATGGAATACTCTAATCCCTCTCTCACACTATGTATCTGGAACAAACTAATCACTTTCTGACTCTCCTGTACCTGGAACATACTAATCCTTCTCTAACAATTCTGTGTCTGGATTAATATAATCGCTCTCTCACAGTCCTGTATCTGGAACAGTCTAATACCTCTCTCAGATGCTTGTATCTGGAACAATCTTATCCCTCTCTCACAATCCTGCAACTGGAACACACTAGTCCCTCTCTCACACTCCGGTGTCTGGAACACCCTAATCCCTCTCTCACACTACTGCAACTGGAACACAATAGTCCCCCTCTCACTCTCCTGCGTCTGGAACAAACTAATTCCTCTCTCACACTCCTCCACCTGGAACACTCTATTCCGTCTCTCACACGTCTGTATCAGGAAAAATCTAAACCCTCTCTCACACTCCTGTATCTGGAACAATCTAATCCTCCTCTCATGCTCCTGTATCTGAAACATTCTATTCCCTCTCTCGCACTCCAGTACCTGGCATACTCTAAACCCTATCATGCACTCATGTATCTAGAACACTCTAATCCCTCTCTTTCACTCCTCTGCCTGGAACAAGCTAATGCCTCTCTCTTAGACTCCTGTACCTGGAACGTCTAATCTCTCTCTCACTCTCTTGTATCTGGAACACACTAATTCCACTCTCACACTTCTGTATCTGGGACACTCTCCTCCCTCTCCGACACTCCTGTATCTGAAACACTCTAATCCCTCTCTCACACTCCTGTATCTGGAACAAACTAATCCTTCTCTCACACTCCTGTATCTGGAACACTCTATTCCATCTCTCACACGCCTGTATCTGGAATACTCTAATCCCAACTCACAATCTGTATCTGGAACAAACTAATCACTTTCTCAATCTCCTGTACCTGGAACATACTAATCTTTCTCCCACAATTCTGTATCTGGAACAATATAATCCCTCTCTCACACTCCTGTATCTGGAACAGTCTAATTCCTCCCTCTCAATCCTGTGTCTGTAACACTCTAATCCCTCTCTCACACTCCTGTATTTGGACAACACTATTCCTCCTCTTGCACTCCTGTATCTAGAAAACCCTAATCCCTCTCACACCCTCTAGTATCTGAAATAAACTGATTTGACTCTCACACTCCTGTATCTGGAACACGCTAATCCCTCTCTCATTCTCCTGTACCTGGAACAAACAAAAACCTGTTTCACCGTCTTGTATCCGGAACACTCTAATTCCTTTCTCACACTTCTGTATCTCGAACAGTGTAATCCCTCTCTCACACTCCTGTATCTGGAACATTATAAACCCATTCTCAAACTCCTGTAACTGGAACACACTAGCCCCACTCTCACACTCATTTGTCTGGAACCCACTAGTGCCTCTCTCACACTCCTGGGTCTGGAACAAACTAAGCACTCTCTCTCACTGCTGTATTTGGAACACACTAATGCCTCTCTCATGGTCTTTTTCAGGAATAATCTATTGCCTCTCTCAGACTCCTATATCTGGAACACTCTAATCCCTCTCTCACTTGCCTGTATATGGAATACTCGAATCCCTCTCTCTGGAACAAACTAATCACTTTCTCACTCTCCTGTACCTGGAACACACTAACCCTTCTCCCACAATTCTGTATCTGGAACAATATAATCTCTCTCTCACAGTCCTGTATCTGGAACAATCTAATCCCTCTCTCACACTCCTGGGTCTGGAAAATACAAATCCCTCTCTCACACTCCTGTATCTGGAACAATCTATTACATCTCTCACAAACCTGTATCTGGAATACTCTAATTCCTCCCACACACTCTGTATCTAGAACAATCTAATCACTTCCTCACTCTCCTGTACCTGGAACACTCTATTCCCTCTCTCATACTCCTGTACCTGGCATGCTCTATTCCCTATATTGCACTCATGTATCTAGAACACTCTAATCCCTCTCTCTCACTCCTGTATCTGGAACACTCTAATCCCTCTCTCACTCTCTTGTATCGGGAACAAGCAAAATCCACTTTCACACTCCTGTGTCTGGTACACTCTCCTCCCTCTCTCACACTCCTGTATCTGGAACAATCTATTTCCTCTCTCGCATTCCTGTAACTGGCATGCTCTAATGCCTGTCTCGCACTCCTGTATCTAGAACACACTAATCACCCTCTCTCACTGCTGTGTCTGGAACACTCTAATCCCTCTCCCACTCTCTTGTATTTGGAAAAAAAAACTAATCCCACTCTCACACTAATGTATCTGGTACACTCTAATCCTTCTCTCGCACTCCTGTGTCTGGAACACTCTAATCCCTCTATCACACTACTGTATCTAGAACACTCTTAACCTCCTCTCACACTCATGTATCACAAACTCTCTAATCCCTCTCTTGTACTTCTGTAAGTAGAACACACAAATTCCATTCTCTCAATCCTGTATTTTAAACACTCTAAACACTCACTCACACTCCTGAATCTGGAACAATCTATTTCGTCTCTCACATTCCTGTATCTGGAGATCTCTATTCCCTCCATCTCAATCCTGTGTCTGTAACACTCTAATCCCTTTCTCACACTCCTGTATCTGGAACATGCTATTTCTTCTCTTGCACTCCTGTATCGGGAACACTCTAATCCCTCGCTCACGCTCTAGTATCTGAAATAAACTAATTTTACTCTCACATTACTGTATCTGGAACACTCAAATCCCTCTCTCACTCTCCTGTACCTGGAACACACTAAACCCTGTTTCACAGTCTTGTATCCGGAACACTCTAATCCCTTACTCACAGTTCTGTATCTCGAACACTCCTGGATCTGGAACATTGTAAACTCAACCTCACATTCCTGTAACTGGAACACACTAGTCCCTCTCTCACACTCGTTTGTCAGGAACAAACTAGTCCCACTCTCACACTCCTGGGACTGGAAGAAACTAATCACTCTCTATCACTGCTGTATCTGGAACACTCTAATGCCTCTCTCATGGTCCTTTATCTGGAATACTCTATTCCCTCTCTCAGACTCCTATATCTGGAACACTCTAATCCCTCTCTCACACTTCTGTATATGGAATACTCTAATCCCTCTCTCACACTCCTGTATCTGGAACACTCTATTCCATCTCTCACATGCCTGTATCTGGAATACTCTAATCTCTCTCTCATACTCTGTATCTGGAACAAACTAATCACTTTTACACTCTCCTGTTCCTGGAACATACTAATCCTTCTCCCACAATTCTGTGTCTGGAACAATATAATCCCTCTCTCACAGTTCTGTATCTGGAATAGTCTAACACCTCACTCAGACACCTGTATCTGGAAAAATCTGGAATAAACTAGTCTCTCTGTTACACTCCTGTGTCTGGAACACACTAGTCCCTCTCTCACACTCAAGTATCTGGAACACTCTAATACATCTCTCACACTCCTCCAACTGGAGCACACTAGCCCCTCTCTCAAACTCCTGGATCTGGAACAAACTAATCCCTCTCTCACACTCCTGTATCTGGAACACTCTATTCCGTCTCTCACATGCCTGTATATGGAATACTCTAATCACTCTCTCATACTCTGTTTCTTGGACAAATAATCAATTTCTCACTCTCCTGTACTGGGAACATATTAATCCTTCTCCCACAATTCTATGTCTGGAACAATATAATCCCTCTCTCACAGTCCTGTATCTGGAATAGTCTAATACCTCTCTCAGATGCCTGCATCGGGAACAATGTAATCCCTCTCTCATACTCTTGCAACTGGAACACACCAGTCCCTCTCTCACACTCCTGTGTCGGCAACGCAATAGTCTCTCTCTCACACTCCTGTATCTGGAACACTCTAATCCATCTCTCACACTCCTGCAAGTGGAACACACTAGTCCCTTTCACACACTCCTGGGTCTGGTACAAACTAATCCCTCTCTCACAGTCCTGTATCTGGAACACTCTATTCCATCTCTCACACGCTTGTATCTGGAACAATCTAAACCCCCTCTCGCACTCCTGTATCTGTAACACTCTAATCCCACTCTCACACTCCTGTATCTGGACAACAATATTTCTTCTCTAGCACTCCTGTATCTGGAACACTCTAATCCCTCTCTTTCACTCCTCTGCCTGGAACAAGCTAATGCCTCTCTCTTAGACTCCTGTATCTGGAACATCTAATCCCTCTCTCACTCTCTTGTATCTGGAACACACTAATTCCACTCTCACACTTCTGTATCTGGGACACTCTCCTCCCTCTCCGACACTCCTGTATCTGAAACACTCTAATCCCTCTCTCACACTCCTGTATCTGGAACAAACTAATCCTTCTCTCACACTCCTGTATCTGGAACACTCTATTCCATCTCTCACACGCCTGTATCTGGAATACTCTAATCCCAACTCACAATCTGTATCTGGAACAAACTAATCACTTTCTCAATCTCCTGTACCTGGAACATACTAATCTTTCTCCCACAATTCTGTATCTGGAACAATATAATCCCTCTCTCACACTCCTGTATCTGGAACAGTCTAATTCCTCCCTCTCAATCCTGTGTCTGTAACACTCTAATCCCTCTCTCACACTCCTGTATCTGGACAACACTATTCCTCCTCTTGCACTCCTGTATCTAGAAAACCCTAATCCCTCTCACACCCTCTAGTATCTGAAATAAACTGATTTGACTCTCACACTCCTGTATCTGGAACACGCTAATCCCTCTCTCATTCTCCTGTACCTGGAACAAACAAAAACCTGTTTCACCGTCTTGTATCCGGAACACTCTAATTCCTTTCTCACACTTCTGTATCTCGAACAGTGTAATCCCTCTCTCACACTCCTGTATCTGGAACATTATAAACCCATTCTCAAACTCCTGTAACTGGAACACACTAGCCCCACTCTCACACTCATTTGTCTGGAACCCACTAGTCCCTCTCTCACACTCCTGGGTCTGGAACAAACTAAGCACACTCTCTCACTGCTGTATTTGGAACACACTAATGCCTCTCTCATGGTCTTTTTCAGGAATAATCTATTGCCTCTCTCAGACTCCTATTTCTGGAACACTCTAATCCCTCTCTCACTTGCCTGTATATGGAATACTCGAATCCCTCTCTCTGGAACAAACTAATCACTTTCTCACTCTCCTGTACCTGGAACACACTAACCCTTCTCCCACAATTCTGTATCTGGAACAATATAATCTCTCTCTCACAGTCCTGTATCTGGAACAATCTAATCCCTCTCTCACATGCTTGTATCTGGAACAATCTAAACCCGCTCTCACACTTCTGTATCTGTAACACTCTAATCCCACTCTCACACTCCTGTATCTGGACAACACTTTTTCTTCTCTAGCACTCCTGTATCTGGAACACTCTAATCCCTCTCACACTTTCTAGTGTCTGAAATAAACTAATTTCACTCTCACACTCCTGTACCTGGAAAACCCTAAACCCTGTTTCACAGTCTTGTATCCGGAACACTCTAATCCCTTTCTCACACTTCTGTATCTCAAACAGTGTAATCTCTCTCTCGCACTACTGCATCTGGAACATTGTAAACCCTTTCTCACAATCCTGCAAGAGGAACACACTAGACCCTCTCACAAAATCCGGGGTCAGGAACAAACTAATCCCTCTCTCACACTCTTGGGTCTGGAATAAACTAATCCCTCTTTCACACTCCTGCACCTGGAACACTCTATTCCGTCTCTCACACGCCTGTATCAGGAAAAATCTAAACCCTCTCTCGCACTCCTGTATCTGGAACAATCTAATCCCCCTCTCACGCTCCTGTATCTGAAACATTCTATTCCCTCTCTCGCACTCCAGTACCTGGCATGCTCTAAACCCTATCTTGAACTCATGTATCTAGAACACTCTAATCCCTCTCTTTCACTCCTCTGCCTGGAACAAGCTAATGCCTCTCTCTTAGACTCCTGTACCTGGAACATTTAATCCCTCTCTCACTCTCTTGTATCTGGAACAAACTAATTCCACTCTTACACTTCTGTATCTGGGACACTCTCCTCCCTCTCCCACGCTCCTGTATCTGAAAAACTCAAATCCCTCTCTCACACTCCTGTATCTGGAACACACTAGTCCCTCTCTCACACTCCTGGGACTGGAACAAACTAAACTTTCTCTCACACTCTTGCGTCTGGAACACTCTATTACATCGCTCACCCCCCTCGATCTGGAAAAAAAACTATTTCCTCTCTCGCACTCCTGTATCTGGCATGCTCTAAACCCTGTCCCACACTCCGGTATCTAGAACACACTAATCCATCTCTCTCACTCCTGTGTCTGGAACAAGCTAATTACACCCTCATACTCTTTTATCTGGAACACTCCAATCCTTCTCTCACTCTCTTGTATCTGGAACACTCTAATTCCACTCTCACACTCCTGTAAATGGAACCCTCGAATCCCTCTCTCAGTGTACTGTACCTTGAACACACTAAAACCTGTTTCACTGTCTTGTATCCGGAACAGTATAATCCCTTTTTCACACTTCTGTATCTCGAACAGTGTAATCCCTATCTCGCATTTCTGTATCTGGAACATTGTAAACCCAGTCTCACACTCTTGTAACTGGAACACACTAGTCCCTCTCTCACACTCATTTGTCTGGAACACACTAGTCCCTCTCTCACACTCCTGTGTCTGGAACCCGCTATTCCCTCCCTCAAACTCCTGTAACTGGAACACGCTAATCCCTCTCTCACACTCCTGCAATTGGAACACACTATTCCTTCTCCCACAATCCTGGGTCTGGAACAAACTAATCCCTCTCTCACACTCCTGTATCTGGAACACTTTATTCCATCTCTCACAGGCCTGTATCTGGAATACTCTAATCCCTCTCTCACACTCTGTAACTGGAACAACCTAATCAATTTCTCACTCTCCTGTACTGGGAACATACTAATCCTTCTCCCACAATTCTGTGTCTGGTACAATATAATCCCTCTCTCACGTTCCTTTATCTGGAACACTCTAATCCATCTCTCACACTCCTGCAACTGGAACACACTAGTCCCTCACACACACTCCTGGGTCTGGAACGAACTAATCCCTCTCTCACACTCCTGTATCTAGAACACTCTATTCCATCTCTCACATGCCTGTATCTGGACCAATCTAAACCCTCTCTCACACTTCTGTATCTGGACAACACTATTTCATCTCTTGCACTCCTGTATCTGGAACACTCTAACCCCTCTCTCACTCTCTAGTATCTGAAATAAACTAATTTCACACTCACACTCCTGTATCTGGAACACTCTAATGCCTTTCTCACTCTCTTGTATCTGGAACACTCTAATTCCTTTCTCACACTTCTGTATATCGAACAGTGTAATCCCTCTCTCGCACTCCTGCATCTGGAACATTGTAAACCCACTCTCACACTCCTGTAACTGGAACACACTACTCCCTCTCTCATATTCGTTTGTCAGGAACACATCAGCCCCACTCTCACACTCCTGGGTCTGGAACAAACAAATCCCTCTCTCACACTTCTGTATATGGAATACACTAATCCCTCTCTCACACACTGTATCTGGAAAAAAAAAAACTAATCACTTTCTCATTCACCTGTACGTGGAACATAATAATCCTTCTCCCACAATTCTGTGTCTGGAACAATATAATCCCTCCCTCACAGTCCTGTATCAGGAACAGCCTAATACCTCTCTCAGACGCCTGTATCTGGAAAATTCTAATCCCTCTCTCACACTCCGGCAAGAGGAACACACTTGTCCCTCTCACAAAATCCGGGGTCTGGAACAAACTAATCCCTCTCTCACACTCCTGCACTTGGAACACTCTATTCCGTCTCTCACATGCCTGTATCAGGAAAAATCTAAACCCTCTCTTGGACTCCTGTATCTGGAACAATCTAATCCCCCTCTCACACTCCTGTATCTGGAACACTGTATTCCCTCTCTTGCACTCCAGTACCTGGCATGCGCTAAACCTTATCTTGCACTCATGTATCTAGAACACTCTAATCCCTCTCCTTCACTCCTCTGCCTGGAACAAGCTCATGCCTCTCTCTTAGACTCCTGTATCTGGAACAACTAATCCTTCTCTCACTCTTTTGTATCAGGAACACACTAATTCCACTCTCAAACTTCTGTATCTGGGACACTCTCATCCCTCTCCCACACTCCTGTATCTGAAACACTCTAATCCCTCTCAAACACTCCTGTATCTGGAACACACTAGTCCCTCTCACACACTCCTGTGTCTGGAACACATCAGTCCCTCTCTCACACTCCTGTATCTGGAAAAATCTAATACCTCTCTCACAGTCCTGTATCTGGAACACTCTATTCCATCACTCTCACACTCCTGGGACTGGAACAAACTAATCCTTCTCTCACACTTCTGCATCTGGAACACTCTGTCTATCACACCCCTCTATCTGGAACAAACTATTTCCAATCTCGCACTCCTGTATCTGGCATGCTCTAAACCGAGTCTCACACTCCTGTATCTCTAATCCCTCGCTCACAATCTGTATATGGAACAAACTAATCAATTTCTCGCTCTCCTGTACTGGGAACATATTAATCCTTCTCCCACAATTCTGTGTCTGGAACAATATAATCCCTCCCTCACAGTCCTTCATCTGGAACAGACTAATACCTCTCTCAAATGCCTGCATCGGGAACAATGTAATCCCTCTCTCATAATCCTGCAACTGGAACACACTAGTCCCTCTCTCAAACTCCTGTGTCTGCAAGGCACTAGTCCCTCTCTCGCACTCCTGTATCTTGAGCATTCTAATCCCTCTCTCACACTCCTGCAACTGGAACACACTAGTCCCTCTCACACACTCCTGGGTCTGGAACAAACTAAACCCTCTCTCACACTCCTGTATCTGGAACACTCTATTCCATCTCTCATACGTCTGTATCTGGAACAATATAATCCCTCTCAAACACTCCTTTATCTGCAACACTTTAATCGCTCTCTCACACTCCTGTGCCTGGCATGCTTGAGACCCTATCTTGCACTCATGTATCTAGAAGACTTATTATTCTCGCACACTCTGTATCTGGAAAGGCTAATACCTCTCTCACTCTCCTGCATCTAGAACACACTAATCCCTCTCTCTCATTCCTGTGTCTGGAAGATTCTAATCCCTCTCTCACTGTCTTGTATCTGGACAAAACTAATTCCACTCTCACACTACTGTATCTGGCACACTCGAATACTTCTCTCATACTCCTGTATATGGAATACTCTACTCCCTCTCTCACACTCCTGTATCTGGAACAAACTAATCACTTTCTCACTCTCCTGTACCTGGAACATACTAATCCTTCTCCCACAATTCTGTGTCTGGAATAATATAATCCCTCTCTCACAATCCTTTATCTGGGACAGCCTAATCCCTCTCTCACACTCTTGCAACTGGAACAAACTAGTCCCTCTCTCACACTCCTGTGTCTGGAAAACACCAGTCCCTCTCTCAAACTCCTGTATCTGGAACACACTAGTCCCTCTCACACACTCCTGGGTCTGGAACAAACAAATCCATATCTCACACTCCTTTATGTGTAACACTGTATTCCGTCTCTCACACGCCTGTATATGGAACAATCTAAATCCTCTCTCACACTACTGTATCTGGCATGCTCTAAAACCTGTCTCACACTCCTGTATCTAGAACACACTAATCCCTCTATCTCACTGCTGTGCCTGAATCACTCTAATCTTTCTCTCACACTCCTGTATCTGGAAAACTCTTATTCCGCTCTCACACTAATGTATCTGGAACACTCTTATCCTCCTCTCACACTCTTGAATCGTGAAATCTCAAATCTATTCCATCTCTCACACGCCTGTATCTGCAACAATTAAAACCCTCTCTTGCACTCCTGTATCTCGAACAATCTAACCCCCCTCTCATACTCCTGTATCTGGAACACGCTATTCCCTCTCTCGCAATCCTGTACCTAGCATGCTGTAAACCCTATCTTGGACTCTTGTATCTAGAACACTCTAATCCCCCTCTCTCAATCCTGTGTCTAGAACAAGCTAATGCTTCTCCCACGGACTCCTGTATCTGGAACACTCTAATCCCTCTCTCACTCTCTTGTATCTGGAACACACTAATTCCACTCTCACACTCCTGTATCTGGAACACTCTATTCCATCTCTCACACACCTGCATATGAAACACTCTAATCCCTCTCTCACACTGCTGTATCTAGAACACACTAATCCCTCTCTCTCATTCCTGTGTCTGGAATGCTCTAATCCCTTTCTCATTGTCTTGTATCTGGAAAAAACTAATTCCACTCTCACACTCCTGTATCTGGTACACTCGAATACTTCTCTCATACTCCTGTATATGGAATACTATAATCCCTCTCTCACAGCCTGTATCTGGAACAAACTAATCACTTTCTCACTCTCCTGTACCTGGAACATACTAATCCTTCTCCCACAATTCTGTGTCTGGAATAATATAATCCTTCTCTCACAATCCTTTATCTGGGACAGCCTAATCCCTCTCTCACACTCTTGCAATTGGAACAAACTAGTCCCTCTCTCACACTCCTGTGTCTGGAAAACACCAGTCCCTCGCTCATACTCCTGTATCTGGAACACACTAGTCCCTCTCACACACTCCTGGGTCTGGAACAAACAATTCCGTATCTCACACTCCTTTATGTGGAACACTGTATTCCGTCTCTCACACGCCTGTATATGGAACAATCTAAATCCTCTCTCGCACTACTGTATCTAGAACAATCTAACGCCCCTTTAACATTCCTGTATCTGGATCAGTCTATTCCCTCTCTCGCACTCCTGTACCTGGCATGCTCTAAACCCTGTCTTGCACAAATGTATGTAGAACACTCTAATCCGTCTCTCTCATTCCTGTGTCTGAAACAAGCTAATACCTCTCTCTCACACTCCTGAATCTGGAAAACTCTAATCCCTCCCTCTCAATCCTGTGTCTGTAACACTCTAATCCCTCTCTCACACTCCTGTACCTGGAACACACTATTTATTCTCTTGCACTCCTGTATCTGGAACACTCTAATCCCTCTCTCACTCTC
Source organism: Isurus oxyrinchus (assembly GCA_026770705.1). Classification (NCBI taxonomy): domain Eukaryota; kingdom Metazoa; phylum Chordata; class Chondrichthyes; order Lamniformes; family Lamnidae; genus Isurus; species Isurus oxyrinchus. The sequence continues at coordinate 93,657,777 of JANJGN010000016.1, forward strand.
TAGTATCCGAAATAATCTAATTTCATTCTCACTCTCCTGTACCTGGAACACACTAATCCCTGTTTCACAGTCTTATATCCGGAACACTTTAATCACTTACTCACAGTTCTGTATCTCGAACAGTGTAATTCCTCTCTCGCACTCCTGTATCTGGAACATTGTAAACCAACTCTCGCACTCCTGTAACTGGAACACCCTAGTCCCTCTCTCGCGCTCATTTTTCTGGAACACACCTGTCCCAATCTCACACTTTTGGTTCTGGCACAAACAAATCCCTCTCTCACACTCTGTATCTGGAACAAACTAGTTACTTTCTCACTCTCCTGTATGTGGAACATAATAATCCTTCTCCCACAATTCTGTGTCTGGAACAATATAATCCCTCTGTCACAGTCCTGTATCTGAAACACTCTAATCTCTCTCTCACACTCCTGTATCTGGAACACACTAGTCCCTTTCTCACACTCCTGGGTCTGGACCAAACTAATCAATCTCACACTCCTCTATCTGGAACACTCTATTCAGTCTCTCACATGCCTGTATCTTCAACAATCTATTTCCTCTCTCGCACTCCTGTATCTGGCATGCTCTAAAACCTGTTTCACACTCCTGTATCTAGAATACACTAATCCCTCTATCTCACTGCTGTGCCTGAATCACTCTAATCTTTCTCTCACACTCCTGTATCTGGAAAAATCTTATTCCGCTCTCACACTAATGTATCTGGAACACTCTTATCCTCCTCTCACACTCTTGAATCGTGAACTCTCTAATCTATTCCGTCTCTCACACGCCTGTATCTGCAACAATTTAAACCCACTCTTGCACTCCTGTATCTCGAACATTCTAATCCCCCTCTCATACTCCTGTATCTGGAACACTCTACTCCCTTTCTCACACTCCTGTACCTAGCATGCTCTAAACCCTATCTTGGACTCTTGTATCTAGAAGACTCTAATCCCCCTCTCTCAATCCTGTGTCTGGAACAAGCTAATGCTTCTCTCTCAGACTCCTGTATCAGAAGCACTCTTATCCCTCTCTCACACTCCTGTATCTGGAACACTCAATTCCATCTCTCACATGCCTGTATCTAGAACAAACTATCTTCTCTCATGCACTCCTGTATCTGGCATGCTCTAAACACTGTCTCGCACTCCTGCATCTAGAACACACTAATCCCTCTCTCTCATTCCTGTGTCTGGAACACTCTAATACCTCTCTTACTGTCTTGTATCTGAAAAAAACTAATTCCACTCTCACACTACTGTATCTGGTACACTCGAATCCTTCTCTCATACTCCTGAATATGGAATACTCTAATCCCTCTCTCACAGCCTGTATCTGGAACAAACTAATCACTTTCTCACTCTCCTGTACCTGGAACATACTAATCCTTCTCCCACAATTCTGTGTCTGGAATAATATAATCCCTCTCTCACAATCTTTTATCTGGGACAGCCTAATACCTCTCTCAGATTTTTGTATCTTGAAAATTCTAATCCCTCTCTCACACTCTTGCAACTGGAACACACTAGTTCCTCTCTCACACTCCTGTGTCTGGAAAACACCAGTCCCTCTCTCATACTCCTGTATCTGGAACACACTAGTCCCTCTCACACACTCCTGGGTTTGGAACAAACAAATCCATATCTCACACTCCTTTATGTGGAACACTCTATTCGGTCTCTCACATGCCTGTATATGGAATAATCTAAATCCTCTCTTCCACTACTGTATCTAGAACAATCTAATGCCCCTCTAACATTCCTGTATCTGGATCACTCTATTCCCTCTCTCACACTCCTGTACCTGGCATGCTCTAAACCCTGTCTTGCACACATATATGTAGAACACTCTAATCATCTCTCTCATTCCTGTGTCTGGAACACTCTAATCCCTCCCTCTCAATCCTGTGTCTGTAACACTCTAATCCCTCTCTCACACTCTTGTATCTGGAACACACTATTTATTCTCTTGCCCTCTGTATCTTGAACAATCTAATCCCTCTCTCACTCTCTTGTATCTGGAACAAATTATTTCCACTCTCACACTCCTGTATCTGAAACACTCTAAACCCTCTCTCACTGTTGTATCTGGAACACACTAGTCCCTCTCTCACACTCCTGGGTCTGAACCAAACTAATCAATCTCACACTCCTCTATCTGGAACACTCTATTCAGTCTCTCACATGCCTGTATCTTCAACAATCTATGTCCTCTCTCGCACTCCTGTATCTGGCATGCTCTAAAACCTGTTTCACACTCCTGTATCTAGAATACACTAATCCCTCTATCTCACTGCTGTGCCTGAATCACTCTAATCTTTCTCTCACACTCCTGCATCTGGAAAAATCTTATTCCGCTCTCACACTAATGTATCTGGAACACTCTTATCCTCCTCTCACACTCTTGAATCGTGAACTCTCTAATCTATTCCGTCTCTCACATGCCTGTATCTGCAACAATTTAAACCCACTCTTGCACTCCTGTATCTCAAACATTCTAATCCCCCTCTCATACTCCTGTATCTGGAACACTCTACTCCCTCTCTCGCACTCCTGTACCTAGCATGCTCTAAACCCTATCTTGGACTCTTGTATCTAGAAGACTCTAATCCCCCTCTCTCAATCCTGTGTCTGGAACAAGCTAATGCTTCTCTCTCAGACTCCTGTATCAGAAGCACTCTTATCCCTCTCTCACACTCCTGTATCTGGAACACTCAATTCCATCTCTCACATGCCTGTATCTAGAACAAACTATCTTCTCTCATGCACTCCTGTATCTGGCATGCTCTAAACACTGTCTCGCACTCCTGCATCTAGAACACACTAATCCCTCTCTCTCATTCCTGTGTCTGGAACACTCTAATACCTCTCTTACTGTCTTGTATCTGAAAAAAACTAATTCCACTCTCACACTACTGTATCTGGTACACTCGAATCCTTCTCTCATACTCCTGAATATGGAATACTCTAATCCCTCTCTCACAGCCTGTATCTGGAACAAACTAATCACTTTCTCACTCTCCTGTACCTGGAACATACTAATCCTTCTCCCACAATTCTGTGTCTGGAATAATATAATCCCTCTCTCACAATCTTTTATCTGGGACAGCCTAATACCTCTCTCAGATTTTTGTATCTTGAAAATTCTAATCCCTCTCTCACACTCTTGCAACTGGAACACACTAGTTCCTCTCTCACACTCCTGTGTCTGGAAAACACCAGTCCCTCTCTCATACTCCTGTATCTGGAACACACTAGTCCCTCTCACACACTCCTGGGTTTGGAACAAACAAATCCATATCTCACACTCCTTTATGTGGAACACTCTATTCGGTCTCTCACATGCCTGTATATGGAATAATCTAAATCCTCTCTTCCACTACTGTATCTAGAACAATCTAATGCCCCTCTAACATTCCTGTATCTGGATCACTCTATTCCCTCTCTCACACTCCTGTACCTGGCATGCTCTAAACCCTGTCTTGCACACATATATGTAGAACACTCTAATCATCTCTCTCATTCCTGTGTCTGGAACACTCTAATCCCTCCCTCTCAATCCTGTGTCTGTAACACTCTAATCCCTCTCTCACACTCTTGTATCTGGAACACACTATTTATTCTCTTGCCCTCTGTATCTTGAACAATCTAATCCCTCTCTCACTCTCTTGTATCTGGAACAAATTATTTCCACTCTCACACTCCTGTATCTGAAACACTCTAAACCCTCTCTCACTGTTGTATCTGGAACACACTAGTCCCTCTCTCACACTCCTGGGTCTGAACCAAACTAATCAATCTCACACTCCTCTATCTGGAACACTCTATTCAGTCTCTCACATGCCTGTATCTTCAACAATCTATGTCCTCTCTCGCACTCCTGTATCTGGCATGCTCTAAAACCTGTTTCACACTCCTGTATCTAGAATACACTAATCCCTCTATCTCACTGCTGTGCCTGAATCACTCTAATCTTTCTCTCACACTCCTGTATCTGGAAAAATCTTATTCCGCTCTCACACTAATGTATCTGGAACACTCTTATCCTCCTCTCACACTCTTGAATCGTGAACTCTCTAATCTATTCCGTCTCTCACATGCCTGTATCTGCAACAATTTAAACCCACTCTTGCACTCCTGTATCTCAAACATTCTAATCCCCCTCTCATACTCCTGTATCTGGAACACTCTACTCCCTCTCTCGCACTCCTGTACCTAGCATGCTCTAAACCCTATCTTGGACTCTTGTATCTAGAAGACTCTAATCCCCCTCTCTCAATCCTGTGTCTGGAACAAGCTAATGCTTCTCTCTCAGACTCCTGTATCAGAAGCACTCTTATCCATCTCTCACACTCCTGTATCTGGAACACTCAATTCCATCTCTCACATGCCTGTATCTAGAACAAACTATTTTCTCTCATGCACTCCTGTATCTGGCATGCTCTAAACACTGTCTCACACTCCTGCATCTAGAACACACTAATCCCGCTCTCTCTTTCCTGTGTCTGGAACACTCTAATACCTCTCTCACTGTCTTGTATCTGAAAAAAAACTAATTCCACTCTCACACTACTGTATCTGGTACACTCGAATCCCTCTCTCACAGCCTGTATCTGGAACAAACTAATCACTTTCTCACTCTCCTGTACCTGGAACATACTAATCCTTCTCCCACAATTCTGTGTCTGGAATAATATAATCCCTCTCTCACAATCTTTTATCTGGGACAGCCTAATACCTCTCTCAGATTTTTGTATCTTGAAAATTCTAATCCCTCTCTCACACTCTTGCAACTGGAACACACTAGTTCCTCTCTCACACTTCTGTGTCTGGAAAACACCAGTCCCTCTCTCATACTCCTGTATCTGGAACACACTAGTCCTTCTCACACTCCTGGGTTTGGAACAAACAAATCCATATCTCACACTCCTTTATGTGGAACACTCTATTCGGTCTCTCACATGCCTGTATATGGAACAATCTAAATCCTCTCTTCCACTACTGTATCTGGAACAATCTAATGCCCCTCTAACATTCCTGTATCTGGATCACTCTATTCCCTCTCTCACACTCCTGTACCTGGAACACTCAATTCCATCTCTCACATGCCTGTATCTAGAACAAACTATTTTCTCTCACACACTCCTGTATCTGGCATGCTCTAAACCCTGTCTCACACTCCTGCATCTAGAACACACTAATCCCTCTCTCTCATTCCTGTGTCTGGAACACTCTAATCCCTCTCTCACTGTCTTGTATCTGGAAAAAACTAATTCCACTCTCACACTACTGTAACTGGTACACTCGAATCCTTCTCCCACAATTCTGTGTCTGGAACAATATAATCCCTCTCTCACACTCCTGTATCTGGAACACTCTATTCCCTCTCTCGCACTCCTGTACCTGGCATGCTCTAAACCCTATCTTGCACACATGTATCTAGAACATTCTAATCCCTCTTTCTCACTCCTCTGCATGGATCAAGCTACTGCCTCTTTCTCAGACTCCTGTATCTGGAACACTCTAATCCCTCTCTCTCTTGTATCTGGAACACACTAATTGCAATCCCTCACTCCTGTACCTGGTACACTCTCCTCCCCTCCAACACTCCTGTATCTGAAAATCTCTAGTACCTCTCACACACTCCTGGGTCTGGAACAAACTAATCCTTCTCTCACACTCCTGTATCTGGAACACCCTATTCTGTCTCTCACACGCCTGTATCTGTAACAAACTATTTCCTGTGTCGCACTCCTGTATCTGGCATGCTCTAAACCCTGTCTCACACTCCTTTATCTAGAGCACACTAATCCCTCCCTCACACTCCTGTGTCTGGAAAACTCTAACCTCTCTCTCACACTCCTTTCTCTAGAACACACAAATCCCTCTCTCTCAGTCCTGTGTCTGGAAGTCTCTAATCTCTCTCTCAATCTCTTGTATCTGTAAATAAACTAATTTCACTCTCACACTCCTGTATCTGGAAGACTCTAATCCCTCTCTCACACTCCTGTATATGGAATACTCTAATCCCTCTATCACACTCTGTATTTGGAACACACTGGTCCCTCTCTCACACTCCTGCAACTGGAACATACTAGTCCCTCTCAAACACATCTGGGTTTGGAACAATCTAATGCCCCTCTAACACTCCTGTATCTGGAACACTCTATTCCCTCTCTCGCACTCCTGTACCTGGCATGCTCTAAACGCTATCTTGCACACATGTATCTAGAACACTCAAATCCCTTTCTCTCACTCCTGTGTCTAGGACAAGATAATGCCTGTCTCACATTACTGTATCTGGAACACTCTAATCCCTCTCACACTCACTTGTATCTGGGAAAAATCTAATTCCACTCTCACACTACTGTATCTGGAACACTATAATCCCTCTCACACTCCTGTATGTGGCATACCCTATTCCTCTCACTCTGTATCTGGAACAAACTAATCACTTTCTCATTCTCCAGCACCTAGAACATGCTAATCCTTCACCCACAATTCAGTGTCTGGAACCATATAATCCCTCTCTCACAGTCCTGTATCTGGAACAATCTAATTCCACTCTCACACCCCTGAAACTGGAGAACAACAGTCCCTCTCTCACATTCCTGTATCTGGAACAAACTAATCCCTCTCTCACTCTCCTGTACCTGGAACACGCTAAACCCTGTTTCACAGTCTTTTATCCGGAACACTCTAAACCCTTTCTCACACTTCTGTATCTCGAACACTGTAATCCCTCTCTCGCACTGCTTTTATCTGGAACACACTAGTCCCTCCCTCGCACTCATTTGTCTGGAACACACTAGTGCCTCTCTCACAATGCTGGGTCTTGAACAAACTAATCCCTCTCCCACACTCCTGTATCTGGAACACTCAGATGCCTCTCTCACGGTGCTTTATCTGGAATACTCTAATCACTCTCTCAGACTCCTATAACTGGAACACTCTAATCCCTCTCTCACACTCCTGTATCTGGAACACTCAAATCATTCTCTCATTCTCTTGTATCTGGAACACACTAATTCCACTCTCACTCTCCTGTATCTAGTACACTCTCCCCCCTCTCCCACACTCCTCTATCTGGTACAGTCTAATCCCTCTGTCAAAGTCCTGTATCTGGAACACTGTAATCCCTCTCTCACTCTCCATCATCTGGAACACTCTAATCTCTCCCTCAGACTGATGTATCTGGAACACTCTAATCCTTCTCTCACACTGCTGTATCAGGAGTATTCCATTCCCTCTCTCACACTCCTGTATCTGGAACACTCTAATCAATCTCTCAGACTGATGTATCTGGAACACTCTAATCCTTATCTCACATTCCTGTATCAGGAGCACTCCAATCCCTCTCACACACTCCTTTATCTGGAGCACTCTAATCCCCCTCTCACACTTCTGTATCTGGAACACTCTAATTGTACTCTCACTCTCTTGTATCTGGAACACACTAATTCCAATCTCACACTCCTGTATCTGGTACACTCTCCCCCCTCTCCCACACTCCTGTATCTGGTACACTCTAATCCCCCTCTCTCAAAGTCCTTTATCTGAAACACTCTAATCCCTCTCTCATTCTCCGTTATCTGTAACACTCTAATCTCTCTCTCCGACTGATGTAACTGGAAAACTCTAAACGTTCTCTCACACTGCTGTATCAGGAGTGCTCTATTCCCTCTCTCACACTCCTGTACCTGGAACACTCTAATCCCTCTCTCACTCTCATGTACCTGGAACACACTAAACACTGTTTCACTGTCTTGTATCCGGAACACTCTAATCCCTTACTCACAGTTCTGTATCTTGAACACTGTAATCCCTCTCTCACACTCCTGTATCTAGAACATTGTAAACCCACTCCCACACTCCTGTAACTGGAACACACTAGTCCCTCTCTCACACTCATTTGTCTGGAACACACCTGTCCCTCTCTCACACTCCTGTAACTGGAACACTCTAATGCCTCTCTCATGGTCCTTTATCTGGAATACTCTAATCCCTCTCTCAGACTCCTATATCTGGAACACTCTAATCTCTCTCTCACACTCCTGTATCTGCAACACTCTAATCTCTCTCTCACTCTCTTTTATCTAGAAAACACTAATTCCACTCTCACACTCCTGTATCTGGTACACTGTCCTCCCTCTCCCACACTCCTGTATCTGGAACACTCTAATCCTTCTCTCAAAGTCCTGTATCTGGAACACTCTAATCCCTCTCACACGCTCCTGTATCTGGAACACTAATCACTCTCTCAGACTGATGTATCTGGAACACTCTAATCATTCTCTCACATTCCTGTATCTGGAACACTCTAATCCCTCTCTCACGCTCCTGTATTTGGAAATCTCCAATCCCTCTCTCGCACTCTTTATCTGGAACACTCTAATCCCTTCCTCACTCTCCTGTATATGGAAGACTCTAATCATTTTCTCAGGCTGCTGTATCAGGAACACTCCAATACCTCTCACACACTCCTATATCTGGAGCATTCTAATCCCCATCTCACACTCCTGTATCTGGATCACACCAATTCCACTCTCACACTCCTGTATCTGGTACACTCTCCTCCCTCTCCCACACTCCTGTATCTGGTACACTCTAATCCCTCTCTCAAAGTCCTTTATCTGGAACACTCTAATCCCTCTATCACTCTCCGTTATCTGGATCACTCTAATCTCTCTCTCAGATTGATGTAACTGGAACACTCTAATCCTTCTCTCACACTGCTGTATCAGGAGTGCTCTATACCCTCCCTCACATTCCTCTATCTGGAGCATTCTAATCACTCTTTCAGACTGATGGATCTGGAACACTCTAATCCTTCTCTCACACTCCTGTATCTGGAACACTGAAATCACTCTATCAGACTGCTGTATCTGGAACACTCTATTCCTTTTCTCACACTCCTATATCTGGAACACTTTCATCCCTCTCTCACACTACTGTATCTAGAACACTCTTATCCTCCTCTCACGCTCTTGTATCGCAAATCTCTAATCTCTCTCTTGCACTCCTGTAAGTAGAACACATAATCCCTCTCTCTCAATCCTGACTCTGTAACACTCTAATCTCTCTCTCACACTCTTAAATCTGGAACATTTATTTTGTCTCTCACACTCCTGTATCTGTAACACTCTAATCCCTTTCTCACACTCCTGTATCTGGAACATGCTATTTCTTCTCTTGCACTCCTGTATCTGGAACACTCTAATCCTTCTCTCACGCTCTATTATCTGAAATAAACTAATTTCACTCTCACATTCCTGTATCTGGAACACTCTAACCCCTCTCTCACTCTCCTGTACCTGGAACACACTAAACCCTGTTTCACAGTCTTGTATCCGGAACAATCTAATCCCCCACTCACAGTTCTGTATCTCGAACAGTGTAATCCCTCTCTCACACTCCTGTATCTGGAACATTGCAAACCCACTCCCACACTCCTGTAACTGGAACACACTAGTCCCTCTTTCATACTCGTTTGTCTGGAACACACTAGTCCCTCTCTCACACTCCTGAATCTGGAACACTCTAATGCCTCTCTCATGGTCCTTTATCTGGAACACTCTCATCCCTCTCTCAGCCTCCTACATCTGGAACACTCTAATCTCTCTCTCACATTCCTGTATCAGCAACACTCTAATCTCTCTCTCACTCTCTTGTATCTGGAAAACACTAATTCCACTCTCACACTCCTGTATCTTGTACACTCTCCTCCCTCTCCCACACTCCTGTATCTGGTACACTCTAATGCATCTCTCAAAGTCCGGTATCTGGAACACTCTACTCCCTCTCACACTCTCCTGTATCTGGAACACTCTAATCCTTATCTCACATTCCTGTATCAGGAGTACTCCAATCCCTCTCACACAATCCTTTATCTGGAGCAATCTAATCCCCCTCTCACACTCCTGTATCTGGAACACTCTAATCGTACTCTCACTCTTTTGTATCTGGAACACACTAATTCCAACCTCACACTCCTATATCAGGAGCACTCTAATCCCTCTATCACACTCCTGTATCTGGAAATCTCCAATCCCTCTCTCGCACTCTTTATCGGGAACACTCTAATCTCTTTATCACTCTCCTGCATATGGAACACTCTAATCATTTTCTCAGGCTGCTGTATCTGGAACACTCTAATCCTTCTTTCACTTTCCTGTATCAGGAGCACTTTAATCCCTCTCTCACACTACTGTATCTGGAACACTCTTATTCTCCTCTCATACTTGTGTATCGTGAACTCTCTAATCCCTCTCTCGCACTCCTGTAAGTAGAACACGCTAATCCATCTCTCTCAATCCTATCTCTGTAACACTCTAATCCCTCTCTCACACTCTTAATTCTGGAACACTCTATTTTGTCTCTCACACTACTGTATCTAGAACACTCTAATCCCTCCCTCTCAATCCTGTGTCTGTAACACTCTAATCCCTCTCTCACACTCCTGTATCTGGAACACACTATTTCTCCTCTTGCACTCCTGTATCTGGAACAATCTAATCCTTCTCTCACATTCCGGTATCAGGAGCACTCCAGTCCCTCTCACACACTCCTATATCTGGAACACTCTAATCTTTCTCTCACTCTCTTGTATTTGGAACAGACTAATTCCGCTCTCACACTCCTGTATCTGGTACACTCTCACCCGACTCCCACACTCCTATACCTGGTACACTCTAATCGCTCTCTCAAAGACCTGTATCTGGAACACTCTAATTCATCTCTCACTCTCTGTTTTCTGGAACACTCTAATCTCTCCATCAGACTGATGTATCTGGAACAATCTAATCCTTCTCTCACATTGCTGTATCAGGAGTACTCTATTCCCTCTCTCACACTCCTGTATCTGGAACACTCTAATCAAATTCTCAGACTGCTGTATCTGGAACACTCTATTCCTTTTCTCACACTCCTATATCTGGAACACTTTAATCCCTCTCTCACACAACTGTATTTGGAACACTCTTATCCTCCTCGCACGCTCTTGTATCGCAAATCTCTAATCTCTCTCTTGCACTCCTGTAAGTAGAACACATAATCCCTCTCTCTCAATCTTGTCTCTGTAACACTCTAATCCCTCTCTCACACTCTTAAATCTGGAACATTTATTTTGTCTCTCACACTCCTGTATCGGGAACACTCTAATCCCTCTCTCACGCTCTAGTATCCGAAATAAACTAATTTATCTCTCACTCTCCTGTACCTGGAACACACTAAAAACTGTTTCACAGTCTTGTATCCGGAACACTCTAATCCCTTTCTCACAGTTCTGTATCTCGAATGCCATAATCGCTCTCTCGCACTCCTGTATCTGGAACATTGTAAACCCACTCCCACACTTCTGTAATTGGAACACACTAGTCCCTCTCTCACAATTGATTGTCTGGAGCACACTAGTCCCTCTCTCACACTCCTGTATCTGGAATATTCTAATGTCTCTCTCACGGTTCTTTAACTGGAATACTCTAATCCATCTCTCAGACTCCAATATCAGGAACACTCTAAACTCTCCCTCACATCTCCTGTATCATCAGCACTCTAATCTCTCTCTCACTCTCTTGTATCTGGAAAACACTAATTCCACTCTCACACTCCTGTATCTTGTACACTCTCCTCCCTCTCCCACACTCCTGTATCTGGTACACTCTAATGCATCTCTCAAAGTCCGGTATCTGGAACACTCTACTCCCTCTCACACTCTCCTGTATCTGGAACACTCTAATCACTCTCTCAGACTGATGTATCTGGAACACTCTAATCATTTTCTCACACTCCTGTATCAGGAGCACTCTAATCCCTCTCTCACACTCCTGTATCTGGAACACTCTAATCCCTCTCTCGCACTCTTTATCTGGAACACTCTAATCCTTCTTTCACATTCCTGTATCAGGAGCACTTTAATCCCTCTCTCACACTACTGTATCTGGAACAATCTTATCCTCCTCTCACACTCATGTATCGTGAACACTCTAATCCCTTTCTCTCACTCCTGTAAGTAGAACACACTAATCCCTCTCTCTAAATCCTGTCTCTGTAAAACTCTAATCCATCTCTCACAATCTTAAATCTGGAACACTCTATTTTGTCTCACACACTCCTGTATCTGGAACACTCTAATCCCACCCTCTCAATCCTGTGTCTGTAACACTCTAATCCCTCTCTCACACTCCTGTATCTGGAACACACTATTTCTCCTCTTGCACTCCTGTATCTGGAAGACTCTAATCCCTCTCTCACACTCCTGTATCTGGAACACTCTAATTGTTCTCTCATTCTCTTGTATCTGGAACACACTAATTCCACTCTCACACTCCTGTAAATGGTACACTCTCCCCCCTCTCCAACACTCCTGTATCTGGTACACTCTAATCCTTCTCTCAAGGTCCTGTGTCTGGAAAAATCTAATCCCTTTCTCACAATCCTGTATCTGGAACATGCTATTTCTTCTCTTGCACTCCTGTATCGGAAACACTCTAATCCCTCTCTCACGCGCTATTATCTGAAATAAACTAATTTCACTTTCACATTCCTGTACCTGGAACACACTAAACCCTGTTTCACAGTCTTGTATCTGGAACACTCTAATCCTTTACTCACAGTTCTGTATCTCGAACACTGTAATCCCTCTCTCGCACGCCTGTATCTGGAACATTGTAAACCCACTCCCACACTCCTGTAACTGAAACACACTAGTCCCTCTCTCACACTCGTTTGTCTGGAAAACACTAGTCCCTCTCTCACACTCCTGTATCTGGAACAGTCTAATGCCTTTCTCATGGTCCTTTATCTGGAACACTCTAATCCCTCTCTCAGACTTCTTTATCAGGAACACACTAATCCATCTCTCAAAGTCATGTATCTGGAACACTCTAATCCCCCTCAAACTCTCCTGTGTCTGGAACTCTCTAATCACTCTCTCAGACCGATGAATCTGGAACACTCTAATCATTCTCTCACACTCCTATATCACGAGCACTCTAATCCCTCTCTCGGACTCTTTATTTGGAACAACCTAATCCCTTTCTCACTCTCCTGTATGGAACAATCTAAACATTTTCTCAGGCTGCTGCATCTGGAACATTCTAATGCCTCTCTCACGGTACTTTATCTGGAATACTCTAATCCCTCTCTCAGACTCCTATATCTGGAACACTCTAAACTCTCTCTCACTCTCTTGTACCTGGAACACACTAATTCCACTTTCACACTCCTGTATCTACAACACTACCCTCCCTCTCTCACACTCCTGTACCTGGTACACAATAATCCCTCTCTCACTCTCCTGTATCAGCAACACTCTAATCACCCTCTCAGATTTATGTATCTGGAACACTCTAATCCCTCTCTCACACTCTGTATCTGGAACAAACTAATCACTTTCTCATTCTCCTGTAGCTGGAACATAATAAAGCTTCTCCCACAATTCTGTATCTGACCAATAAAATCACTATCTCACAGTCCTGTATCAGGAACAGTCTAATGCCTCTCTCCGACACCTTTATCTGGAACAATCTAATCCATTTCTCACACTCGTGCAACTGGGACACTTTAGGCCCTTGCGAACACTCCTGTGTTCGCAATACACTAGTCCCTCTCTCAACCTCCTGTATCTGGAACATTCTAATCCATCTCTCACACTACAGTGACTGCAACACACTAGTCCCTGTCTCACACTCCTGGGTGTGGAACAAACTAATTCCTCTCTCACACTCCTGTATCTGGAACACTGTATACTGTCTCTCACACGCCTGTATCTAGAATAATCTAATACCACCCTATAAATATTGTATCTGTAACACTCTAATCCCTCTCTCACACACCTGTATCTGGAACACTCTAATGCCTCTCTCACGGTCCTTTATCTGGAATACTCTAAACCCTCTCTTACATATCTGTAACTGGAACTTACTAATCACATTCTCACTCTCCTGTACCTGGAACATACTAATCCTTCTCCCATAATTCTGTGTTTGGAATAATATAATTCCTCTCTCATCGTCCTTTATCTGGAACAGTCTAATAACTCTCTCTAATGCCTGTATCTGGAACAATCAAATCCCTCTTTCACACTCCTTCAACTGGAACACACTAGTCCCTCTCTCACACTCCTGTGTCTGGAACACACTAGTCCCTCTCTCACACTCCTGTTTCTGGAACAAATGAATCCCTCTCTCACACTGCTGTTTCTGGAACACTCTATTCCACCTCTCACACAGCTGTATGTGGAAAACTCACATTCCTCTTTTACAATCTGTATATGGAACCAACTAATCACGTTCTCGCTCTCCTGTACATGGAACATACTAAGCCTGCTCCCACAATTCTGTGTCTGGAACAAAATAATCCCTCTCTCACAGTCCTGTATCTGAAACAATCTAATCCCTCTCTTGCACTCCTGTATCTGGTACACACTAGTCACTCCCTCACATTCCTGGGTCTGGAACAAACTAATCCTTCTCTCACATTCCTGTATCTGAAACAGTCTAATCCCTCTCCCTCACTCCTGTATCTGGAACAATCTAATCTCTCTCTCACTCTCTTGTATCTGGAACACACTAATTCCACTCTCGCAATCCTGTATCTGGTTAACTCTCCTCCCTCTCCCACACTCCTGTATCTTAAACAAACTAATCCCTCTCTTACACTCCTGTATCTGGAACACACTCGTCCTTCTCTCACATTCCTGGGTCTGGAACACTCTAATCCTCCTCTCACACTCTTGTAACACAAACTCTCTAAACCCTCTCTCGCACTCCTGCAAGTAGAACACACTAATCCATCCCTCTCAATCCTGTCTCTGTAACACTCTAATCCCTCTCTCAGACTCTTAAATCCGGAACACTCTATTTTGACTCTCGCACTCCTGTATATGGAACACTCTAATCCCTATGTCTCATTCTTGTGTCTGTACAATTTAATACCTCTCTCGCACTCATGTATCTGGAACACACTATTTATTCTCTTGCAATGCTGCATCTGGAACACACTAATCCATCTCTCTCTCAATCCTTTGCTTGTTACACTCTAATCATTCTCTTACACTCTTAAATCTGGAACCAACTATTTTGTCTATTGTACTCCTGTATCTGGAACACTCTAATCCCTCCCTCTCAATCCTGTGTCTGTAACATTCTAATCCCTCTCTCACACTCCTGTATCTGGAACACACTAGTTCTTCTCTTGCACTCCTGTATTGGGTACACTCTAATCCCTCTCTGACTCTCTAGTATCTAAAATAAACTAATTTCACTGTCACATTCCTGTATCTGGTACACTCTAATCCCTCTCTCATACTTTGTATCTGGAGCAAACTAATCACTTTCTCATTCTCCTGTACCTGGAACATAATGATGCTTCTCCCACAATTCTGTGTCTGGAGCAATATAATCCCACTCTCATAGTCCTGTATCAGGAACAGTCTAATACCTCTCTCTGACGCACATATCTGGAACAATCTAAGCCCCCTCTCACACTCCTTCAACTGGAACACACTAGTCCCTCTCTCACACTCCTGGGTCTGGAACAAACTAATCCCTCTCTCACACTCCTGTTTCTGGAACACTCTATTCCACCTCTCACACACCTGTATGTGGAAAACTCTAATTCCTCTTTTACACTTTGTATCCGGAACCAACTTATCATTTTCTCGCTCTCCTGTACCTGGAATATGCTAAGCCTGCTCCCAAAATTCTGTGTCTGGAACAAAATAATTCCTCTCTCACAGTCCTATATGTGGAACAATCTAATCTCTCTCTGACTCTCTTGTATCTAGAACGACTAATTCCACTCTCACACTCCTGTATCTGGTACACTCTCCTCCCACTCCCACACTCCTCTATCTGACTCAATCTAATCCCTCTCTTACACTCCTGTATCTTGAACACATTAGTCCCTCCCTCACATTCCTGGCTCTGGAACAAACTAATCCTTCTCTCACATTCCTGTATCTAGAACACTCTAATCCCTCCCCCTCACTGCTGTATCTGGAACAATCTAATCTCTCTCTCACTCTCTTGTACCTGGAACACACTAATTCCACTTTCGCACTCCTGTATCTGGTACAGTCTGCTCCTACTCCCACACTCCTGTATCTGAAACAACCTAATCCCTCTCTTACACTCCTGTATCTGGAACACACTAGTCCCTCTCTCACATTCCTGGGTCTGGAACACTCTTATCCTCCTCTCACACTGTTGTATCACAAACTCTCTAATTCCTCTCTCGCACTCCTGCAAGTATAATACACTAATCCATCCCTCTCAATCCTGACTCTGTAACAATCTAATCCCTCTCTCACACTCCTGTATCTGGAACACACTATTTATTCTCTTGCAATCCTGTATCTGGAACACACTAATCCCTCTCACTCAATCCTCTGCTTGTAACACACTAATCATTCTCTTACAGTCTTAAATCTGGAACCAACTGTTTGTCTATCGTACTCCTGTATCTGGAACACTCTAATCCCTCCCTCTCAATCCTGTGTCTGCAACATTCTAATCCCTCTCTCACACTCCTGTATCTGGAACACATTATTTCTTCTCTTGCACTCCTGTATCAGGCAGAGTCTAATACCACACTCAGACATCTGTATCTGAAACAATCTAATCCCTTTCTCACACTCCTGCAACTGGAACACATTAGTCCCTCTCGCACACTCCTGTGACTGCAACAATCTTGTCCCTCTCTTACACTCCTGTATCTGGAACAAACTAATCCCTCTCTCACACTCCTGTATCTGGAACACTCTATTCTGCCTCTCACGCACCTGTATCTACAATAATCTAATTCTTCCCTCTCAATACTGTGTCTGTAACACTCTAATCCCTCTCTCACACTCCTGCATCTGGAACACTCTAATGCCCCTCTCACGGTCCTTTATCTGGAATACTCTAATCCCTCACTCAGGCTCCTATGTCTGGAACACTCTAATCCCTCTCTCACACTCCTGTATATGGAATACTCTAATCCCTCTCTCACACTCCTGTATCTGAAACAAACTATTCACTTTCTCACTGTCCTGTACCTGGAACATACTAATCCTTCTCCCATAATTCTGTGTTTGGAATAATGTATGTGGAAAACTTTAATTCCTCTTTTACACTCTGTATCTGGAACCAACTAATCACTTTCTCGTTCTCCTGTACCTGGAACATACTAAGCCTGCACCCACATTTCTGTGTCTGGAACAAAATAATCCCTCTCTCACAGTCCTGTATCTGGAACAATCTAATCTCTCTCTCACTCTCTTGTATCTGGAACACACTAATTCCACTCTCACACTCCTGTATCTGGTACACTCTCCTCCCTCTCCCACACTCCTGTATCTGAAACAATCTAATACCTCTCTTACGCTCCTGTATCTGGTACACACTAGTCCCTCCCTCACATTCCTGGGTCTGGAACAAACTAATCCTTCTCTCACATTCCTGTATCTAGAACACTCTAATCCCTCTCCCTCACTCCTGTATCTGGAACAAACTAATCCATCTCTTACACTCCTGTATCTGGAAAAAACTAGTCCCTCTCTCACATTCCTGGGTCTGGAACACTCTTATCCTCCTCTCACACTCTTGTATCACAAACTCTCTAATCCCTTTCTCGCACTCCTGCAGGTAGAACACACTAATCCATCCCTCTCATTCCTGTGTCTGTAACAATCTAATCCCTCTCTCACACTCCTGCATCTGGAAAATACTATTTCTTCTCTTGCACTCATGTATTGGGTACACTCTAATACCTCTCTGACTCTCTAGTATCTGAAATAAACTAATTTCACTGTCACATTCCTGTATCAGGTACACTCTAATCCCTCTCTCACTCTCTAGTATCTGACATAAACTAATTTCACTGTCACATTCCTGTTTCTGGTACACTCTAATCCCTCTCTCATACTTTGTATCTGGAACAAACAAATCACTTTCTCATTCTCCTTTACCTGGAACATAATGATGCTGCTCCCACAATTCTGTGTCCAGAGCAATATAATCCCACTCTCATAGTCCTGTATCAGGAACAGTCTATTACCTCTCTCCGACGCCTTAATCTGGAACAATCTAATCCCTCTCTCACACTCCTTCAACTGGAACACACTAGACACTCTCTCACACTCCTGGGTCTGGAAGAAACTAATCCCTCTCTCACACTCCTGTTTCTGGAACACTCTATTCCATCACTCACACACCTGTATATGAAATATTCTAATTCCTCTTTTACACTCTGTATCAGGAACCAACTAATCACTTTCGAGCTCTCCTGTACCTGGAATATGCTAAGCCTGCTCCCAAAATTCTCTGCCTGGAACAAAATAATCCCTCTCGCACAGTCCTGTATCTGGAACAAACAAATCCAGAAACAAACTAATCCCTCTCTTACACTCCTGTATCTGGTACACACTAGTCCCTCTCTCACATTCCTGTGTCTGGAACAAACTGGTCCCTCTCTCACACTCCTGGGTCTGGAACAAACTAATCCATCTCTCACACTCCTGTGTCTGGAACTCTCTATTCCATCTCTCACAAACCTATATGTGGAATACTCTAATTCCTCTTTTACACTCTATCTGGAACTAACTAAACACTTTCTCGCTCTCCTGTACCTGGAACATACTAAGCCTGCTCCCAAAAGTCTGTGCCTGGAACAAGATAATCCCTCTCTCACAGTCCTGTATCTGGAACAATCTAATCTCTCTCTGACTCTCTTGTATCTGGAACCATTAATTCCACTCCCCAACTCCTGTATCTGGTACACTCTCCTCCCACTCCCACACTCCTGAATCTGAAACAATCTAATCTCTCTCTTACACTCCTGTATCTGGAACACACTAGTCCGTCCCTCACATTCCTGGGTCTGGAACAAACTAATCCTTCTGTCACATTCCTGTATCTAGAACACTCTAATCCCTCTCCCTCACTCCTCTGTCTGGAACAATCTAATCTCTCTCTCTCACTCTCTTGTATCTGGAAAACACTAATCCCACTCTCGCACTCATATATCTGGTACACTCTCCTCCCTCACCCACACTCCTGTATCAGAAACAACCTAATCCCTCTCTTAAACTCCTGTATCTGGAACACACTAGAAATTCTCTCACATTCCTGGGTCTGGAAAATTCTTATCCTCCTCTCACACTCTTGTATCACAAACTCTCTAATCCCTCTCTCGCACTCCTGCAAGTAGAACACACTAAACCATCCCTCTCAATCCTGTCTCTGTAACAATCTAATCCCTCTCTCACACTCCTGTTTCTGGAACACACTATTTATTCTCTTGCAATCCTGTATCTGGAACACACTAATCCCTCTCTCTCAATCCTCTGCTTGTTACACTCTAATCATTCTCTTACACTCTTAAATCTGGAACCAACTATTTTGTCTATTATACTCCTGTATATGGAACACTGTAATCCCTCGCTCTCAATCCTGTGTCTGTAACATTCTAATCCCTCTCTCACACTCCTGTATCTGGAACACACTATTTCTTCTCTTGCACTCCTGTTTCGGGTACACTCTAATCCCTCTCCGACTCTCTAGTATCTGAAATAAACTAATTTCACTGTCACAGTCCTGTATCAGGTACACTCTAATCCCTCTCTCACTCTCTAGTATCTGAAATAAACTAATTTCACTGTCACATTCCTGTACCTGGTGCACCCTGATCCCTCTCTCATACTTTGTATCTGGAACAAACTAATCACTTTCTCATTCTCCTGTACCTGGAACATAATGATGCTTCTCCCACAATTCTGTGTCAAGAGCAATATAATCCCACTCTCACAATCCTGTATCAGGAACAGTCTATTACCTCTCTCAGGCAACTGTATCTGGAACAATCTAATCCCTTTCTCACACTCCTGCAACTGGAACACATTAGTCCCTCTTGCACACTCCTGTGTCCGCAACACACTAGTCCCTGTCTCACACTCCTGTATCCGGAACACTCTAACCACTCTCTCACACTCCTGCGACTGCAACACACTAGTCCCTGTCTCACCCTCCTGGGTGTGGAACAAACTAATCCCTCTCTCACACTCCTGAATCTGGAACACTCTATTCTGCCTCTCACACGCCTGTATCTACAATGATCTAATACCTCCCTCTCAATACTGTGTCTGTAACACTCTAATCCCTCTCTCACACTCCTGCAACTGGAACACTCTAATGCCTCTCTCACGGTCCTTTTCCTGGAATACTCTAATCCCTCTCTCAGGCTCCTATATCTGGAACACTCTAGTTCCTCTCTCACACTCCTGTATATGGAATACTCTAATCCGTCTCTCACACTCTGTATCTGAAACAAACTAACACTTTCTCTCTCTCCTGTACCTGGAACATACTAATCCTTCTCCCATAATCTTGTGTTTGGAATAATATAATTCCTCTCTCACCGTCCTTTATCTGGAACAGTCTAATACCACTCTCTGACGCCTGTATCTGGAACAATCTAATCCCTCTCTCACACCTCTTCAACTGGAACACACTATTCCCTCTCTCACATTCCTGTGTCTGGAACACACTGGTCCCTCTCTCACACTCCTGGGTCTGGAACAAACTAATCCATCTCTCACACTCCTGTGTCTGGAACTCTCTATTCCATCTCTCACAAACCTATATGTGGAATACTCTAATTCCTCTTTTACACTCTATCTGGAACTAACTAAACACTTTCTCGCTCTCCTGTACCTGGAACATACTAAGCCTGCTCCCAAAAGTCTGTGCCTGGAACAAAATAATCCCTCTCTCACAGTCCTGTATCTGGAACAATCTAATCTCTCTCTGACTCTCTTGTATCTGGAACCATTAATTCCACTCCCCAACTCCTGTATCTGGTACACTCTCCTCCCACTCCCACACTCCTGAATCTGAAACAATCTAATCTCTCTCTTACACTCCTGTATCTGGAACACACTAGTCCGTCCCTCACATTCCTGGGTCTGGAACAAACTAATCCTTCTGTCACATTCCTGTATCTAGAACACTCTAATCCCTCTCCCTCACTCCTCTGTCTGGAACAATCTAATCTCTCTCTCACTCTCTTGTATCTGGAAAACACTAATCCCACTCTCGCACTCATATATCTGGTACACTCTCCTCCCTCTCCCACACTCCTGTATCAGAAACAACCTAATCCCTCTCTTAAACTCCTGTATCTGGAACACACTAGAAACTCTCTCACATTCCTGGGTCTGGAAAATTCTTATCCTCCTCTCACACTCTTGTATCACAAACTCTCTAATCCCTCTCTCGCACTCCTGCAAGTAGAACACACTAAACCATCCCTCTCAATCCTGTCTCTGTAACAATCTAATCCCTCTCTCACACTCCTGTTTCTGGAACACACTATTTATTCTCTTGCAATCCTGTATCTGGAACACACTAATCCCTCTCTCTCAATCCTCTGCTTGTTACACTCTAATCATTCTCTTACACTCTTAAATCTGGAACCAACTATTTTGTCTATTATACTCCTGTATATGGAACACTGTAATCCCTCGCTCTCAATCCTGTGTCTGTAACATTCTAATCCCTCTCTCACACTCCTGTATCTGGAACACACTATTTCTTCTCTTGCACTCCTGTTTCGGGTACACTCTAATCCCTCTCCGACTCTCTAGTATCTGAAATAAACTAATTTCACTGTCACGGTCCTGTATCAGGTACACTCTAATCCCTCTCTCACTCTCTAGTATCTGAAATAAACTAATTTCACTGTCACATTCCTGTACCTGGTGCACCCTAATCCCTCTCTCATACTTTGTATCTGGAACAAACTAATCACTTTCTCATTCTCCTGTACCTGGAACATAATGATGCTTCTCCCACAATTCTGTGTCAAGAACAATATAATCCCACTCTCACAATCCTTTATCAGGAACAGTCTATTACCTCTCTCAGGCAACTGTATCTGGAACAATCTAATCCCTTTCTCACACTCCTGCAACTGGAACACATTAGTCCCTCTTGCACACTCCTGTGTCCGCAACACACTAGTCCCTCTCTCACACTCCTGTATCCGGAACACTCTAACCACTCTCTCACACTCCTGCGACTGCAACACACTAGTCCCTGTCTCACCCTCCTGGGTGTGGAACAAACTAATCCCTCTCTCACACTCCTGAATCTGGAACACTCTAATGATCTAATACCTCCCTCTCAATACTGTGCCTGTAACACTCTAATCCCTCTCTCACACTCCTGCAACTGGAACACTCTAATGACTCTCTCACGGTCCTTTTCCTGGAATACTCTAATCCCTCTCTCAGGCTCCTATATCTGGAACACTCTAGTTCCTCTCTCACACTCCTGTATATGGAATACTCTAATCCATCTCTCACACTCTGTATCTGAAACAAACTAATCACTTTCTCTCTCTCCTGTACCTGGAACATACTAATCCTTCTCCCATAATCTTGTGTTTGGAATAATATAATTCCTCTCTCACCGTCCTTTATCTGGAACAGTCTAATACCACTCTCTGACGCCTGTATCTGGAACAATCTAATCCCTCTCTCACACCTCTTCAACTGGAACACACTATTCCCTCTCTCACATTCCTGTGTCTGGAACACACTGGTCCCTCTCTCACACTCCTGGGTCTGGAACAAACTAATCCATCTCTCACACTCCTGTGTCTGGAACTCTCTATTCCATCTCTCACAAACCTATATGTGGAATACTCTAATTCCTCTTTTACACTCTATCTGGAACTAACTAAACACTTTCTCGCTCTCCTGTACCTGGAACATACTAAGCCTGCTCCCAAAAGTCTGTGCCTGGAACAAAATAATCCCTCTCTCACAGTCCTGTATCTGGAACAATCTAATCTCTCTCTGACTCTCTTGTATCTGGAACCATTAATTCCACTCCCCAACTCCTGTATCTGGTACACTCTCCTCCCACTCCCACACTCCTGAATCTGAAACAATCTAATCTCTCTCTTACACTCCTGTATCTGGAACACACTAGTCCGTCCCTCACATTCCTGGGTCTGGAACAAACTAATCCTTCTGTCACATTCCTGTATCTAGAACACTCTAATCCCTCTCCCTCACTCCTCTGTCTGGAACAATCTAATCTCTCTCTCACTCTCTTGTATCTGGAAAACACTAATCCCACTCTCGCACTCATATATCTGGTACACTCTCCTCCCTCTCCCACACTCCTGTATCAGAAACAACCTAATCCCTCTCTTAAACTCCTGTATCTGGAACACACTAGAAACTCTCTCACATTCCTGGGTCTGGAAAATTCTTATCCTCCTCTCACACTCTTGTATCACAAACTCTCTAATCCCTCTCTCGCACTCCTGCAAGTAGAACACACTAAACCATCCCTCTCAATCCTGTCTCTGTAACAATCTAATCCCTCTCTCACACTCCTGTTTCTGGAACACACTATTTATTCTCTTGCAATCCTGTATCTGCAACACACTAATCCCTCTCTCTCAATCCTCTGCTTGTTACACTCTAATCATTCTCTTACACTCTTAAATCTGGAACCAACTATTTTGTCTATTATACTCCTGTATATGGAACACTGTAATCCCTCGCTCTCAATCCTGTGTCTGTAACATTCTAATCCCTCTCTCACACTCCTGTATCTGGAACACACTATTTCTTCTCTTGCACTCCTGTTTCGGGTACACTCTAATCCCTCTCCGACTCTCTAGTATCTGAAATAAACTAATTTCACTGTCACGGTCCTGTATCAGGTACACTCTAATCCCTCTCTCACTCTCTAGTATCTGAAATAAACTAATTTCACTGTCACATTCCTGTACCTGGTGCACCCTAATCCCTCTCTCATACTTTGTATCTGGAACAAACTAATCACTTTCTCATTCTCCTGTACCTGGAACATAATGATGCTTCTCCCACAATTCTGTGTCAAGAACAATATAATCCCACTCTCACAATCCTTTATCAGGAACAGTCTATTACCTCTCTCAGGCAACTGTATCTGGAACAATCTAATCCCTTTCTCACACTCCTGCAACTGGAACACATTAGTCCCTCTTGCACACTCCTGTGTCCGCAACACACTAGTCCCTCTCTCACACTCCTGTATCCGGAACACTCTAACCACTCTCTCACACTCCTGCGACTGCAACACACTAGTCCCTGTCTCACCCTCCTGGGTGTGGAACAAACTAATCCCTCTCTCACACTCCTGAATCTGGAACACTCTAATGATCTAATACCTCCCTCTCAATACTGTGCCTGTAACACTCTAATCCCTCTCTCACACTCCTGCAACTGGAACACTCTAATGACTCTCTCACGGTCCTTTTCCTGGAATACTCTAATCCCTCTCTCAGGCTCCTATATCTGGAACACTCTAGTTCCTCTCTCACACTCCTGTATATGGAATACTCTAATCCATCTCTCACACTCTGTATCTGAAACAAACTAATCACTTTCTCTCTCTCCTGTACCTGGAACATACTAATCCTTCTCCCATAATCTTGTGTTTGGAATAATATAATTCCTCTCTCACCGTCCTTTATCTGGAACAGTCTAATACCACTCTCTGACGCCTGTATCTGGAACAATCTAATCCCTCTCTCACACCTCTTCAACTGGAACACACTATTCCCTCTCTCACATTCCTGTGTCTGGAACACACTGGTCCCTCTCTCACACTCCTGGGTCTGGAACAAACTAATCCATCTCTCACACTCCTGTGTCTGGAACTCTCTATTCCATCTCTCACAAACCTATATGTGGAATACTCTAATTCCTCTTTTACACTCTATCTGGAACTAACTAAACACTTTCTCGCTCTCCTGTACCTGGAACATACTAAGCCTGCTCCCAAAAGTCTGTGCCTGGAACAAAATAATCCCTCTCTCACAGTCCTGTATCTGGAACAATCTAATCTCTCTCTGACTCTCTTGTATCTGGAACCATTAATTCCACTCCCCAACTCCTGTATCTGGTACACTCTCCTCCCACTCCCACACTCCTGAATCTGAAACAATCTAATCTCTCTCTTACACTCCTGTATCTGGAACACACTAGTCCGTCCCTCACATTCCTGGGTCTGGAACAAACTAATCCTTCTGTCACATTCCTGTATCTAGAACACTCTAATCCCTCTCCCTCACTCCTCTGTCTGGAACAATCTAATCTCTCTCTCACTCTCTTGTATCTGGAAAACACTAATCCCACTCTCGCACTCATATATCTGGTACACTCTCCTCCCTCTCCCACACTCCTGTATCAGAAACAACCTAATCCCTCTCTTAAACTCCTGTATCTGGAACACACTAGAAACTCTCTCACATTCCTGGGTCTGGAAAATTCTTATCCTCCTCTCACACTCTTGTATCACAAACTCTCTAATCCCTCTCTCGCACTCCTGCAAGTAGAACACACTAAACCATCCCTCTCAATCCTGTCTCTGTAACAATCTAATCCCTCTCTCACACTCCTGTTTCTGGAACACACTATTTATTCTCTTGCAATCCTGTATCTGGAACACACTAATCCCTCTCTCTCAATCCTCTGCTTGTTACACTCTAATCATTCTCTTACACTCTTAAATCTGGAACCAACTATTTTGTCTATTATACTCCTGTATATGGAACACTGTAATCCCTCGCTCTCAATCCTGTGTCTGTAACATTCTAATCCCTCTCTCACACTCCTGTATCTGGAACACACTATTTCTTCTCTTGCACTCCTGTTTCGGGTACACTCTAATCCCTCTCCGACTCTCTAGTATCTGAAATAAACTAATTTCACTGTCACGGTCCTGTATCAGGTACACTCTAATCCCTCTCTCACTCTCTAGTATCTGAAATAAACTAATTTCACTGTCACATTCCTGTACCTGGTGCACCCTAATCCCTCTCTCATACTTTGTATCTGGAACAAACTAATCACTTTCTCATTCTCCTGTACCTGGAACATAATGATGCTTCTCCCACAATTCTGTGTCAAGAGCAATATAATCCCACTCTCACAATCCTGTATCAGGAACAGTCTATTACCTCTCTCAGGCAACTGTATCTGGAACAATCTAATCCCTTTCTCACACTCCTGCAACTGGAACACATTAGTCCCTCTTGCACACTCCTGTGTCCGCAACACACTAGTCCCTCTCTCACACTCCTGTATCCGGAACACTCTAACCACTCTCTCACACTCCTGCGACTGCAACACACTAGTCCCTGTCTCACCCTCCTTGGTGTGGAACAAACTAATCCCTCTCTCACACTCCTGAATCTGGAACACTCTAATGATCTAATACCTCCCTCTCAATACTGTGCCTGTAACACTCTAATCCCTCTCTCACACTCCTGCAACTGGAACACTCTAATGACTCTCTCACGGTCCTTTTCCTGGAATACTCTAATCCCTCTCTCAGGCTCCTATATCTGGAACACTCTAGTTCCTCTCTCACACTCCTGTATATGGAATACTCTAATCCATCTCTCACAGTCTGTATCTGAAACAAACTAATCACTTTCTCTCTCTCCTGTACCTGGAACATACTAATCCTTATCCCATAATCTTGCGTTTGGAATAATATAATCCCTCTCTCACCGTCCTTTATCTGGAACTGTCTAATACCACTCTCTGACGCCTGTATCTGGAACAATCTAATCCCTCTCTCACACCTCTTCAACTGGAACACACTATTCCCTCTCTCACATTCCTGTGTCTGGAACACACTGGTCCCTCTCTCACACTCCTGGGTCTGGAACAAACTAATCCATCTCTCACACTCCTGTGTCTGGAACTCTCTATTCCATCTCTCACAAACCTATATGTGGAATACTCTAATTCCTCTTTTACACTCTATCTGGAACTAACTAAACACTTTCTCGCTCTCCTGTACCTGGAACATACTAAGCCTGCTCCCAAAAGTCTGTGCCTGGAACAAAATAATCCCTCTCTCACAGTCCTGTATCTGGAACAATCTAATCTCTCTCTGACTCTCTTGTATCTGGAACCATTAATTCCACTCCCCAACTCCTGTATCTGGTACACTCTCCTCCCACTCCCACACTCCTGAATCTGAAACAATCTAATCTCTCTCTTACACTCCTGTATCTGGAACACACTAGTCCGTCCCTCACATTCCTGGGTCTGGAACAAACTAATCCTTCTGTCACATTCCTGTATCTAGAACACTCTAATCCCTCTCCCTCACTCCTCTGTCTGGAACAATCTAATCTCTCTCTCACTCTCTTGTATCTGGAAAACACTAATCCCACTCTCGCACTCATATATCTGGTACACTCTCCTCCCTCTCCCACACTCCTGTATCAGAAACAACCTAATCCCTCTCTTAAACTCCTGTATCTGGAACACACTAGAAACTCTCTCACATTCCTGGGTCTGGAAAATTCTTATCCTCCTCTCACACTCTTGTATCACAAACTCTCTAATCCCTCTCTCGCACTCCTGCAAGTAGAACACACTAAACCATCCCTCTCAATCCTGTCTCTGTAACAATCTAATCCCTCTCTCACACTCCTGTTTCTGGAACACACTATTTATTCTCTTGCAATCCTGTATCTGGAACACACTAATCCCTCTCTCTCAATCCTCTGCTTGTTACACTCTAATCATTCTCTTACACTCTTAAATCTGGAACCAACTATTTTGTCTATTATACTCCTGTATATGGAACACTGTAATCCCTCGCTCTCAATCCTGTGTCTGTAACATTCTAATCCCTCTCTCACACTCCTGTATCTGGAACACACTATTTCTTCTCTTGCACTCCTGTATCGGGTACACTCTAATCCCTCTCCGACTCTCTAGTATCTGAAATAAACTAATTTCACTGTCACGGTCCTGTATCAGGTACACTCTAATCCCTCTCTCACTCTCTAGTATCTGAAATAAACTAATTTCACTGTCACATTCCTGTACCTGGTGCACCCTAATCCCTCTCTCATACTTTGTATCTGGAACAAACTAATCACTTTCTCATTCTCCTGTACCTGGAACATAATGATGCTTCTCCCACAATTCTGTGTCAAGAGCAATATAATCCCACTCTCACAATCCTGTATCAGGAACAGTCTATTACCTCTCTCAGGCAACTGTATCTGGAACAATCTAATCCCTTTCTCATACTCCTGCAACTGGAACACACTAGTCCCTCTTGCACACTCCTGTGTCCGCAACACACTAGTCCCTCTCTCACACTCCTGTAACCGGAACACTCAAACCACTCTCTCACACTCCTGCGACTGCAACACACTAGTCCCTGTCTCACCCTCCTGGGTGTGGAACAAACTAATCCCTCTCTCACACTCCTGCAACTGGAACACTCTCATGACTCTCTCACGGTCCTTTTCCTGGAATACTCTAATCCCTCTCTCAGGCTCCTATATCTGGAACACTCTAGTTCCTCTCTCACACTCCTGTATATGGAATACTCTAATCCATCTCTCACACTCTGTATCTGAAACAAACTAATCACTTTCTCTCTCTCCTGTACCTGGAACATACTAATCCTTCTCCCATAATCTTGCGTTTGGAATAATATAATCCCTCTCTCACCGTCCTTTATCTGGAACTGTCTAATACCACTCTCTGACGCCTGTATCTGGAACAATCTAATCCCTCTCTCACACCTCTTCAACTGGAACACACTATTCCCTCTCTCACATTCCTGTGTCTGGAACACACTGGTCCCTCTCTCACACTCCTGGGTCTGGAACAAACTAATCCATCTCTCACACTCCTGTGTCTGGAACTCTCTATTCCATCTCTCACAAACCTATATGTGGAATACTCTAATTCCTCTTTTACAGTCTATCTGGAACTAACTAAACACTTTCTCGCTCTCCTGTACCTGGAACATACTAAGCCTGCTCCCAAAAGTCTGTGCCTGGAACAAAATAATCCCTCTCTCACAGTCCTGTATCTGGAACAATCTAATCTCTCTCTGACTCTCTTGTATCTGGAACCATTAATTCCACTCCCCAACTCCTGTATCTGGTACACTCTCCTCCCACTCCCACACTCCTGAATCTGAAACAATCTAATCTCTATCTTACACTCCTGTATCTGGAACACACTAGTCCGTCCCTCACATTCCTGGGTCTGGAACAAACTAATCCTTCTGTCACATTCCTGTATCTAGAACACTCTAATCCCTCTCCCTCACTCCTCTATCTGGAACAATCTAATCTCTCTCTCACTCTCTTGTATCTGGAAAACACTAATCCCACTCTCGCACTCATATATCTGGTACACCCTCCTCCCTCTCCCACACTCCTGTATCAGAAACAACCTAATCCCTCTCTTAAACTCCTGTATCTGGAACACACTAGAAACTCTCTCACATTCCTGGGTCTGGAAAATTCTTATCCTCCTCTCACACTCTTGTATCACAAACTCTCTAATCCCGCTCTCGCACTCCTGCAAGTAGAACACACTAAACCATCCCTCTCAATCCTGTCTCTGTAACAATCTAATCCCTCTCTCACACTCCTGTTTCTGGAACACACTATTTATTCTCTTGCAATCCTGTATCTGGAACACACTAATCCCTCTCTCTCAATCCTCTGCTTGTTACACTCTAATCATTCTCTTACACTCTTAAATCTGGAACCAACTATTTTGTCTATTATACTCCTGTATATGGAACACTGTAATCCTTCGCTCTCAATCCTATGTCTGTAACATTCTAATCCCTCTCTCACACTCCTGTATCTGGAACACACTATTTCTTCTCTTGCACTCCTGTTTCGGGTACACTCTAATCCCTCTCCGACTCTCTAGTATCTGAAGTAAACTAATTTCACTGTCACGGTCCTGTATCAGGTACACTCTAATCCCTCTCTCACTCTCTAGTATCTGAAATAAACTAATTTCACTGTCACATTCCTGTACCTGGTGCACCCTAATCCCTCTCTCATACTTTGTATCTGGAACAAACTAATCACTTTCTCATTCTCCTGTACCTGGAACATAATGATGCTTCTCCCACAATTCTGTGTCAAGAGCAATATAATCCCACTCTCACAATCCTGTATCAGGAACAGTCTATTACCTCTCTCAGGCAACTGTATCTGGAACAATCTAATCCCTTTCTCTCACTCCTGCAACTGGAACACATTAGTCCCACTTGCACACTCCTGTGTCCGCAACACACTAGTCCCTCTCTCACACTCCTGTATCCGGAACACTCTAACCACTCTCTCACACTCCTGCGACTCCAACACACTAGTCCCTGTCTCACCCTCCTGGGTGTGGAACAAACTAATCCCTCTCTCACACTCCTGAATCTGGAACACTCTATTCTGCCTCTCACACGCCTGTATCTACAATGATCTAATACCTCCCTCTCAATACTGTGTCTGTAACACTCTAATCCCTCTCTCACACTCCTGCAACTGGAACACTCTAATGCCTCTCTCACGGTCCTTTTCCTGGAATACTCTAATCCCTCTCTCAGGCTCCTATATCTGGAACACTCTAGTTCCTCTCTCACACTCCTGTATATGGAATACTCTAATCCGTCTCTCACACTCTGTATCTGAAACAAACTAATCACTTTCTCTCTCTCCTGTACCTGGAACGTACTAATCCTTCTCCCATAATCTTGTGTTTGGAATAATATAATCCCTCTCTCACCGTCCTTTATCTGGAACAGTCTAATACCACTCTCTGACGCCTGTATCTGGAACAATCTAATCCCTCTCTCACACCTCTTCAATTGGAACACACTATTCCCTCTCTCACATTCCTGTGTCTGGAACACACTGGTCCCTCTCTCACACTCCTGGGTCTGGAACAAACTAATCCATCTCTCACACTCCTGTGTCTGGAACTCTCTATTCCATCTCTCACAAACCTGTATGTGGAATACTCTAATTCCTCTTTTACACTCTATCTGGAACTAACTAAACACTTTCTCGCTCTCCTGTACCTGGAACATACTAAGCCTGCTCCCAAAAGTCTGTGTCTGGAACAAAATAATCCCTCTCTCACAGTCCTGTATCTGGAACAATCTAATCTCTCTCTGGCTCTCTTGTATCTGGAACCATTAATTCCACTCCCCAACTCCTGTATCTGGTACACTCTCCTCCCACTCCCACACTCCTGAATCTGAAACAATCTAATCTCTCTCTTACACTCCTGTATCTGGAACACACTAGTCCGTCCCTCACATTCCTGGGTCTGGAACAAACTAATCCTTCTGTCACATTCCTGTATCTAGAACACTCTAATCCCTCTCCCTCACTCCTCTGTCTGGAACAATCTAATCTCTCTCTCACTCTCTTGTATCTGGAAAACACTAATCCCACTCTCGCACTCATATATCTGGTACACTCTCCTCCCTCTCCCACACTCCTGTATCAGAAACAACCTAATCCCTCTCTTAAACTCCTGTATCTGGAACACACTAGAAACTCTCTCACATTCCTGGGTCTGGAAAATTCTTATCCTCCTCTCACACTCTTGTATCACAAACTCTCTAATCCCTCTCTCGCACTCCTGCACGTAGAACAAACTAAACCATCCCTCTCAATCCTGTCTCTGTAACAATCTAATCCCTCTCTCACACTCCTGTTTCTGGAACACACTATTTATTCTCTTGCAATCCTGTATCTGGAACACACTAATCCCTCTCTCTCAATCCTCTGCTTGTTACACTCTAATCATTCTCTTACACTCTTAAATCTGGAACCAACTATTTTGTCTATTATACTCCTGTATATGGAACAGTGTAATCCCTCGCTCTCAATCCTGTGTCTGTAACATTCTAATCCCTCTCTCACACTCCTGTATCTGGAACACACTATTTCTTCTCTTGCACTCCTGTTTCGGGTACACTCTAATCCCTCTCCGACTCTCTAGTATCTGAAATAAACTAATTTCACTGTCACGGTCCTGTATCAGGTACACTCTAATCCCTCTCTCACTCTCTAGTATCTGAAATAAACTAATTTCACTGTCACATTCCTGTACCTGGTGCACCCTAATCCCTCTCTCATACTTTGTATCTGGAACAAACTAATCACTTTCTCATTCTCCTGTACCTGGAACATAATGATGCTTCTCCCACAATTCTGTGTCAAGAGCAATATAATCCCACTCTCACAATCCTGTATCAGGAACAGTCTATTACCTCTCTCAGGCAACTGTATCTGGAACAATCTAATCCCTTTCACACACTCCTGCAACTGGAACACATTAGTCCCTCTTGCACACTCCTGTGTCCGCAACACACTAGTCCCTGTCTCTCACTCCTGTATCCGGAACACTCTAACCACTCTCTCACACTCCTGCGACTGCAACACACTAGTCCCTGTCTCACCCTCCTGGGTGTGGAACAAACTAATCCCTCTCTCACACTCCTGAATCTGGAACACTCTATTCTGCCTCTCACACGCCTGTATCTACAATGATCTAATACCTCCCTCTCAATACTGTGTCTGTAACACTCTAATCCCTCTCTCACACTCCTGCAACTGGAACACTCTAATGCCTCTCTCACGGTCCTTTTCCTGGAATACTCTAATCCCTCTCTCAGGCTCCTATATCTGGAACACTCTAGTTCCTCTCTCACACTCCTGTATATGGAATACTCTAATCCGTCTCTCACACTCTGTATCTGAAACAAACTAATCACTTTCTCTCTCTCCTGTACCTGGAACATACTAATGCTTCTCCCATAATCTTGTGTTTGGAATAATATAATCCCTCTCTCACCGTCCTTTATCTGGAACAGTCTAATACCACTCTCTGACGCCTGTATCTGGAACAATCTAATCCCTCTCTCACTCCTCTTCAACTGGAACACACTATTCCCTCTCTCACATTCCTGTGTCTGGAACACACTGGTCCCTCTCTCACACTCCTGGGTCTGGAACAAACTAATCCATCTCTCACACTCCTGTGTCTGGAACTCTCTATTCCATCTCTCACAAACCTATATGTGGAATACTCTAATTCCTCTTTTACACTCTATCTGCAACTAACTAAACAGTTTCTCGCTCTCCTGTACCTGGAACATACTAAGCCTGCTCCCAAAAGTCTGTGCCTGGAACAAAATAATCCCTCTCTCACAGTCCTGTATCTGGAACAATCTAATCTCTCTCTGACTCTCTTGTATCTGGAACCATTAATTCCACTCCCCAACTCCTGTATCTGGTACACTCTCCTCCCACTCCCACACTCCTGAATCTGAAACAATCTAATCTCTCTCTTACACTCCTGTATCTGGAACACACTAGTCCGTCCCTCACATTCCTGGGTCTGGAACAAACTAATCCTTCTGTCACATTCCTGTATCTAGAACACTCTAATCCCTCTCCCTCACTCCTCTGTCTGGAACAATCTAATCTCTCTCTCACTCTCTTGTATCTGGAAAACACTAATCCCACTCTCGCACTCATATATCTGGTACACTCTCCTCCCTCTCCCACACTCCTGTATCAGAAACAACCTAATCCCTCTCTTAAACTCCTGTATCTGGAACACACTAGAAACTCTCTCACATTCCTGGGTCTGGAAAATTCTTATCCTCCTCTCACACTCTTGTATCACAAACTCTCTAATCCCTCTCTCGCACTCCTGCAAGTAGAACACACTAAACCATCCCTCTCAATCATGTCTCTGTAACAATCTAATCCCTCTCTCACACTCCTGTTTCTGGAACACACTATTTATTCTCTTGCAATCCTGTATCTGGAACACACTAATCCCTCTCTCTCAATCCTCTGCTTGTTACACTCTAATCATTCTCTTACACTCTTAAATCTGGAACCAACTATTTTGTCTATTATACTCCTGTATATGGAACAGTGTAATCCCTCGCTCTCAATCCTGTGTCTGTAACATTCTAATCCCTCTCTCACACTCCTGTATCTGGAACACACTATTTCTTCTCTTGCACTCCTGTTTCGGGTACACTCTAATCCCTCTCCGACTCTCTAGTATCTGAAATAAACTAATTTCACTGTCACGGTCCTGTATCAGGTACACTCTAATCCCTCTCTCACTCTCTAGTATCTGAAATAAACTAATTTCACTGTCACATTCCTGTACCTGGTGCACCCTAATCCCTCTCTCATACTTTGTATCTGGAACAAACTAATCACTTTCTCATTCTCCTGTACCTGGAACATAATGATGCTTCTCCCACAATTCTGTGTCAAGAGCAATATAATCCCACTCTCACAATCCTGTATCAGGAACAGTCTATTACCTCTCTCAGGCAACTGTATCTGGAACAATCTAATCCCTTTCTCACACTCCTGCAACTGGAACACATTAGTCCCTCTTGCACACTCCTGTGTCCACAACACACTAGTCCCTCTCTCACACTCCTGTATCCGGAACACTCTAACCACTCTCTCACACTCCTGCGACTGCAACACACTAGTCCCTGTCTCACCCTCCTGGGTGTGGAACAAACTAATCACTTTCTCTCTCTCCTGTACCTGGAACATACTAATCCTTCTCCCATAATCTTGTGTTTGGAATAATATAATCCCTCTCTCACCGTCCTTTATCTGGAACAGTCTAATACCACTCTCTGACGCCTGTATCTGGAACAATCTAATCCCTCTCTCACACCTCTTCAACTGGAACACACTATTCCCTCTCTCACATTCCTGTGTCTGGAACACACTGGTCCCTCTCTCACACTCCTGGGTCTGGAACAAACTAATCCATCTCTCACACTCCTGTGTCTGGAACTCTCTATTCCATCTCTCACAAACCTATATGTGGAATACTCTAATTCCTCTTTTACACTCTATCTGGAACTAACTAAACACTTTCTCGCTCTCCTGTACCTGGAACATACTAAGCCTGCTCCCAAAAGTCTGTGCCTGGAACAAAATAATCCCTCTCTCACAGTCCTGTATCTGGAACAATCTAATCTCTCTCTGACTCTCTTGTATCTGGAACCATTAATTCCACTCCCCAACTCCTGTATCTGGTACACTCTCCTCCCACTCCCACACTCCTGAATCTGAAACAATCTAATCTCTCTCTTACACTCCTGTATCTGGAACACACTAGTCCGTCCCTCACATTCCTGGGTCTGGAACAAACTAATCCTTCTGTCACATTCCTGTATCTAGAACACTCTAATCCCTCTCCCTCACTCCTCTGTCTGGAACAATCTAATCTCTCTCTCACTCTCTTGTATCTGGAAAACACTAATCCCACTCTCGCACTCATATATCTGGTACACTCTCCTCCCTCTCCCACACTCCTGTATCAGAAACAACCTAATCCCTCTCTTAAACTCCTGTATCTGACACACTAGAAACTCTCTCACATTCCTGGGTCTGGAAAATTCTTATCCTCCTCTCACACTCTTGTATCACAAACTCTCTAATCCCTCTCTCGCACTCCTGCAAGTAGAACACACTAAACCATCCCTCCCAATCCTGTCTCTGTAACAATCTAATCCCTCTCTCACACTCCTGTTTCTGGAACACACTATTTATTCTCTTGCAATCCTGTATCTGGAACACACTAATCCCTCTCTCTCAATCCTCTGCTTGTTACACTCTAATCATTCTCTTACACTCTTAAATCTGGAACCAACTATTTTGTCTATTATACTCCTGTATATGGAACAGTGTAATCCCTCGCTCTCAATCCTGTGTCTGTAACATTCTAATCCCTCTCTCACACTCCTGTATCTGGAACACACTATTTCTTCTCTTGCACTCCTGTTTCGGGTACACTCTAATCCCTCTCCGACTCTCTAGTATCTGAAATAAACTAATTTCACTGTCACGGTCCTGTATCAGGTACACTCTAATCCCTCTCTCACTCTCTAGTATCTGAAATAAACTAATTTCACTGTCACATTCCTGTACCTGGTGCACCCTAATCCCTCTCTCATACTTTGTATCTGGAACAAACTAATCACTTTCTCATTCTCCTGTACCTGGAACATAATGATGCTTCTCCCACAATTCTGTGTCAAGAGCAATATAATCCCACTCTCACAATCCTGTATCAGGAACAGTCTATTACCTCTCTCAGGCAACTGTATCTGGAACAATCTAATCCCTTTCTCACACTCCTGCAACTGGAACACATTAGTCCCTCTTGCACACTCCTGTGTCCACAACACACTAGTCCCTGTCTCTCACTCCTGTATCCGGAACACTCTAACCACTCTCTCACACTCCTGCGACTGCAACACACTAGTCCCTGTCTCACCCTCCTGGGTGTGGAACAAACTAATCCCTCTCTCACACTCCTGAATCTGGAACACTCTATTCTGCCTCTCACACGCCTGTATCTACAATGATCTAATACCTCCCTCTCAATACTGTGTCTGTAACACTCTAATCCCTCTCTCACACTCCTGCAACTGGAACACTCTAATGCCTCTCTCACGGTCCTTTTCCTGGAATACTCTAATCCCTCTCTCAGGCTCCTATATCTGGAACACTCTAGTTCCTCTCTCACACTCCTGTATATGGAATACTCTAATCCGTCTCTCACACTCTGTATCTGAAACAAACTAATCACTTTCTCTCTCTCCTGTACCTGGAACATACTAATCCTTCTCCCATAATCTTGTGTTTGGAATAATATAATCCCTCTCTCACCGTCCTTTATCTGGAACAGTCTAATACCACTCTCTGACGCCTGTATCTGGAACAATCTAATCCCTCTCTCACACCTCTTCAACTGGAACACACTATTCCCTCTCTCACATTCCTGTGTCTGGAACACACTGGTCCCTCTCTCACACTCCTGGGTCTGGAACAAACTAATCCATCTCTCACACTCCTGTGTCTGGAACTCTCTATTCCATCTCTCACAAACCTATATGTGGAATACTCTAATTCCTCTTTTACACTCTATCTGGAACTAACTAAACACTTTCTCGCTCTCCTGTACCTGGAACATACTAAGCCTGCTCCCAAAAGTCTGTGCCTGGAACAAAATAATCCCTCTCTCACAGTCCTGTATCTGGAACAATCTAATCTCTCTCTGACTCTCTTGTATCTGGAACCATTAATTCCACTCCCCAACTCCTGTATCTGGTACACTCTCCTCCCACTCCCACACTCCTGAATCTGAAACAATCTAATCTCTCTCTTACACTCCTGTATCTGGAACACACTAGTCCGTCCCTCACATTCCTGGGTCTGGAACAAACTAATCCTTCTGTCACATTCCTGTATCTAGAACACTCTAATCCCTCTCCCTCACTCCTCTGTCTGGAACAATCTAATCTCTCTCTCACTCTCTTGTATCTGGAAAACACTAATCCCACTCTCGCACTCATATATCTGGTACACTCTCCTCCCTCTCCCACACTCCTGTATCAGAAACAACCTAATCCCTCTCTTAAACTCCTGTATCTGACACACTAGAAACTCTCTCACATTCCTGGGTCTGGAAAATTCTTATCCTCCTCTCACACTCTTGTATCACAAACTCTCTAATCCCTCTCTCGCACTCCTGCAAGTAGAACACACTAAACCATCCCTCCCAATCCTGTCTCTGTAACAATCTAATCCCTCTCTCACACTCCTGTTTCTGGAACACACTATTTATTCTCTTGCAATCCTGTATCTGGAACACACTAATCCCTCTCTCTCAATCCTCTGCTTGTTACACTCTAATCATTCTCTTACACTCTTAAATCTGGAACCAACTATTTTGTCTATTATACTCCTGTATATGGAACAGTGTAATCCCTCGCTCTCAATCCTGTGTCTGTAACATTCTAATCCCTCTCTCACACTCCTGTATCTGGAACACACTATTTCTTCTCTTGCACTCCTGTTTCGGGTACACTCTAATCCCTCTCCGACTCTCTAGTATCTGAAATAAACTAATTTCACTGTCACGGTCCTGTATCAGGTACACTCTAATCCCTCTCTCACTCTCTAGTATCTGAAATAAACTAATTTCACTGTCACATTCCTGTACCTGGTGCACCCTAATCCCTCTCTCATACTTTGTATCTGGAACAAACTAATCACTTTCTCATTCTCCTGTACCTGGAACATAATGATGCTTCTCCCACAATTCTGTGTCAAGAGCAATATAATCCCACTCTCACAATCCTGTATCAGGAACAGTCTATTACCTCTCTCAGGCAACTGTATCTGGAACAATCTAATCCCTTTCTCACACTCCTGCAACTGGAACACATTAGTCCCTCTTGCACACTCCTGTGTCCACAACACACTAGTCCCTCTCTCACACTCCTGTATCCGGAACACTCTAACCACTCTCTCACACTCCTGCGACTGCAACACACTAGTCCCTGTCTCACCCTCCTGGGTGTGGAACAAACTAATCCCTCTCTCACACTCCTGAATCTGGAACACTCTATTCTGCCTCTCACACGCCTGTATCTACAATGATCTAATACCTCCCTCTCAATACTGTGTCTGTAACACTCTAATCCCTCTCTCACACTCCTGCAACTGGAACACTCTAATGCCTCTCTCACGGTCCTTTTCCTGGAATACTCTAATCCCTCTCTCAGGCTCCTATATCTGGAACACTCTAGTTCCTCTCTCACACTCCTGTATATGGAATACTCTAATCCGTCTCTCACACTCTGTATCTGAAACAAACTAATCACTTTCTCTCTCTCCTGTACCTGGAACATACTAATCCTTCTCCCATAATCTTGTGTTTGGAATAATATAATCCCTCTCTCACCGTCCTTTATCTGGAACAGTCTAATACCACTCTCTGACGCCTGTATCTGGAACAATCTAATCCCTCTCTCACACCTCTTCAACTGGAACACACTATTCCCTCTCTCACATTCCTGTGTCTGGAACACACTGGTCCCTCTCTCACACTCCTGGGTCTGGAACAAACTAATCCATCTCTCACACTCCTGTGTCTGGAACTCTCTATTCCATCTCTCACAAACCTATATGTGGAATACTCTAATTCCTCTTTTACACTCTATCTGCAACTAACTAAACACTTTCTCGCTCTCCTGTACCTGGAACATACTAAGCCTGCTCCCAAAAGTCTGTGCCTGGAACAAAATAATCCCTCTCTCACAGTCCTGTATCTGGAACAATCTAATCTCTCTCTGACTCTCTTGTATCTGGAACCATTAATTCCACTCCCCAACTCCTGTATCTGGTACACTCTCCTCCCACTCCCACACTCCTGAATCTGAAACAATCTAATCTCTCTCTTACACTCCTGTATCTGGAACACACTAGTCCCTCCCTCACATTCCTGG
This sequence comes from Isurus oxyrinchus, assembly GCA_026770705.1. Lineage (NCBI taxonomy): Eukaryota > Metazoa > Chordata > Chondrichthyes > Lamniformes > Lamnidae > Isurus > Isurus oxyrinchus. The sequence goes on from JANJGN010000016.1 coordinate 93,696,982, forward strand.
GTCTGGAACAAACTAATCCTTCTGTCACATTCCTGTATCTAGAACACTCTAATCCCTCTCCCTCACTCCTCTGTCTGGAACAATCTAATCTCTCTCTCACTCTCTTGTATCTGGAAAACACTAATCCCACTCTCGCACTCATATATCTGGTACACTCTCCTCCCTCTCCCACACTCCTGTATCAGAAACAACCTAATCCCTCTCTTAAACTCCTGTATCTGACACACTAGAAACTCTCTCACATTCCTGGGTCTGGAAAATTCTTATCCTCCTCTCACACTCTTGTATCACAAACTCTCTAATCCCTCTCTCGCACTCCTGCAAGTAGAACACACTAAACCATCCCTCCCAATCCTGTCTCTGTAACAATCTAATCCCTCTCTCACACTCCTGTTTCTGGAACACACTATTTATTCTCTTGCAATCCTGTATCTGGAACACACTAATCCCTCTCTCTCAATCCTCTGCTTGTTACACTCTAATCATTCTCTTACACTCTTAAATCTGGAACCAACTATTTTGTCTATTATACTCCTGTATATGGAACAGTGTAATCCCTCGCTCTCAATCCTGTGTCTGTAACATTCTAATCCCTCTCTCACACTCCTGTATCTGGAACACACTATTTCTTCTCTTGCACTCCTGTTTCGGGTACACTCTAATCCCTCTCCGACTCTCTAGTATCTGAAATAAACTAATTTCACTGTCACGGTCCTGTATCAGGTACACTCTAATCCCTCTCTCACTCTCTAGTATCTGAAATAAACTAATTTCACTGTCACATTCCTGTACCTGGTGCACCCTAATCCCTCTCTCATACTTTGTATCTGGAACAAACTAATCACTTTCTCATTCTCCTGTACCTGGAACATAATGATGCTTCTCCCACAATTCTGTGTCAAGAGCAATATAATCCCACTCTCACAATCCTGTATCAGGAACAGTCTATTACCTCTCTCAGGCAACTGTATCTGGAACAATCTAATCCCTTTCTCACACTCCTGCAACTGGAACACATTAGTCCCTCTTGCACACTCCTGTGTCCACAACACACTAGTCCCTCTCTCACACTCCTGTATCCGGAACACTCTAACCACTCTCTCACACTCCTGCGACTGCAACACACTAGTCCCTGTCTCACCCTCCTGGGTGTGGAACAAACTAATCCCTCTCTCACACTCCTGAATCTGGAACACTCTATTCTGCCTCTCACACGCCTGTATCTACAATGATCTAATACCTCCCTCTCAATACTGTGTCTGTAACACTCTAATCCCTCTCTCACACTCCTGCAACTGGAACACTCTAATGCCTCTCTCACGGTCCTTTTCCTGGAATACTCTAATCCCTCTCTCAGGCTCCTATATCTGGAACACTCTAGTTCCTCTCTCACACTCCTGTATATGGAATACTCTAATCCGTCTCTCACACTCTGTATCTGAAACAAACTAATCACTTTCTCTCTCTCCTGTACCTGGAACATACTAATACTTCTCCCATAATCTTGTGTTTGGAATAATATAATCCCTCTCTCACCGTCCTTTATCTGGAACAGTCTAATACCACTCTCTGACGCCTGTATCTGGAACAATCTAATCCCTCTCTCACACCTCTTCAACTGGAACACACTATTCCCTCTCTCACATTCCTGTGTCTGGAACACACTGGTCCCTCTCTCACACTCCTGGGTCTGGAACAAACTAATCCATCTCTCACACTCCTGTGTCTGGAACTCTCTATTCCATCTCTCACAAACCTATATGTGGAATACTCTAATTCCTCTTTTACACTCTATCTGGAACTAACTAAACAGTTTCTCGCTCTCCTGTACCTGGAACATACTAAGCCTGCTCCCAAAAGTCTGTGCCTGGAACAAAATAATCCCTCTCTCACAGTCCTGTATCTGGAACAATCTAATCTCTCTCTGACTCTCTTGTATCTGGAACCATTAATTCCACTCCCCAACTCCTGTATCTGGTACACTCTCCTCCCACTCCCACACTCCTGAATCTGAAACAATCTAATCTCTCTCTTACACTCCTGTATCTGGAACACACTAGTCCGTCCCTCACATTCCTGGGTCTGGAACAAACTAATCCTTCTGTCACATTCCTGTATCTAGAACACTCTAATCCCTCTCCCTCACTCCTCTGTCTGGAACAATCTAATCTCTCTCTCACTCTCTTGTATCTGGAAAACACTAATCCCACTCTCGCACTCATATATCTGGTACACTCTCCTCCCTCTCCCACACTCCTGTATCAGAAACAACCTAATCCCTCTCTTAAACTCCTGTATCTGACACACTAGAAACTCTCTCACATTCCTGGGTCTGGAAAATTCTTATCCTCCTCTCACACTCTTGTATCACAAACTCTCTAATCCCTCTCTCGCACTCCTGCAAGTAGAACACACTAAACCATCCCTCTCAATCCTGTCTCTGTAACAATCTAATCCCTCTCTCACACTCCTGTTTCTGGAACACACTATTTATTCTCTTGCAATCCTGTATCTGGAACACACTAATCCCTCTCACTCAATCCTCTGCTTGTAACACTCTAATCATTCTCTTACACTCTTAAATCTGGAACCAACTATTTTGTCTATCATACTTCTGTATCTGGAACACTGTAATCCCTCGCTCTCAATCCTGTGTCTGTAACATTCTAATCCCTCTCTCACACTCCTGTATATGGAACACACTATTTCATCTCTTGCACTCCTGTATCGGGTTCACTCTAATCCCTCTCTGACTCTCTAGTATCTGAAATAAATTAATTTCACTGTCACGGTCCTGTATCAGGTACACTCTAATCCCTCTCTCACTCTCTAGTATCTGAAATAAACTAATTTCACTGTCACATTCCTGTACCTGGTGCACCCTAATCCCTCTCTCATACTTTGTATCTGGAACAAACTAATCACTTTCTCATTCTCCTGTACCTGGAACATAATGATGCTTCTCCCACAATTCTGTGTCAAGAGCAATATAATCCCACTCTCACAATCCTGTATCAGGAACAGTCTATTACCTCTCTCAGGCAACTGTATCTGGAACAATCTAATCCCTTTCTCACACTCCTGCAACTGGAACACATTAGTCCCTCTTGCACACTCTTGTGTCCGCAACACACTAGTCCCTCTCTCACACTCCTGTATCCGGAACACTCTAACCACTCTCTCACACTCCTGCAACTGCAACACACTAGTCCCTGTCTCACCCTCCTGGGTGTGGAACAAACTAATCCCTCTCTCACACTCCTGAATCTGGAACACTCTATTCTGCCTCTCACACGCCTGTATCTACAATGATCTAATACCTCCCTCTCAATACTGTGTCTGTAACACTCTAATCCCTCTCTCACACTCCTGCAACTGGAACACTCTAATGCCTCTCTCACGGTCCTTTTCCTGGAATACTCTAATCCCTCTCTCAGGCTCCTATATCTGGAACATTCTAGTTCCTCTCTCACACTCCTGTATATGGAATATTCTAATCCGTCTCTCACACTCTGTATCTGAAACAAACTAATCACTTTCTCTCTCTCCTGTACCTGGAACATACTAATCCTTCTCCCATAATCTTGTGTTTGGAATAATATAATCCCTCTCTCACCGTCCTTTATCTGGAACAGTCTAATACCACTCTCTGACGCCTGTATCTGGAACAATCTAATCCCTCTCTCACACCTCTTCAACTGGAACACACTATTCCCTCTCTCACATTCCTGTGTCTGGAACACACTGGTCCCTCTCTCACACTCCTGGGTCTGGAACAAACTAATCCATCTCTCACACTCCTGTGTCTGGAACTCTCTATTCCATCTCTCACAAACCTATATGTGGAATACTCTAATTCCTCTTTTACACTCTATCTGCAACTAACTAAACACTTTCTCGCTCTCCTGTACCTGGAACATACTAAGCCTGCTCCCAAAAGTCTGTGTCTGGAACAGAATAATCCCTCTCTCACAGTCCTGTATCTGGAACAATCTAATCTCTCTCTGACTCTCTTGTATCTGGAACCATTAATTCCACTCCCCAACTCCTGTATCTGGTACACTCTCCTCCCACTCCCACACTCCTGAATCTGAAACAATCTAATCTCTCTCTTACACTCCTGTATCTGGAACACACTAGTCCCTCCCTCACATTCCTGGGTCTGGAACAAACTAATCCTTCTGTCACATTCCTGTATCTAGAACACTCTAATCCCTCTCCCTCACTCCTCTATCTGGAATAATCTAATCTCTCTCTCACTCTCTTGTATCTGGAAAACACTAATCCCACTCTCGCACTCATATATCTGGTACACTCTCCTCCCTCTCCCACACTCCTGTATCAGAAACAACCTAATCCCTCTCTTAAACTCCTGTATCTGGAACACACTAGAAACACTCTCACATTCCTGGGTCTGGAAAATTCTTATCCTCCTCTCACACTCTTGTATCACAAACTCTCTAATCCCTCTCTCGCACTCCTGCAAGTAGAACACACTAAACCATCCCTCTCAATCCTGTCTCTGTAACAATCTAATCCCTCTCTCACACTCCTGTTTCTGGAACACACTATTTATTCTCTTGCAATCCTGTATCTGGAACACACTAATCCCTCTCACTCAATCCTCTGCTTGTAACACTCTAATCATTCTCTTACACTCTTAAATCTGGAACCAACTATTTTGTCTATCATACTTCTGTATCTGGAACACTGTAATCCCTCGCTCTCAATCCTGTGTCTGTAACATTCTAATCCCTCTCTCACACTCCTGTATATGGAACACACTATTTCTTCTCTTGCACTCCTGTATCGGGTTCACTCTAATCCCTCTCTGACTCTCTAGTATCTGAAATAAATTAATTTCACTGTCACGGTCCTGTATCAGGTACACTCTAATCCCTCTCTCACTCTCTAGTATCTGAAATAAACTAATTTCACTGTCACATTCCTGTACCTGGTGCACCCTAATCCCTCTCTCATACTTTGTATCTGGAACAAACTAATCACTTTCTCATTCTCCTGTACCTGGAACATAATGATGCTTCTCCCACAATTCTGTGTCTGGAGCAATATAATCCCACTCTCACAATCCTGTATCAGGAACAGTCTATTACCTCTCTCAGGCAACTGTATCTGGAACAATCTAATCCCTTTCTCACACTCCTGCAACTGGAACACATTAGTCCCTCTTGCACACTCCTGTGTCCACAACACACTAGTCCCTCTCTCACACTCCTGTATCCGGAACACTCTAACCACTCTCTCACACTCCTGCGACTGCAACACACTAGTCCCTGTCTCACCCTCCTGGGTGTGGAACAAACTAATCCCTCTCTCACACTCCTGAATCTGGAACACTCTATTCTGCCTCTCACACGCCTGTATCTACAATGATCTAATACCTCCCTCTCAATACTGTGTCTGTAACACTCTAATCCCTCTCTCACACTCCTGCAACTGGAACACTCTAATGCCTCTCTCACGGTCCTTTTCCTGGAATACTCTAATCCCTCTCTCAGGCTCCTATATCTGGAACATTCTAGTTCCTCTCTCACACTCCAGTATATGGAATATTCTAATCCGTCTCTCACACTCTGTATCTGAAACAAACTAATCACTTTCTCTCTCTCCTGTACCTGGAACATACTAATCCTTCTCCCATAATCTTGTGTTTGGAATAATATAATCCCTCTCTCACCGTCCTTTATCTGGAACAGTCTAATACCACTCTCTGACGCCTGTATCTGGAACAATCTAATCCCTCTCTCACACCTCTTCAACTGGAACACACTATTCCCTCTCTCACATTCCTGTGTCTGGAACACACTGGTCCCTCTCTCACACTCCTGGGTCTGGAACAAACTAATCCATCTCTCACACTCCTGTGTCTGGAACTCTCTATTCCATCTCTCACAAACCTATATGTGGAATACTCTAATTCCTCTTTTACACTCTATCTGCAACTAACTAAACACTTTCTCGCTCTCCTGTACCTGGAACATACTAAGCCTGCTCCCAAAAGTCTGTGTCTGGAACAGAATAATCCCTCTCTCACAGTCCTGTATCTGGAACAATCTAATCTCTCTCTGACTCTCTTGTATCTGGAACCATTAATTCCACTCCCCAACTCCTGTATCTGGTACACTCTCCTCCCACTCCCACACTCCTGAATCTGAAACAATCTAATCTCTCTCTTACACTCCTGTATCTGGAACACACTAGTCCCTCCCTCACATTCCTGGGTCTGGAACAAACTAATCCTTCTGTCACATTCCTGTATCTAGAACACTCTAATCCCTCTCCCTCACTCCTCTATCTGGAATAATCTAATCTCTCTCTCACTCTCTTGTATCTGGAAAACACTAATCCCACTCTCGCACTCATATATCTGGTACACTCTCCTCCCTCTCCCACACTCCTGTATCAGAAACAACCTAATCCCTCTCTTAAACTCCTGTATCTGGAACACACTAGAAACACTCTCACATTCCTGGGTCTGGAAAATTCTTATCCTCCTCTCACACTCTTGTATCACAAACTCTCTAATCCCTCTCTCGCACTCCTGCAAGTAGAACACACTAAACCATCCCTCTCAATCCTGTCTCTGTAACAATCTAATCCCTCTCTCACACTCCTGTTTCTGGAACACACTATTTATTCTCTTGCAATCCTGTATCTGGAACACACTAATCCCTCTCACTCAATCCTCTGCTTGTAACACTCTAATCATTCTCTTACACTCTTAAATCTGGAACCAACTATTTTGTCTATCATACTTCTGTATCTGGAACACTGTAATCCCTCGCTCTCAATCCTGTGTCTGTAACATTCTAATCCCTCTCTCACACTCCTGTATATGGAACACACTATTTCTTCTCTTGCACTCCTGTATCGGGTTCACTCTAATCCCTCTCTGACTCTCTAGTATCTGAAATAAATTAATTTCACTGTCACGGTCCTGTATCAGGTACACTCTAATCCCTCTCTCACTCTCTAGTATCTGAAATAAACTAATTTCACTGTCACATTCCTGTACCTGGTGCACCCTAATCCCTCTCTCATACTTTGTATCTGGAACAAACTAATCACTTTCTCATTCTCCTGTACCTGGAACATAATGATGCTTCTCCCACAATTCTGTGTCTGGAGCAATATAATCCCACTCTCACAATCCTGTATCAGGAACAGTCTATTACCTCTCTCAGGCAACTGTATCTGGAACAATCTAATCCCTTTCTCACACTCCTGCAACTGGAACACATTAGTCCCTCTTGCACACTCCTGTGTCCACAACACACTAGTCCCTCTCTCACACTCCTGTATCCGGAACACTCTAACCACTCTCTCACACTCCTGCGACTGCAACACACTAGTCCCTGTCTCACCCTCCTGGGTGTGGAACAAACTAATCCCTCTCTCACACTCCTGAATCTGGAACACTCTATTCTGCCTCTCACACGCCTGTATCTACAATGATCTAATACCTCCCTCTCAATACTGTGTCTGTAACACTCTAATCCCTCTCTCACACTCCTGCAACTGGAACACTCTAATGCCTCTCTCACGGTCCTTTTCCTGGAATACTCTAATCCCTCTCTCAGGCTCCTATATCTGGAACATTCTAGTTCCTCTCTCACACTCCAGTATATGGAATATTCTAATCCGTCTCTCACACTCTGTATCTGAAACAAACTAATCACTTTCTCTCTCTCCTGTACCTGGAACATACTAATCCTTCTCCCATAATCTTGTGTTTGGAATAATATAATCCCTCTCTCACCGTCCTTTATCTGGAACAGTCTAATACCACTCTCTGACGCCTGTATCTGGAACAATCTAATCCCTCTCTCACACCTCTTCAACTGGAACACACTATTCCCTCTCTCACATTCCTGTGTCTGGAACACACTGGTCCCTCTCTCACACTCCTGGGTCTGGAACAAACTAATCCATCTCTCACACTCCTGTGTCTGGAACTCTCTATTCCATCTCTCACAAACCTATATGTGGAATACTCTAATTCCTCTTTTACACTCTATCTGGAACTAACTAAACACTTTCTCGCTCTCCTGTACCTGGAACATACTAAGCCTGCTCCCAAAAGTCTGTGTCTGGAACAGAATAATCCCTCTCTCACAGTCCTGTATCTGGAACAATCTAATCTCTCTCTGACTCTCTTGTATCTGGAACCATTAATTCCACTCCCCAACTCCTGTATCTGGTACACTCTCCTCCCACTCCCACACTCCTGAATCTGAAACAATCTAATCTCTCTCTTACACTCCTGTATCTGGAACACACTAGTCCCTCCCTCACATTCCTGGGTCTGGAACAAACTAAACCTTCTGTCACATTCCTGTATCTAGAACACTCTAATCCCTCTCCCTCACTCCTCTATCTGGAATAATCTAATTTCTCTCTCACTCTCTTGTATCTGGAAAACACTAATCCCACTCTCGCACTCATATATCTGGTACACTCTCCTCCCTCTCCCACACTCCTGTATCAGAAACAACCTAATCCCTCTCTTAAACTCCTGTATCTGGAACACACTAGAAACACTCTCACATTCCTGGGTCTGGAAAATTCTTATCCTCCTCTCACACTCTTGTATCACAAACTCTCTAATCCCTCTCTCGCACTCCTGCAAGTGGAACACACTAAACCATCCCTCTCAATCCTGTCTCTGTAACAATCTAATCCCTCTCTCACACTCCTGTTTCTGGAACACACTATTTATTCTCTTGCAATCCTGTATCTGGAACACACTAATCCCTCTCACTCAATCCTCTGCTTGTAACACTCTAATCATTCTCTTACACTCTTAAATCTGGAACCAGCTATTTTGTCTATAATACTTCTATATCTGGAACACTGTAATCCCTCGCTCTCAATCCTGTGTCTGTAACATTCTAATCCCTCTCTCACACTCCTGTATCTGGAACACACTATTTCTTCTCTTGCACTCCTGTTTCGGGTACACTCTAATCCCTCTCCGACTCTCTAGTATCTGAAAAAAATTAATTTCACTGTCACGGTCCTGTATCAGGTACACTCTAATCCCTCTCTCACTCTCTAGTATCTGAAATAAACTAATTTCACTGTCACATTCCTGTACCTGGCGCACCCTAATCCCTCTCTCATACTTTGTATCTGGAACAAACTAATCACTTTCTCATTCTCCTGTACCTGGAACATAATGATGCTTCTCCCACAATTCTGTGTCAAGAGCAATATAATCCCACTCTCACAATCCTGTATCAGGAACAGTCTATTACCTCTCTCAGGCAACTGTATCTGGAACAATCTAATCCCTTTCTCACACTCCTGCAACTGGAACACATTAGTCCCTCTTGCACACTCCTGTGTCCGCAACACACTAGTCCCTGTCTCACACTCCTGTATCCGGAACACTCTAACCACTCTCTCACACTCCTGCGACTGCAACACACTAGTCCCTGTCTCACCCTCCTGGGTGTGGAACAAACTAATCCCTCTCTCACACTCCTGAATCTGGAACACGCTATTCTGCCTCTCACACGCCTGTATCTACAATGATCTAATACCTCCCTCTCAATACTGTGTCTGTAACACTCTAATCCCTCTCTCACACTCCTGCAACTGGAACACTCTAATGCCTCTCTCACGGTCCTTTTCCTGGAATACTCTAATCCCTCTCTCAGGCTCCTATATCTGGAACACTCTAGTTCCTCTCTCACACTCCTGTATATGGAATACTCTAATCCGTCTCTCACACTCTGTATCTGAAACAAACTAATCACTTTCTCTCTCTCCTGTACCTGGAACATACTAATCCTTCTCCCATAATCTTGTGTTTGGAATAATATAATCCCTCTCTCACCGTCCTTTATCTGGAACAGTCTAATACCACTCTCTGACGCCTGTATCTGGAACAATCTAATCCCTCTCTCACACCTCTTCAACTGGAACACACTATTCCCTCTCTCACATTCCTGAATCTGGAACAAACTGGTCCCTCTCTCACACTCCTGGGTCTGGAACAAACTAATCCATCTCTCACACTCCTGTGTCTGGAACTCTCTATTCCATCTCTCACAAACCTATATGTGGAATTCTCTAATTCCTCTTTTACGCTCTATCTGGAACTAACTAAACACTTTCTCGCTCTCCTGTACCTGGAACATACTAAGCCTGCTCCCAAAAGTCTGTGTCTGGAACAAAATAATCCTTCTCTCACAGTCCTGTATCTGGAACAATCTAATCTCTCTCTGACTCTCTTGTATCTGGAAAAAACTAATCCCACTCTCGCACTCCTATAACTGGTACACTCTCCTCCCTCTCCCACACTCCTGTATCAGAAACAACCTAATCCCTCTCTTAAACTCCTGTATCTGGAACACACTAGAACCTCTCTCACATTCCTGGGTCTGGAAAATTCTTATCCTCCTCTCACACTCTTGTATCACAAACTCTCTAATCCCTCTCTCGCACTCCTGCAAGTAGAACACACTAAACCATCCCTCTCAATCCTGTCTCTGTAACAATCTAATCCCTCTCTCACACTCCTGTTTCTGGAACACACTATTTATTCTCTTGCAATCCTGTATCTGGAACACACTAATCCCTCTCTCTCAATCCTCTGCTTGTTACACTCTAATCATTCTCTTACACTCTTAAATCTGGAACCAACTATTTTGTCTATTATACTCCTGTATATGGAACACTGTAATCCCTCGCTCTCAATCCTGTGTCTGTAACATTCTAATCCCTCTCTCACACTCCTGTATCTGGAACACACTATTTCTTCTCTTGCACTCCTGTATCGGGTACACTCTAATCCCTCTCCGACTCTCTAGTATCTGAAATAAACTAATTTCACTGTCACGGTCCTGTATCAGGTACACTCTAATCCCTCTCTCACTCTCTAGTATCTGAAATAAACTAATTTCACTGTCACATTCCTGTACCTGGTGCACCCTAATCCCTCTCTCATACTTTGTATCTGGAACAAATTAATCACTTTCTCATTCTCCTGTACCTGGAACATAATGATGCTTCTCCCACAATTCTGTGTCTGGAGCAATATAATCCCACTCTCACAGTCCTGTATCAGGAGCAGCCTAATAACTCTCTCCGACGCATGTATCTGGAACAATCTAATCCCTCTCTCACACTCCTTCAACTGGAACACAATAGTCCCTCTCTCACACTCTTGCGTCTGGAACAAACTAATCCCTTTCTCACACTCCTGTTTCTGGAACACTCTATTTTTTCTCTCACACACCTGTATGTGGAATACTCTAGTTCCTCTTTTACACTCTGTATCTGGAACCAACTAATCACTTTCTCGCTATCCTGTACCTGGATTATACTAAGACTGCTCCCAGAATTTTCTGCCTGGAACAAAGTAATCCCTCTCGCAGAGTCCTGTATCTGGAACAATCTAATCCAGAAACAAACTAATCCCTTTCTCACACTCCTGTATCTGGAACACACTGGTCCCTCTCTCACATTCCTGGTTCTGGAACACTCTTATCCTCCTCTCACACTCTTGTATCACAAACTCTGTAATCCCTTTCTCTCACTGCTGTATCTGGAACAAACTAATCCCTCTCTTAAACTGCTGTATCTGGAACACACTAGTCCCTCTCTCACATTCCTGGGTCTGGAACACTCTTATCCTCCTCTCACACTCTTGTATCACAAACTCTCTAATCCCTTTCTCGCACTCCTGCAAGTAGAGCACACTAATCCATCACTCTCAATCATGTCTCTGTAACACTTAAATCCCTCTCTCACAATCTTAAATCCAGAACACTCTATTTTGTCTCTTGCACTCCTGTATATGGAACACTCTAATCCCTACCTCTCATTCCTGTGTCTGTAACAATCTAATCCCTCTCGCACACTCTTGTATCTGGAAAACAATATTTATTCTCTTGTTATCCTGTATCTGGAACACACTAATCCCTCTCTCTCAATCCTCTGCTTGTTACACTCTAAACATTCTCTTACACTCTTAAATCTGGAACCAACTATTTTGTCTATTATACTCCTGTATATGGAACACTGTAATCCCTCGCTCTCAATCCTGTGTCTGTAACATTCTAATCCCTCTCTCACACTCCTGTATCTGGAACACACTATTTCTTCTCTTGCACTCCTGTATCGGGTACACTCTAATCCCTCTCCGACTCTCTAGTATCTGAAATAAACTAATTTCACTGTCACGGTCCTGTATCAGGTACACTCTAATCCCTCTCTCACTCTCTAGTATCTGAAATAAACTAATTTCACTGTCACATTCCTGTACCTGGTGCACCCTAATCCCTCTCTCATACTTTGTATCTGGAACAAACTAATCACTTTCTCATTCTCCTGTACCTGGAACATAATGATGCTTCTCCCACAATTCTGTGTCAAGAGCAATATAATCCCACTCTCACAATCCTGTATCAGGAACAGTCTATTACCTTTCTCAGGCAACTGTATCTGGAACAATCTAATCCCTTTCTCACACTCCTGCAACTGGAACACATTAGTCCCTCTTGCACACTCCTGTGTCCGCAACACACTAGTCCCTCTCTCACACTCCTGTATCCGGAACACTCTAACCACTCTCTCACACTCCTGCAACTGCAACACACTAGTCCCTGTCTCACCCTCCTGGGTGTGGAACAAACTAATCCCTCTCTCACACTCCTGAATCTGGAACACTCTATTCTGCCTCTCACACGCCTGTATCTACAATGATCTAATACCTCCCTCTCAATACTGTGTCTGTAACACTCTAATCCCTCTCTCACACTCCTGCAACTGGAACACTCTAATGCCTCTCTCACGGTCCTTTTCCTGGAATACTCTAATCCCTCTCTCAGGCTCCTATATCTGGAACATTCTAGTCCCTCTCTCACACTCCTGTATATGGAATACTCTAATCCGTCTCTCACACTCTGTATCTGAAACAAACTAATCACTTTCTCTCTCTCCTGTACCTGGAACATACTAATCCTTCTCCCATAATCTTGTGTTTGGAATAATATAATCCCTCTCTCACCGTCCTTTATCTGGAACAGTCTAATACCACTCTCTGACGCCTGTATCTGGAACAATCTAATCCCTCTCTCACACCTCTTCAACTGGAACACACTATTCCCTCTCTCACATTCCTGTGTCTGGAACACACTGGTCCCTCTCTCACACTCCTGGGTCTGGAACAAACTAATCCATCTCTCACACTCCTGTGTCTGGAACTCTCTATTCCATCTCTCACAAACCTGTATGTGGAATACTCTAATTCCTCTTTTACACTCTATCTGGAACTAACTAAACACTTTCTCGCTCTCCTGTACCTGGAACATACTAAGCCTGCTCCCAAAAGTCTGTGTCTGGAACAAAATAATCCCTCTCTCACAGTCCTGTATCTGGAACAATCTAATCTCTCTCTGGCTCTCTTGTATCTGGAACCATTAATTCCACTCCCCAACTCCTGTATCTGGTACACTCTCCTCCCACTCACACACTCCTGAATCTGAAACAATCTAATCTCTCTCTTACACTCCTGTATCTGGAACACACTAGTCCGTCCCTCACATTCCTTGGTCTGGAACAAACTAATCCTTCTGTCACATTCCTGTATCTAGAACACTCTAATCCCTCTCCCTCACTCCTCTATCTGGAACAATCTAATCTCTCTCTCACTCTCTTGTATCTGGAAAAAACTAATCCCACTCTCGCACTCCTATAACTGGTACACTCTCCTCCCTCTCCCACACTCCTGTATCAGAAACAACCTAATCCCTCTCTTAAACTCCTGTATCTGGAACACACTAGAACCTCTCTCACATTCCTGGGTCTGGAAAATTCTTATCCTCCTCTCACACTCTTGTATCACAAACTCTCTAATCCCTCTCTCGCACTCCTGCAAGTAGAACACACTAAACCATCCCTCTCAATCCTGTCTCTGTAACAATCTAATCCCTCTCTCACACTCCTGTTTCTGGAACACACTATTTATTCTCTTGCAATCCTGTATCTGGAACACACTAATCCCTCTCTCTCAATCCTCTGCTTGTTACACTCTAATCATTCTCTTACACTCTTAAATCTGGAACCAACTATTTTGTCTATTATACTCCTGTATATGGAACACTGTTATCCCTCGCTCTCAATCCTGTGTCTGTAACATTCTAATCCCTCTCTCACACTCCTGTATCTGGAACACACTATTTCTTCTCTTGCACTCCTGTATCGTGTACACTCTAATCCCTCTCCGACTCTCTAGTATCTGAAATAAACTAATTTCACTGTCACGGTCCTGTATCAGGTACACTCTAATCCCTCTCTCACTCTCTAGTATCTGAAATAAACTAATTTCACTGTCACATTCCTGTACCTGGTGCACCCTAATCCCTCTCTCATACTTTGTATCTGGAACAAATTAATCACTTTCTCATTCTCCTGTACCTGGAACATAATGATGCTTCTCCCACAATTCTGTGTCTGGAGCAATATAATCCCACTCTCACAGTCCTGTATCAGGAACAGCCTAATAACTCTCTCCGACGCATGTATCTGGAACAATCTAATCCCTCTCTCACACTCCTTCAACTGGAACACAATAGTCCCTCTCTCACACTCTTGCGTCTGGAACAAACTAATCCCTTTCTCACACTCCTGTTTCTGGAACACTCTATTTTTTCTCTCACACACCTGTATGTGGAATACTCTAGTTCCTCTTTTACACTCTGTATCTGGAACCAACTAATCACTTTCTCGCTATCCTGTACCTGGATTATACTAAGACTGCTCCCAGAATTTTCTGCCTGGAACAAAGTAATCCCTCTCGCAGAGTCCTGTATCTGGAACAATCTAATCCAGAAACAAACTAATCCCTTTCTCACACTCCTGTATCTGGAACACACTGGTCCCTCTCTCACATTCCTGGTTCTGGAACACTCTTATCCTCCTCTCACACTCTTGTATCACAAACTCTGTAATCCCTTTCTCTCACTGCTGTATCTGGAACAAACTAATCCCTCTCTTAAACTGCTGTATCTGGAACACACTAGTCCCTCTCTCACATTCCTGGGTCTGGAACACTCTTATCCTCCTCTCACACTCTTGTATCACAAACTCTCTAATCCCTTTCTCGCACTCCTGCAAGTAGAGCACACTAATCCATCACTCTCAATCATGTCTCTGTAACACTTAAATCCCTCTCTCACAATCTTAAATCCAGAACACTCTATTTTGTCTCTTGCACTCCTGTATATGGAACACTCTAATCCCTACCTCTCATTCCTGTGTCTGTAACAATCTAATCCCTCTCGCACACTCTTGTATCTGGAAAACAATATTTATTCTCTTGTTATCCTGTATCTGGAACACACTAATCCCTCTCTCTCAATCCTCTGCTTGTTACACTCTAAACATTCTCTTACACTCTTAAATCTGGAACCAACTATTTTGTCTATTATACTCCTGTATATGGAACACTGTTAACCCTCGCTCTCAATCCTGTGTCTGTAACATTCTAATCCCTCTCTCACACTCCTGTATCTGGAACACACTATTTCTTCTCTTTCACTCCTGTATCGGGTACACTCTAATCCCTCTCCGACTCTCTAGTATCTGAAATAAACTAATTTCACTGTCACGGTCCTGTATCAGGTACACTCTAATCCCTCTCTCACTCTCTAGTATCTGAAATAAACTAATTTCACTGTCACATTCCTGTACCTGGTGCACCCTAATCCCTCTCTCATACTTTGTATCTGGAACAAACTAATCACTTTCTCATTCTCCTGTACCTGGAACATAATGATGCTTCTCCCACAATTCTGTGTCAAGAGCAATATAATCCCACTCTCACAATCCTGTATCAGGAACAGTCTATTACCTTTCTCAGGCAACTGTATCTGGAACAATCTAATCCCTTTCTCACACTCCTGCAACTGGAACACATTAGTCCCTCTTGCACACTCCTGTGTCCGCAACACACTAGTCCCTCTCTCACACTCCTGTATCCGGAACACTCTAACCACTCTCTCACACTCCTGCAACTGCAACACACTAGTCCCTGTCTCACCCTCCTGGGTGTGGAACAAACTAATCCCTCTCTCACACTCCTGAATCTGGAACACTCTATTCTGCCTCTCACACGCCTGTATCTACAATGATCTAATACCTCCCTCTCAATACTGTGTCTGTAACACTCTAATCCCTCTCTCACACTCCTGCAACTGGAACACTCTAATGCCTCTCTCACGGTCCTTTTCCTGGAATACTCTAATCCCTCTCTCAGGCTCCTATATCTGGAACATTCTAGTCCCTCTCTCACACTCCTGTATATGGAATACTCTAATCCGTCTCTCACACTCTGTATCTGAAACAAACTAATCACTTTCTCTCTCTCCTGTACCTGGAACATACTAATCCTTCTCCCATAATCTTGTGTTTGGAATAATATAATCCCTCTCTCACCGTCCTTTATCTGGAACAGTCTAATACCACTCTCTGATGCCTGTATCTGGAACAATCTAATCCCTCTCTCACACCTCTTCAACTGGAACACACTATTCCCTCTCTCACATTCCTGTGTCTGGAACACACTGGTCCCTCTCTCACACTCCTGGGTCTGGAACAAACTAATCCATCTCTCACACTCCTGTGTCTGGAACTCTCTATTCCATCTCTCACAAACCTGTATGTGGAATACTCTAATTCCTCTTTTACACTCTATCTGGAACTAACTAAACACTTTCTCGCTCTCCTGTACCTGGAACATACTAAGCCTGCTCCCAAAAGTCTGTGTCTGGAACAAAATAATCCCTCTCTCACAGTCCTGTATCTGGAACAATCTAATCTCTCTCTGGCTCTCTTGTATCTGGAACCATTAATTCCACTCCCCAACTCCTGTATCTGGTACACTCTCCTCCCACTCCCACACTCCTGAATCTGAAACAATCTAATCTCTCTCTTACACTCCTGTATCTGGAACACACTAGTCAGTCCCTCACATTCCTTGGTCTGGAACAAACTAATCCTTCTGTCACATTCCTGTATCTAGAACACTCTAATCCCTCTCCCTCACTCCTCTGTCTGGAACAATCTAATCTCTCTCTCACTCTCTTGTATCTGGAAAAAACTAATCCCACTCTCGCACTCCTATAACTGGTACACTCTCCTCCCTCTCCCACACTCCTGTATCAGAAACAACCTAATCCCTCTCTTAAACTCCTGTATCTGGAACACACTAGAACCTCTCTCACATTCCTGGGTCTGGAAAATTCTTATCCTCCTCTCACACTCTTGTATCACAAACTCTCTAATCCCTCTCTCGCACTCCTGCAAGTAGAACACACTAAACCATCCCTCTCAATCCTGTCTCTGTAACAATCTAATCCCTCTCTCACACTCCTGTTTCTGGAACACACTATTTATTCTCTTGCAATCCTGTATCTGGAACACACTAATCCCTCTCTCTCAATCCTCTGCTTGTTACACTCTAATCATTCTCTTACACTCTTAAATCTGGAACCAACTATTTTGTCTATTATACTCCTGTATATGGAACACTGTTATCCCTCGCTCTCAATCCTGTGTCTGTAACATTCTAATCCCTCTCTCACACTCCTGTATCTGGAACACACTATTTCTTCTCTTGCACTCCTGTATCGGGTACACTCTAATCCCTCTCCGACTCTCTAGTATCTGAAATAAACTAATTTCACTGTCACGGTCCTGTATCAGGTACACTCTAATCCCTCTCTCACTCTCTAGTATCTGAAATAAACTAATTTCACTGTCACATTCCTGTACCTGGTGCACCCTAATCCCTCTCTCATACTTTGTATCTGGAACAAATTAATCACTTTCTCATTCTCCTGTACCTGGAACATAATGATGCTTCTCCCACAATTCTGTGTCTGGAGCAATATAATCCCACTCTCACAGTCCTGTATCAGGAACAGCCTAATAACTCTCTCCGACGCATGTATCTGGAACAATCTAATCCCTCTCTCACACTCCTTCAACTGGAACACAATAGTCCCTCTCTCACACTCTTGCGTCTGGAACAAACTAATCCCTTTCTCACACTCCTGTTTCTGGAACACTCTATTTTTTCTCTCACACACCTGTATGTGGAATACTCTAGTTCCTCTTTTACACTCTGTATCTGGAACCAACTAATCACTTTCTCGCTATCCTGTACCTGGATTATACTAAGACTGCTCCCAGAATTTTCTGCCTGGAACAAAGTAATCCCTCTCGCAGAGTCCTGTATCTGGAACAATCTAATCCAGAAACAAACTAATCCCTTTCTCACACTCCTGTATCTGGAACACACTGGTCCCTCTCTCACATTCCAGGTTCTGGAACACTCTTATCCTCCTCTCACACTCTTGTATCACAAACTCTGTAATCCCTTTCTCTCACTGCTGTATCTGGAACAAACTAATCCCTCTCTTAAACTGCTGTATCTGGAACACACTAGTCCCTCTCTCACATTCCTGGGTCTGGAACACTCTTATCCTCCTCTCACACTCTTGTATCACAAACTCTCTAATCCCTTTCTCGCACTCCTGCAAGTAGAGCACACTAATCCATCACTCTCAATCATGTCTCTGTAACACTTAAATCCCTCTCTCACAATCTTAAATCCAGAACACTCTATTTTGTCTCTTGCACTCCTGTATATGGAACACTCTAATCCCTACCTCTCATTCCTGTGTCTGTAACAATCTAATCCCTCTCGCACACTCTTGTATCTGGAAAACAATATTTATTCTCTTGTTATCCTGTATCTGGAACACACTAATCCCTCTCTCTCAATCCTCTGCTTGTTACACTCTAAACATTCTCTTACACTCTTAAATCTGGAACCAACTATTTTGTCTATTATACTCCTGTATATGGAACACTGTTAACCCTCGCTCTCAATCCTGTGTCTGTAACATTCTAATCCCTCTCTCACACTCCTGTATCTGGAACACACTATTTCTTCTCTTGCACTCCTGTTTCGGGTACACTCTAATCCCTCTCCGACTCTCTAGTATCTGAAATAAACTAATTTCACTGTCACGGTCCTGTATCAGGTACACTCTAATCCCTCTCTCACTCTCTAGTATCTGAAATAAACTAATTTCACTGTCACATTCCTGTACCTGGTGCACCCTAATCCCTCTCTCATACTTTGTATCTGGAACAAACTAATCACTTTCTCATTCTCCTGTACCTGGAACATAATGATGCTTCTCCCACAATTCTGTGTCAAGAGCAATATAATCCCACTCTCACAATCCTGTATCAGGAACAGTCTATTACCTTTCTCAGGCAACTGTATCTGGAACAATCTAATCCCTTTCTCACACTCCTGCAACTGGAACACATTAGTCCCTCTTGCACACTCCTGTGTCCGCAACACACTAGTCCCTCTCTCACACTCCTGTATCCGGAACACTCTAACCACTCTCTCACACTCCTGCAACTGCAACACACTAGTCCCTGTCTCACCCTCCTGGGTGTGGAACAAACTAATCCCTCTCTCACACTCCTGAATCTGGAACACTCTATTCTGCCTCTCACACGCCTGTATCTACAATGATCTAATACCTCCCTCTCAATACTGTGTCTGTAACACTCTAATCCCTCTCTCACACTCCTGCAACTGGAACACTCTAATGCCTCTCTCACGGTCCTTTTCCTGGAATACTCTAATCCCTCTCTCAGGCTCCTATATCTGGAACATTCTAGTTCCTCTCTCACACTCCTGTATATGGAATACTCTAATCCGTCTCTCACACTCTGTATCTGAAACAAACTAATCACTTTCTCTCTCTCCTGTACCTGGAACATACTAATCCTTCTCCCATAATCTTGTGTTTGGAATAATATAATCCCTCTCTCACCGTCCTTTATCTGGAACAGTCTAATACCACTCTCTGACGCCTGTATCTGGAACAATCTAATCCCTCTCTCACACCTCTTCAACTGGAACACACTATTCCCTCTCTCACATTCCTGTGTCTGGAACACACTGGTCCCTCTCTCACACTCCTGGGTCTGGAACAAACTAATCCATCTCTCACACTCCTGTGTCTGGAACTCTCTATTCCATCTCTCACAAACCTGTATGTGGAATACTCTAATTCCTCTTTTACACTCTATCTGGAACTAACTAAACACTTTCTCGCTCTCCTGTACCTGGAACATACTAAGCCTGCTCCCAAAAGTCTGTGTCTGGAACAAAATAATCCCTCTCTCACAGTCCTGTATCTGGAACAATCTAATCTCTCTCTGGCTCTCTTGTATCTGGAACCATTAATTCCACTCCCCAACTCCTGTATCTGGTACACTCTCCTCCCACTCCCACACTCCTGAATCTGAAACAATCTAATCTCTCTCTTACACTCCTGTATCTGGAACACACTAGTCCGTCCCTCACATTCCTTGGTCTGGAACAAACTAATCCTTCTGTCACATTCCTGTATCTAGAACACTCTAATCCCTCTCCCTCACTCCTCTATCTGGAACAATCTAATCTCTCTCTCACTCTCTTGTATCTGGAAAAAACTAATCCCACTCTCGCACTCCTATAACTGGTACACTCTCCTCCCTCTCCCACACTCCTGTATCAGAAACAACCTAATCCCTCTCTTAAACTCCTGTATCTGGAACACACTAGAACCTCTCTCACATTCCTGGGTCTGGAAAATTCTTATCCTCCTCTCACACTCTTGTATCACAAACTCTCTAATCCCTCTCTCGCACTCCTGCAAGTAGAACACACTAAACCATCCCTCTCAATCCTGTCTCTGTAACAATCTAATCCCTCTCTCACACTCCTGTTTCTGGAACACACTATTTATTCTCTTGCAATCCTGTATCTGGAACACACTAATCCCTCTCTCTCAATCCTCTGCTTGTTACACTCTAATCATTCTCTTACACTCTTAAATCTGGAACCAACTATTTTGTCTATTATACTCCTGTATATGGAACACTGTTATCCCTCGCTCTCAATCCTGTGTCTGTAACATTCTAATCCCTCTCTCACACTCCTGTATCTGGAACACACTATTTCTTCTCTTGCACTCCTGTATCGGGTACACTCTAATCCCTCTCCGACTCTCTAGTATCTGAAATGAACTAATTTCACTGTCACGGTCCTGTATCAGGTACACTCTAATCCCTCTCTCACTCTCTAGTATCTGAAATAAACTAATTTCACTGTCACATTCCTGTACCTGGTGCACCCTAATCCCTCTCTCATACTTTGTATCTGGAACAAATTAATCACTTTCTCATTCTCCTGTACCTGGAACATAATGATGCTTCTCCCACAATTCTGTGTCTGGAGCAATATAATCCCACTCTCACAGTCCTGTATCAGGAACAGCCTAATAACTCTCTCCGACGCATGTATCTGGAACAATCTAATCCCTCTCTCACACTCCTTCAACTGGAACACAATAGTCCCTCTCTCACACTCTTGCGTCTGGAACAAACTAATCCCTTTCTCACACTCCTGTTTCTGGAACACTCTATTTTTTCTCTCACACACCTGTATGTGGAATACTCTAGTTCCTCTTTTACACTCTGTATCTGGAACCAACTAATCACTTTCTCGCTATCCTGTACCTGGATTATACTAAGACTGCTCCCAGAATTTTCTGCCTGGAACAAAGTAATCCCTCTCGCAGAGTCCTGTATCTGGAACAATCTAATCCAGAAACAAACTAATCCCTTTCTCACACTCCTGTATCTGGAACACACTGGTCCCTCTCTCACATTCCAGGTTCTGGAACACTCTTATCCTCCTCTCACACTCTTGTATCACAAACTCTGTAATCCCTTTCTCTCACTGCTGTATCTGGAACAAACTAATCCCTCTCTTAAACTGCTGTATCTGGAACACACTAGTCCCTCTCTCACATTCCTGGGTCTGGAACACTCTTATCCTCCTCTCACACTCTTGTATCACAAACTCTCTAATCCCTTTCTCGCACTCCTGCAAGTAGAGCACACTAATCCATCACTCTCAATCATGTCTCTGTAACACTTAAATCCCTCTCTCACAATCTTAAATCCAGAACACTCTATTTTGTCTCTTGCACTCCTGTATATGGAACACTCTAATCCCTACCTCTCATTCCTGTGTCTGTAACAATCTAATCCCTCTCGCACACTCTTGTATCTGGAAAACAATATTTATTCTCTTGTTATCCTGTATCTGGAACACACTAATCCCTCTCTCTCAATCCTCTGCTTGTTACACTCTAAACATTCTCTTACACTCTTAAATCTGGAACCAACTATTTTGTCTATTATACTCCTGTATATGGAACACTGTTAACCCTCGCTCTCAATCCTGTGTCTGTAACATTCTAATCCCTCTCTCACACTCCTGTATCTGGAACACACTATTTCTTCTCTTGCACTCCTGTATCGGGTACACTCTAATCCCTCTCCGACTCTCTAGTATCTGAAATAAACTAATTTCACTGTCACGGTCCTGTATCAGGTACACTCTAATCCCTCTCTCACTCTCTAGTATCTGAAATAAACTAATTTCACTGTCACATTCCTGTACCTGGTGCACCCTAATCCCTCTCTCATACTTTGTATCTGGAACAAACTAATCACTTTCTCATTCTCCTGTACCTGGAACATAATGATGCTTCTCCCACAATTCTGTGTCAAGAGCAATATAATCCCACTCTCACAATCCTGTATCAGGAACAGTCTATTACCTTTCTCAGGCAACTGTATCTGGAACAATCTAATCCCTTTCTCACACTCCTGCAACTGGAACACATTAGTCCCTCTTGCACACTCCTGTGTCCGCAACACACTAGTCCCTCTCTCACACTCCTGTATCCGGAACACTCTAACCACTCTCTCACACTCCTGCAACTGCAACACACTAGTCCCTGTCTCACCCTCCTGGGTGTGGAACAAACTAATCCCTCTCTCACACTCCTGAATCTGGAACACTCTATTCTGCCTCTCACACGCCTGTATCTACAATGATCTAATACCTCCCTCTCAATACTGTGTCTGTAACACTCTAATCCCTCTCTCACACTCCTGCAACTGGAACACTCTAATGCCTCTCTCACGGTCCTTTTCCTGGAATACTCTAATCCCTCTCTCAGGCTCCTATATCTGGAACATTCTAGTTCCTCTCTCACACTCCTGTATATGGAATACTCTAATCCGTCTCTCACACTCTGTATCTGAAACAAACTAATCACTTTCTCTCTCTCCTGTACCTGGAACATACTAATCCTTCTCCCATAATCTTGTGTTTGGAATAATATAATCCCTCTCTCACCGTCCTTTATCTGGAACAGTCTAATACCACTCTCTGACGCCTGTATCTGGAACAATCTAATCCCTCTCTCACACCTCTTCAACTGGAACACACTATTCCCTCTCTCACATTCCTGTGTCTGGAACACACTGGTCCCTCTCTCACACTCCTGGGTCTGGAACAAACTAATCCATCTCTCACACTCCTGTGTCTGGAACTCTCTATTCCATCTCTCACAAACCTGTATGTGGAATACTCTAATTCCTCTTTTACACTCTATCTGGAACTAACTAAACACTTTCTCGCTCTCCTGTACCTGGAACATACTAAGCCTGCTCCCAAAAGTCTGTGTCTGGAACAAAATAATCCCTCTCTCACAGTCCTGTATCTGGAACAATCTAATCTCTCTCTGGCTCTCTTGTATCTGGAACCATTAATTCCACTCCCCAACTCCTGTATCTGGTACACTCTCCTCCCACTCCCACACTCCTGAATCTGAAACAATCTAATCTCTCTCTTACACTCCTGTATCTGGAACACACTAGTCCGTCCCTCACATTCCTTGGTCTGGAACAAACTAATCCTTCTGTCACATTCCTGTATCTAGAACACTCTAATCCCTCTCCCTCACTCCTCTATCTGGAACAATCTAATCTCTCTCTCACTCTCTTGTATCTGGAAATCACTAATCCCACTCTCGCACTCATATATCTGGTACACTCTCCTCCCTCTCCCACACTCCTGTTCAGAAACAACCTAATCCCTCTCTTAAACTCCTGTATCTGGAACACACTAGAAACTCTCTCACATTCCTGGGTCTGGAAAATTCTTATCCTCCTCTCACACTCTTGTATCACAAACTCTCTAATCCCTCTCTCGCACTCCTGCAAGTAGAACACACTAAACCATCCCTCTCAATCCTGTCTCTGTAACAATCTAATCCCTCTCTCACACTCCTGTTTCTGGAACACACTATTTATTCTCTTGCAATCCTGTATCTGGAACACACTAATCCCTCTCACTCAATCCTCTGCTTGTAACACTCTAATCATTCTCTTACACTCTTAAATCTGGAACCAACTATTTTGTCTATCATACTTCTGTATCTGGAACAATCTAAACCCTCCCTCTCAATCCTGTGTCTGTAACATTCTAATCCCTCTCTCACACTCCTGTATCTGGAACACACTATTTCATCTCTTGCACTCCTGTATCGGGTTCACTCTAATCCCTCTCTGACTCTCTAGTATCTGAAATAAATTAATTTCACTGTCACATTTCTGTATCTGGTACACCCTAATCCCTCTCTCATACTTTGTATCTTGGACAAACTAATCACTTTCTCATTCTCCTGTACCTGGAACATAATGATGCTTCTCCCACAATTCTGTGTCTGGAGCAATATAATCCCACTCTCACAGTCCTGTATCAGGAACAGCCTAATAACTCTCTCCGACGCATGTATCTGGAACAATCTAATCCCTCTCTCACACTCCTTCAACTGGAACACAATAGTCCCTCTCTCACACTCTTGCGTCTGGAACAAACTAATCCCTTTCTCACACTCCTGTTTCTGGAACACTCTATTTTTTCTCTCACACACCTGTATGTGGAATACTCTAATTCCTCTTTTACACTCTGTATCTGGAACCAACTAATCACTTTCTCACTATCCTGTACCTGGAATATACTAAGACTGCTCCCAGAATTTTCTGCCTGGAACAAAGTAATCCCTCTCGCACAGTCCTGTATCTGGAACAATCTAATCCAGAAACAAACTAATCCCTTTCTCTCACTCCTGTATCTGGAAAACACTAGTCCCTCCCTCACATTCCTGGGTTTGGAACACTCTTATCCTCCTCTCACACTCCTATATCACAAACTCTCTAATCCCTCTCTTGCACTCCTGCAAGTAGAGCACACTAATCCATCCCTCTCAATCCTGTCTCTGTAACACTCTAATCCATCTCTCACACTCTTAAATCTGGAACACTCTATTTTGTCTCTCGCACTCCTGTATATGGAACGCTCTAATCCATACCTCTCATTCCTGTGTCTGTAACAATCTAATCCCTCTCTCACATTCTTGCATCTGGAACACAATATTTATTCTCTTGCACTCCTGCATCTGGAACACACTAATTCCTCTCTGCCAATCCTCTGCTTGTAACACTCTAATCATTCTCTTACACTCTTAAATCTGGAACCAACTGTTTTGTCTATTGTACTCCTGTATATGGAACACTGTAATCCCTCACTCTCAATCCTGTGTCTGTAACATTCTAATCCCTCTCTCACACTCTTGTATCTGGAACACACTATTTCTTCTCTTGCACTCCTGTATCGGATACATTCTAATCCTTCTCTCACTCTCTAGTATCTGAAATAAACTAATTTCACTGTCACATTCCTGTACCTGGTACACCCTAATCCCTCTCTCATACTTTGTATCTGGAACAAACTAATCACTTTCTCATTTTCCTGTACCTGGAACATAATGATGCTTCTCCCACAATTCTGTGTCAAGAGCAATATAATCCCACTCTCACAATCCTGTATCAGGAACAGCATATTACCTCTCTCAGGCAACTGTATCTGGAACAATCTAATCCCTTTCTCACACTCCTGCAACTGTAACACATTAGTCCCTCTCGCACACTCCTGTGTCCGCAACACACTAGTTCCTCTCTCACACTCCTGTATCTGGAACACTCTAACCACTCTCTCACACTCCTGCGACTGCAACACACTAGTCCTTCTCTCACCCTCCTGGGTGTGGAACAAACTAATCCCTCTCTCCCACTCCTGCATCTGGAACGCTCTAATCCCTCTCTCACGGTCTTTTACCTGGAATACTCTAATCCCTCACTCAGGCTCCTATATCTGGAACACTCTAGTTCCTCTCTCACACTCCTGTATATGGAATACTCTAATCCGTCTCTCACACTCTGTATCTGAAACAAACTAATCACTTTCTCACTCTCCTGTGCCTGGAACATACTAATCCTTCTCCCATAATTCTGTGTTTGGAATAATATAATCCCTCTCTCACCGTCCTTTATCTGGAACAGTCTAATACCACTCTCCAACGCCTGTATCTGGAACAATCTAATCCCTCTCTCACACTCCCTCAACTGGAACACACTATTCCCTCTCTCACACTCCTGTGTCTGGAACACGCTAGTTTCTCTCTCACACTTCTGGGTCTGGAACAAACTAATGCATCTTTCACACTCCTGTGCCTGGAACTCTCTATTCCATCTCTCACACACCTGTATGTGGAATACTCTAATTTCTCTTTTACACTCTATCTGGAACCAACTAATCACTTTCTCACTCTCCTGTACCTGGAACATACTAAGCCTGCTCCCAAAATTCTGTGTTAAAAACAAAAAAACTGCAGATGCTGGAAATCCAAAACAAAATCAGAATTACCTGGAAAAACTCAGCAGGTCCGGCAGCATCAGCGGAGAAGAAAAGAGTTGACGTTTCGAGTCCTCATGACCCTTCGACAGAACTTGAGTTCGAGTCCAAGAAAGAGTTGAAATATAAGCTGGTTTAAGGTGTGTGTGTGGGGTCGGAGGGATAGAGAGAGAGAGAGAGAGAGGTTAGGGTTGGTGGGGGGGGGGGGGGGGGGGGGGCATGTGGTTGTGTGGACAAACAAACAGTGATAGAAGCAGATCATCAAAAGATGTCAACGACAATGGTACAATAGAACACATAGGTGTTAAAGTTAAAGTTGGTGATATTATCTAAACGAATGTGCTAATTTAGAATGGATGGTAGGGCACTCAAGGTATAGCTCTAGTGTGTTTTTTTTTATATATAATGGAACTAGGTGGGAAAAGGAAAATCTTTATAATTTATTGGAAAAAAAAGGAAGGGGGAAACAGAAAGGGGGTGGGAATGCGGGAGGGAGATCACGACCTAAAGTTGTTGAATTCAATATTCAGTCCGGAAGGCTGTAAGGTGCCTAGTCGGAAGATGAGGTGTTGTTCCTCCAGTTTGCGTTGGGTTTCACTGGAACAATGCAGCAAGCCAAGGACAGACATGTGGGCAAGAGAGCAGGGTGGAGTGTTAAAATGGCAAGCGACAGGGAGGTTGGGGTCATTCTTGCAGACAGACCGCAGGTGTTCTGCAAAGTGGTCGCCCAGTTTACGTTTGGTCTCTCCAATGTAGAGGAGACCACATTGGGAGCAACGAATACAGTAGACTAAGTTGGGGGAAATGCAAGTGAAATGCTGCTTCACTTGAAAGGAGTGTTTGGGCCCTTGGACGGTGAGGAGAGAGGAAGTGAAGGGGCAGGTGTTACATCTTTTGCGTGGGCATGGGGTGGTGCCATAGGAGGGGGTTGAGGAGTAGGGAGTGATGGAGGAGCGGACCAGGGTGTCCCGGAGGCAGCGATCCCTCCGGAATGCCGATAAGGGGGGTGAAGGGCAGATGTGTTTGGTGGTGGCATCATGCTGGAGTTGGCGGAAATGGCAGAGGATGATCCTTTGAATGCGGAGGCTGGTGGGGTGATAAGTGAGGACAAGGGGGACCCTATCATGTTTCTGGGAGGGAGGAGAAGGCGTGAGGGCGGATGCGCGGGAGATGGGCCGGACACGGTTGAGGGCCCTGTCAACGACTGTGGGTGGAAAACCTCGGTTAAGGAAGAAGAAGGACATGTCAGAGGAACTGTTTTTGAAGGTAGCATCATCGGAACAGATGCGACGGAGCCGAAGGAACTGGGAGAATGGGATGGAGTCCTTACAGGAAGCGGTGTGTGAGGAGCTGTAGTCGAGCTAGCTGTGAGAGTCGTTGGGTTTGTAATGGATATTGGTGGACAGTGTATCACCAGAGATTGAGACAGAGAGGTCAAGGAAGGGAAGGGAAGTGTCAGAGATGGACCACGTGAAACTGATGGAGGGGTGGAGATTGGAAGCAAAATTAATAAATTTTTCCAAGTCCCGATGAGAGCATGAAGCGGCACCGAAGTAATCATCGATGTACCGGAGAAAAAGTTGTGGAAGGGGGCCGCAGTAGGACTGTAACAAGGAATGTTCCACATACCCCATAAAGAGACAGGCATAGCTGGGGCCCATGCGGGTACCCATAGCCACACCTTTTATTTGGAGGAAGTGAGAGGAGTTGAAGGAGAAGTTGTTCAGCGTGAGAACAAGTTCAGCCAGACGGAGGAGAGTAGTGATGGATGGGGATTGTTCGGGCCTCTGTTCGATGAAGAAGCTAAGGGCCCTCAGACCATCCTGGTGGGGGATGGAGGTGTAGAGGGATTGGACGTCCATGGTGAAGAGGAAGCGGTTGGGGCCAGGGAACTGGAAATTGTTGATGTGACGTAAGGTGTCAGAGGAATCACGGATGTAGGTGAGAAGGGACTGGACAAGGGGAGAGAAGGGAGTCAAGATAATGAGAAATGAGTTCTGTGGGGCAGGAGCAAGCTGAGACGATCGGTCTACCAGAGCAGTTCTGTTTGTGGATTTTGGGCAGGAGGTAGAAGCGGGCCGTCCGAGGTTGGGCGACTGTCAGGTTGGAAGCTGTGGGAGGGAGATCCCCAGAGGAGATGAGGTCAGTGACAGTCCTGGAAACAATGGCTTGATGTTCAGTGGTGGGGTCATTGTCCAGGGAGAGGTAGGAGGAAGTGTCTGCGAGTTGACGCTCAGCCTCCGCGAGGTAGAGGTCAGTGCGCCAGACAACAACATCACCACCCTTGTCAGCGGGTTTGATGACAATGTCAGGGTTGGACCTGAGAGAATGGAATGCAGTAAGTTCAGAGAAAGACAGGTTAGAATGGGTGAGAGGAGCAGAGAAATTGAGACGACTAATGTCGCGCCGACAGTTCTCAATGAAAAGATCGAGAGAAGGTAAGAATCCAGAGGGAGGGGTCCAGGTGGAGGGAGAATAGTGGAGATGGGTAAAAGAATCCATTGAACTGGGAGAGGACTCCTGCCCAAAGAAGTGAGCCCGGAGACGAAGACGGCGGAAGAAGAGTTCAGTATCATGCCGAGCCCGAAATTCATTGAGGTGAGGGCGTAAGGGTATGAAACTAAGTCCTTTGCTGAGCGCTGAACGTTCAGCATCGGAGAGGGGAAGGTCAGGGGGTATAGTGAATACACGGCTGGGGCTGGGATCGGAAGATGGGGTGGGGACGGAGGGACAGGCAGGGGTGGAGGGTCCTAGATGGGTGTTGGTGTCGATGAGTTGTTGGAGCTTGTGTTCCTTAGCACTTGAGAGAAAGAGAAAAAGATTCTTGTTGAGGCGTCGGATGAGCCGGAGGATAAAATGAAACTGGGGGCACGCGCAGCTTTGAAAAAGGGTACGGCGGTGCTGCTGGAGGGAGAGGTCGAGTGTGTTCATATGGCGGTGCATGGCACTGAGTGTGGATTTCAGAATGTGACGGGAACAGCAGTCCGAGAAACGTTTTATGTCCTGGAGATACCGGTAATCCTGGGTGGGTTCGAAACATGACGGGTGGAATTTCAGTTGAAATCCACGTGGGGTAAGTCGGAGACGGAGACAGTCACTGAGAAAGGAGATATGGCTGTGAAAGCGGGTTTTAGTAAAGACCTTGTCAAACACCAGGAGGGAAATGGAAAGCAAAGAAGGTGAACAAGGCAACAGAGAGATACGGAAATCTTGTCGCAGAGAGGAACAGAAATTCTTCAAGGAGGTAGGCATTTCTTGAAGAGCAAGTCTGTCCATGGCTTGCTGCATTGTTCCAGTGAAGCCCAATGCAAGCTGGAGGAACAACACCTCATCTTCCGACTAGGCACCTTACAGCCTTCCGGACTGAATATTGAATTCAACAACTTTAGGTCGTGAGCTCCCTCCCACATTCCCACCCCCTTTCTGTTTCCCCCTTCCTTTTTTTTCCAATAAATTATAAAGACTTTCCTTTTCCCACCTATTTCCATTATATAAAAAAAAAACCCACTTGAGCTATACCTTGAGTGCCCTACCATCCATTCTTAATTAGCACATTCGTTTAGATAATATCACCAACTTTAACTTTAACACCTATGAGTTCTATTGTACCATTGTTGTTGACATCTTTTGATGATCTGCTCTATCACTGCTTGTTTGTCCACACAACCACATGCCCCCCACCCGCCGCCAACCCCAACCTCTCTCTCTCTGTCTTTCTATCTCTCTGCCCCCCACACACACACCTTAAACCAGCTTATATTTCAACTCTTTATTGGACTCGAAATCAAGTTCTGTCGAAGGGTCATGAGGACTCAAAAAGTCAACTCTTTTCTTCTCCGCTGATGCTGCCGGACCTGCTGAGTTTTTCCAGGTAATTCTGATTTTGTCCCAAAATTCTGTGTCTGGAACAAAATAATCCATCTCTCACAGTCCTGTATCTGGAACGATCTAATCTCTCTCTGACTCTCTTGTATCTGGAAACACTAATTCCATTCTCACACTCCTGTATCTGGTACACTCTCCTCCCACTCCCACACTCCTGTATCTGAAACAATCTAATCCCTCTCTTACACTCCTGTATCTGGAACACACTAGTCCCTTCCTCACATTCCTGGGTCTGGAACAAACTAATCCTTCTCTCACATGCCTGTATCTAGAACACACTAATCCCTCTCCCTCACTCCTGTATCTGGAACAATCTAATCTCCCTCTCACTCTCTTGTATCTGGAAAACACTAATTCCACTCTCGCACTCCTATATCTGGTACACTCTCCTCCCTCTCCCACACTCCTGTATCAGAAACAACCTAATCCCTCTCTTACACTCCTGTATCTGGAACACACTAGACCCTCTCTCACATTCCTGGGTCTGGAAAACTCTTATCCTCCTCTCACACTCTTGTATCACAAACTCTCTAATCCCTCTCTCGCACTCCTGCAAGTAGAACACACTAAACCATCCCTCTCACTCCTGTCTTTGTAACAATCTAATCCCTCTCTCACAATCCTGTATCTGGAACACACTATTTATTCTCTTGCAATCCTGTATCTGGAACACACTAATCCCTCTCACTCAATCCTCTGCTTGTAACACTCTAATCATTCTCTTACACTCTTAAATCTGGAACCAACTATTTTGTTTAAAATACTCCTGTATCTGGAACAATCTAATCCCTCTCTCACACTCCTGTATTTGGAACACACTATTTCTTCTCTTGCACCCCTGTATCAGGTACACTCTAATCCCTCTCTGACTCTCTAGTATCTGAAATAAATTAATTTCACTGTCACATTCAGTATCTGGTACACCCTAATCCCTCTCTCATATTTTGTATCTGGAACAAACTAATCACTTTCTCATTCTCCTGTACCTGGAACATAATGATGCTTCTCCCACAATTCTGTGTCTGGAGCAATATAATCCCACTCTCACAGTCCTGTATCAGGAACAGTCTATTACCTCTCTCAGATAATTGTATCTGAAACGATCTAATCCCTTTCTCACACTCCTGCAACTGGAATACATTAGTCACTCTTGCACATTCCTGTGTCCGCAACACACCAGTCCCTCTCACACACTCCTGTATCTGGAACACTCTAACCACTCTATCACACTCCTACGACTGCAACACACTAGTCCCTCTCTCACCATCCTGGGTGTGGAACAAACTAATCCCTCTCTCACACTCCTGCATCAGGTACACTCTAATCCCTCTCTCACTCTCTAGTATCTGAAATAAACTAATTTCACTGTCACATTCCTGTATCTAGTACACCCTAATCCCTCCCTCATACTTTGTATCTGGAACAGACTAATCACTTTCTCATTCTCCTGTACCTGGTACATAATGATGCTTCTCCCAAAATTCTGTGTCAAGAGCAATATAATCCCACTCTCACAGTCCTGTATCAGGAACAGTCTAATACCTCCCTCAGACAATTGGATCTGAAACAATCTAATCCCTTTCTCACCCTCCTGTAACTGGAACACATTAGTCCCTAACGCACACTCCTGTATCCGCAACACACTAGTCCCTCTCTCACACTCCTGTATCAGTAACACTCTAACACCGCTCGCACAATCCTGCGACTGCAACACACTAGTCCCTCTCTCACCCACCTGGGTGTGGATCAAACTAATCCCTCTCTCACACTCCTGTATCTGGAACACTCTATTCTGCCTCTCACACGCCTGTATCTACAATAATCTAATACCTCCCTCACAATACTGTGTCTGTAACACTCTAATCCCTCTCTCACACTCCTGCATCTGGAACACTCTAATGCCTCTCTCACGGTCCTTTATCTGGAATACTCTAATCCGTCTCTCACACTCTGTACCTGAAACAAACTAATCACTTTCTCACTCTCCTGTACCTGGAACATACTAATCCTTCTCCCATAATTCTGTGTTTGGAATAATATAATCCCTCTCTCACCGTCCTCTATATGGAACAGTCTAATACTTCTCTCCGATGCCCGTATCTGGAACAATCTAATCCCTCTCTCACACTCCTTCAACTGGAACACACTAGTCCCTCCCTCACACTCCTGTGTCTGGAACACACTATTTTTTCTCTTGCACTCCTGTATCGGTACAATCTAATCCCTCACTGACTCTCTAGTATCTGAAATAAACTAATTTCACTGTCACATTCCTGTATCAGGTACACTGTAATCTCTCTCTCACTCTCTAGTATCTGAAATAAACTAATTTCACTGTCACATTCCTGTATCTGGTGCACCCTAATCCCTCTCTCATACTTTGTATCTGGAACAAACTAATCACTTTCTCATTCTCCTGTTCCTGGAACATAATGATGCTTCTCCCACAATTCTGTGTCAAGAGCAATATAATCCCACTCTCACAATCCTGTATCAGGAACAGTCTATTACCTCTCTCAGACAACTGTATCTGAAACAATCTAATCCCTTTCTCACACTCCTGCAACTGGAACACATTAGTCCCTCTCGCACACTCCTGTGTCCGCAACACACTAGTCCCTCTCTCACACTCCTGTATCTGGAACACTCTAACCACTTTCTCACACTCCTGTGACTGCAACACACTAGTCCCTGTCTCACCCTCCTGGGTGTGGAACAAACTAATCCCTCTCTCACACTCCTGAATCTGGAACACTCTATTCTGCCTCTCACATGCCTGTACCTACAATGATCTAATACCTCCCTCTCAATACTGTGTCTGTAACACTCTAATACCTCTATCACACTCCTGCATCTGGAACACTCTAATGCCTCTCTCACGGTCCTTTACCTGGAATACTCTAATCCCTCTCTCAGGCTCCTATATCTGGAACACTCTAGTTCCTCTCTCACACTCCTGTATATGGAATACTCTAATCCGTCTCTCACACTCTGTATCTGAAACAAACTAATCACTTTCTCACTCTCCTGTACCTGAAACATACTAATTCTTCTCCCATAATTCTGTGTTTGGAATAATATAATCCCTCTCTCACCGTTCTTTATCTGGAACAGTCTAATACCACTCTCTGACACCTGTACCTGGAACAAACTAATCCCTCTCTCACACTCCTTCAACTGGAACACACTATTCCCTCTCTCACACTCCTGTGTCTTGAACGTACTAGTCTCTCTCTCACACTCCTGGGTCTGGAACAAACTAATCCATCTCTCACACTCCTGTGTCTGGAACAATCCATTCCATCTCTCACACACCTGTGTGTGGAATACTCTAATTCCTCTTTTGCACTCTATCTGGAAGAAACTAATCACTTTCTCGGTTTCTTGTACCTGGAACATACTAAGCCTGCTCCCAAAATTCTGTGTTTGGAACAAAATAATCCCTCTCTCACAGTCCTGTACTTGGAACAATCTAAACTCTCTCTGACTCTCTTGTATCTAGAACCACTAATTCCACTCTCATACTCCTGTATCTGGTACACTCTCCTCCCACTCCCACACTCCTGTATCTGAAACAATTTAATCCCTCTCTTACACTCCTGTATCTGGAAAACACTAGGCCCTCCCTCACATTCCTGGGTCTGGAACAAACTAATCCTTCACTCACATTCCTGTGTCTAGAACACTCTAAATCCCTCTCCCTCACTCCTGTATCTGGAACAATCTAATCTCTCTCTCACTCTCTTGTATCTGGAACACACTAATTCCACTCTCGCACTCCTGTATCTGGTACACTAACCTTCCACTCCCACACTCCTGTATCTGAAACAACCTAATCCCTCTCTTACACTCCTGTATATGGAACACACTAGTCCCTCTCTCACATTCCTGTGTGTGGAACACTTATCCTCCTCTCACACTCTTTTATCACAAATTTTCTAATCCCTCTCTCGCACTCCTGCAAGTAAAACAAACTATTCCATCCCTACCAATCCTGACTCTGTACAATCCAATCACTCTCACACTCCTGTATCTGGAACACACTATTTATTCTCTTGCAATCCTGTATCTGGAACACACTAATCCCTCTCTCTCAATCCTCTGCTTGTAACACTCTAATCATTCTATTACAGTCGTAAATCTGGAACCAACTATCTTGTCTATTGTACTCCTGTATCTGGAACACTCTAATCCCTCCCTCTCAATCCTGTGTCTGTAACATTCTAATCCCTCTCTCACACTCCTGTATCTGGAACACACTATTTCTTCTCTTGCACTCCTATATCAGGTACACTCTAATCCCTCTCTCACTCTCTAGTATCTGAAATAAACTAATTTCACTGTCACATTCCTGTATCTGGTACACCCTAATCCCTCTCTCATACTTTGTATCTGGAACAAACTAATCACTTTCTCATTCTCCTGTTCCTGGTACATAATGATGCTTCTCCTACAATTCTGTGTCAAGAGCAATATAATCCCACTCTCACAGTCCTGTATCAGGAACAGTCTATTACCTCTCTCAGACAACTGTAACTGAAACAATCTAATCTAATCTCTCTCTGACTCTCTTGTATCTGGAACCACTAATTCCACTCTCACTCTCCTGTATCTGGTACACTCTCCTCCCACTCCCACACTCCTGTATCTGAAACAATCTAATCCCTCTCTTACACTCCTGTATCTGGAACACACTAGTCCCTCTCTCACACTCCTGTATCTGGAACACACTAACCACTCTCTCACACTCCTGCGACTGAAACACACTAGTCCCTCTCTCACCCTCCTGGGTGTGGAACAAACTAATCCCTCTCTCACACTCCTGTATCTGGAACACTCTATTCTGCCTCTCACATGCCTGTATCTACAATAATGTAATACCTCCCTTTCAATACTGTGTCTGTAACACTCTAATCCCTCTCTCACACTCCTGCATCTGGAACACTCTAATGCCTCTCTCACGGTCCTTTATCTGGAATACTCTAATCCCACTCTCAGGCTCCTATATCTGGAGCACTCTAATGCCTCTCTTACACTCCTGTATATGGAATACTCTAATCCGTCTCTCACACTCTGTATCTGAAACAAACTAATCACTTTCTCACTCTCCTGTACCTGGAACATACTAATCCTTCGCCCATAATTCTGTGTTTGGAATAATATAATCCCTCTCTCACCGTCCTTTATATGGAACAGTCTAATACCTCTCTCCGAAGCCTGTATCTGGAACAATTTAATCCCTCTCTCACACTCCTTCAACTGGAACACACTATTCCCTCTCTCACACTCCTGTTTCTGGAACACACTAGGCCCTCTCTCACATTCCTGGGTCCGGAACAAACTAATCCCTCACTCACACTCCTGTGTCTGGAACACTCTATTCCATCTCTCACACACCTGTATGTGGAATACTCTAATTCCTCTTTTACACTCTATCTGGAACCAACTAATCAAATTCTCACTCTCCTGTGCCTGGAACATACTAAGCCTGCTCCCACAATTGTGTGTCTGGAACAAAATAATCCCTCTCTCACAGTCCTGTATCTGGTACACTCTCCTCCCACTCCCACACTCCTGTATCTGAAACAACCTAATCCCTCTCTTAAACTCCTGTATCTGGAACACTCTAGTCCCTCTCTCACATTCCTGGGTGTGGAACACTCTTATCCTCCTCTCACACTCTTGTATCACAAACTCTCTAATCCCTTTCTCGCACTCCTGCAAGTAGAACACACTAATCCATCCCTCTCAATTCTGTCTCTGTAACACTCTAATCCCTCTCCCACACTCTTAAATCTGGAACACTCTATTTTGTCTCTTGCACTCCTCTATATGGAGCACTCTAATCCCTCCCTCTCATTCCTGTGTCTCTAACAATCTGATCCCTCTCTCACACTCCTGTATCTGGAACACACTATTTATTCTCTTGCAATCCTGCATCTGGAACACAATAATCCCTCTCACTCAATCCTCTGCTTGTAACACTCTCAGCATTCTCTTACACTCTTATATCTGGAACAAATTATTTTGTCTATCGTACTCCTGTATCTGGAACACTCCAATCCCTCCCTCTCAATCCTGTGACTGTAACATTCTAATCCCTCTCTCACACTCCTGTATCTGGAACACACTATTTCTCCTCTTGCACTGCTGTATCAAGAGTACTCTATTCCCTCTCTCGCACTCCTGTATCTGGAACACTCTAATCACTCTATCACACTGCTGTATCTGGAACACTCTATTCCTTTTCGATCACCCCTATATCTGGAACACATTAATCTCTCTCTCACACTCCTGTATCTGCAACAATCTTATCCTCCTCTCACGCTCTTGTATCACAAACACTAATCTCTCTATCACCCTCATATAAATAGAACACACTAATCCCTCTCTCTCAATCCTGTCTCTGTAACACTCTAATCCCTCTCTCACACTCTTAAATCTGGAACATTTATATTGTCTCTCACACTCTTGTATCTGGAACACTCTAAACCCTCCCTTTCACTCCTGTGTCTGTAACACTCTAATCCCTTTCTCACAATCCTGTATCTGGATCATGCTATTTCTTCTCTTGCACTCCTGTATCGGGAACACTCTAATCTCTCTCTCACGCTCTATTATCTGAAATAAACTAATTTCGCTCTCACATTCCTGTACCGGGAACACAGTAAACCCTGTTTACTGTCTGGTATCTGGATCACGCTAATCCCTTACTCACAGTTCTGTATCTCGAACACTGTAATCCTTCTCTCGCACTCCTGTATCTGGAACATTGTAAACCCACACTCCTGTAACTGAAACACACTAGTCCCTCTCTCACACTCGTTTGTCTGGAAAACACTAGTCCCTCTCTCACCCTCCTCTATCTGGAACAGTCTAATGCCTTTCTCATGGTCCTTTATCTCGAACACTCTAATCCCTCTCTCAGACTCCTATATCTGGAAAACACTAATCCATCTCTCAAAGTCATGTATCTGGAACACTCTAATCCCCCTCTCAGGCCTATGTATCCGGAACACTCTAATCATTCTCTCACACTCCTGTATCATGAGCACTCTAATCCCTCTCTCATACTCCTTTATCTGGAACACTCTAATCCCTTTCTCACTCTCCTGTATATGGAACAATCTAATCATTTTCTCAGACTGCTTTGCCTGGAACATTCTAATGCCTCTCTCACAGTTCTTTATCTGGAATACTCTAAACCCTCTCTCAGACTCCTATATCTGGAACACTCTAAATTCTCTCTCACTATCTTGTATCTGGAACACACTAATTCCACTTTCACACTCCTGTATCTGCAACAATCTCCTCCCTCTCCCACACTCCTGTATCTGGTACACTCTAATCGCTCTCTCACTCTCCTGTATCAGCAAGACTCTAATCACTCTCTCAGAATTATGTATCTGGAACACTCTAATCCCTCTCTCACACTCTGTATCTGGAACAAACTAATCGCTTTCTCATTCTCCTGTACCTGGAACATAATAATGCTTCTCCCACAATTCTGTGTCTGACCAATAAAATCACTATCTCACAGTCCTGTATCAGGAACAGTCTAATGCCTCTCTCAGACACCTTTATCTGGAACAATCTAATCCATTTCTCACACTCCTGCAACTGGAACACATTAGGCCCTCACCAACACTCCTGTGTTCGCAACACACTAGTCCCTCTCTCACCCTCCTGTATCTGGAACACTCTAATCCCTCTCTCACACTACAGTGACTGCAACACACTAGTCCCTGTCTCACACTCCTGGGTGTGGAACAAACTAATCCCTCTCTCACACTCCTGTATCTGGAACACTCTATTCTGTCTCTCACACGCCTGTATCTAGAATAATCTAATACCTCCCTATAAATATTGTGTCTGTATCACTCTAATCCCTCTCTCACACACCTGTATCTGGAACACTCTAATGCCTCTCTCACGGTCCTTTATCTGGAATACTCTAAACCCTCTCTTACATATCTGTAACTGGAACAAACTAATCACATTCTCACTCTCCTGTACCTGGAACATACTAATACTTCTCCCACAATTGTGTGTTTGGAATAATACAAGCCCTCTCTCACGATCCTTTATCTGGAACAGTCTAATACCTCTCTCTGATGCCTGCATCTGGAACAACCTAATCCCTCTCTAACACTCTGGCAACTGGAACACAATAGTCGCTCTCTCACACTTCTGCAATTGGAACACTCTAGTCCCTCTCTCACACTCCCGGGTCTGGAACAAACTAATCCCTCTCTCACACTCCTGTATCTAGAACACTCTATTCCATCTCTCACACACCTGTATGTGGAATACTCTAATCCCTCTTTCACATTCTGTACCTGGAACATACTAAGCCTTATCCCAAAATTCTGCGTCTGGAACAATATATCCCTCTCTCACACTCCTGTATATGGAATACTCTAATCCGTCTCTCACACTCTGTATCTGGAACAAACTAATCACTTTCTCACTCTCCTGTAACTGGAACATACTAAAGCTTCTTCCACAATTTTGTGTCTGGAATAATAAAATCACTCTCTCCGACGCCTGTATCTGGAACAATCTAATCCCTCTCTCACACCCCTGCAACTGGAACACACTAGTCCCTCTCTCACATTCCTGGGTCTGGAACAAACTAATCCCTCTCTCAAACTCCTGTAACTGGAACACTCTAATCCCTCTCTCACTTTCTTGTACCTGGAAAAAAATTAATTCAAATCTTACAATACTCTATTTGGTACAGTCTAATCCTTCCCTCACACTCCTGTATCTGGAACACTCTAACACCGTCTCTCACATGACTGTATCTGGAACACTCTTATCTTCCACTCACACTCTTGTATCACAAAGTCTCTAAACCCTCTCTCGCAGTCCTGTATGCAAAATACACTAAACCCTCTCTCGCACTCCTGTGTCTGTAACACTCAAATCCCTCTCACATACTACTGCATCTGGAACACTCTTATCGTCGTCTCAAACTCTCGTATTGCAAATCTTCTCAACCCTCTCTTGCACTCCTGCAAGTAGAACACACTAATCCTTCCCTCTCAAGCCTGTCTGTGTAACACTCTAATCCATCTCTCACACTCTTAAATCTGGAACACTCTATATTGTCTCTCGCATTCCTGTATCTGGAACACTCTAATCCCTCCCTCTCATTCCTGTCTCTGTAACACTCTAATCCCTCTCTCACAATCCTGTATCTGGAACACACTATTTCTTCTCTTGCACTCCTGTATCGGGTGCACACTAATCCCTCTCTCACTCTCTATAATCTGAAATAAACTAATTTCACTCTCACATTCCTGTATCTGGTATAGTCTAATCCCTCTCTCATGCTTTGTATCTGGAACAAACTAACCACTTTCTCATTCGCCTGTACCTGATACATAATATTGGTTCTCCCACAATTCTGTGTCTGGACCAATATAATCCCACTCTCACTGTCCCGTATCAGGAACAGTCTAATACCTCTCTCAGACAAATGTATCTGAAACAATCTAATCCCTTTCTCACACTCCTGCAATTGGAACACAATAGTCCCTCTCACACACTCCTGTGTCCGCAACACACTAGTCCCTCTCTCACACTCCTGTATCTGGAACACTCTATTCCATCTCTCACACACCGGTAGGTGGAATACTCTAATCCCTCTTTCACACTCTGTATCTGGAACAAACTAATCACTTTCTCTCTCTCCTGTACCTGGAACATACTAAGTCTTCTCCCACAACTCGGTGTCTGGAACTAAATAATCCCTCTCTCACAGTCCTGTATCTGGAACAATTTAATCTCTCACTCCCTCTCCTGTATCTGGAGCACAGTAATTCCACTCTCACACTCCTGTATCTGGTACACTCTCCTCCCTCTCCCACACTCCTATATCTGAAACAATCTAATCCCTCTCTTACACTCCTGTATCTGGAACACACTAGACCCTCTCTCACATTCCTGGGTCTGGAACAAACAAATCCTTCTCTCACACTCCTGTATCTAGAACACTCTAATCCCTCTCCCTCACTCCTGTGTCTGGAAGACTCTAATCCCTCTCTCACTTTCTTGTACCTGGAGAAAAACTAATTCTAATCTTACAATACTGTGTCTGCTGCACTCTAATCCTTCTCTCACACTCCTGTATCTGGAACACTCTAATTCCTCTCTCACACTACAGTATATGGAACACTGTCATCCTCCACTCACACTCTTGTATTGCGAACTCTCTAATCCCTCTCTCACACTCCTGCAAGTGGAACACACTAATCCTTCCCTCTCAATCCTGCCTCTGTAACACTCTAATCTCTCTCACACACTCTTAAATCTGGAACACTCTATTTTGTCTATTGCACTCCTGTATCTGGAACTCTCTAATCCCTCCCTCTCATCCCTGTGACTGTAACACTCTAATCCCTCTCTCACACTCCTGTATCTGGAACACACTATTTCTTCTCTTGCACTCCTATATCTGGAACACTCTAATCCCTCTCCCACACTCCTGTGACTGCAACACACTAATCCCTCTCTCACACTCCTGTATCTGGAACACTCTATTCTGTCTCTCACATGCATGCATCTAGAATAATCTAATACCTCCCTATAAATATTGTGTCTGTAACACTCTAATACCTCTCCCAGACTCCAGTATCTGGAACACTCTAATGCCTCTCTCACGGTCCTTTATCTGGAATACTCTTAACCCTCTCTTACATACTCTGTAACTGGAACAAACTAATCACATTTTCACTCTTCTGTACCTGGAACATACTAAACCTTCTCCCACAATTCTGTGTCTGGAACAATATAATCCCTCTCTCACGATCCTTTAAATGGAACAGTCTAATACCGCTCTCTGATGCCTGCATCTGGAACAATCTAATCCCCCTCTCACACTCCAGCAACTAGAACACAACAGTCGCTCTCTCACGCTCCTGTAATTGGAACACTCTATTCCATCTCTCACACACCTGTATGTGGAATACTCTAATCCCTCTTTCACATAATAAGCCTTATCCCAAAATTCTGTGTCTGGAACAATATATCCCTCTCTCACACTCCTGTATATGGAATACTCTATTCCGTCTCTCACTCTCTTGTAACTGGAACATACTAATCCTTCTTCCACAATTTTGTGTCTGGAATAATATAATCACTCTCTCCGACACCTGTATCTGGGACAATCTAATCCCTCTCTCACAACCCTGCAACTGGAACACACTAGTCCCTCTCTCACACTCCTGGGTCTGGAACAAACTAATCCCTCTCTCAAACTCCTGTAACTGGAACACTCTAATCCCTCTCTCATACACCTGCAATTGGATAAACTAGTCCCTCTCTCACACTCCTGGGTCTGGAACACTCTAATCTCTCTCTCACTCTGTTGTATCTGGAAAACACTAATTCCACTCTCGCACTCCTGTATCTGGTACACTGTCCTCCCTCTCCCACACTCCTGTATCTGAAATAACCTAATCCCTCTCTTACACTCCTGTATCTGGAACACACTAGTCCCTCTCTCACATTCCTGGGTGTGGAACAAACTAATCATTCTCTCACACTCCTGTATCTAGAACACTCTTATCCCACTCCCTCACTCCTGTGTCTGGAACACTCTAATCCCTCTCTCACTTTCTTGTACCTGGAAAAAACCTAATTCAAATCTTACAATACTGCATCTGGTACACTCAAATCCTTCTCTCACACTCCTGTATCTGGAACACTCAAACACCGTCTCTCACACGACTTTATCTGGAACACTCTTATCCTCCACTCACACTCTTGTATCACAAAATCTCTAATCCCTCTCTCGCACTCCTGTATGCAGAATACACTAAACCCTTTCTCTCAATCCTGTCTCTGTAACACTCAAATCCCTCTCACACATTACTGCATCTGGAACACTCTTATCCTCCTCTCAAACTCTTGTATAGCAAACCCTCTAAACACTCTCTTGCACTCCTGCAAGTAGAACACACTAATCCGTCCCTCTCAATCCTGTCTCTGTAACACTCTAATCCATCCCTCACACTCTTAAATCTGGAACACTATATTTTGTCTCTCACACTTCTGTATATGGAACACTCTAATCCCTCCCTCTCATTCCTGTGTCTGTAACACTCTAATCCCTTTC
The DNA here is from genome assembly GCA_026770705.1 of Isurus oxyrinchus. Taxonomy (NCBI): domain Eukaryota; kingdom Metazoa; phylum Chordata; class Chondrichthyes; order Lamniformes; family Lamnidae; genus Isurus; species Isurus oxyrinchus. The sequence continues at coordinate 93,739,716 of JANJGN010000016.1, forward strand.
TCACAAACCTGTAGCTGGAACACACTATTTCTTCTCTTGCACTCCTGTATCGGGTACACACTATTCCTTCTCTCACTCTCTATAATCTGAAATAAACTAATTTCACTCTCACATTCCTGTATCTGGTATCGTCTAATCCCTCTCTCATACTTTGTATCTGGAACAAACTAACCACTTTCTCATTCGCCTGTATCAGGAACATAATAATGCTTCTCCCACAATTCTGTGTCTGGAATAATATAATCCCTCCCTCACAGGCCTGTATCAGGAACAGTCTAATACCTCTTTCAGACAACTGTATCTGAAACAATCTAATCCCTTTCTCACACTCCTGCAACTGGAAAACATTAGTCCCTCTCGCACACTCCTGTGTCTGCTACACACTAGTCCCTCTCTCACACTCCTTATCCGGAACACTCTATTCTGCCTCTCAGGCCTGTATGTACAATCTTCTAATACCTCCCTCACAATACTGTGTCTGTAACACTCTAATCCCTCTCTCACACTCCTGCATCTGGAACACTCCAATGCCTCTCTCACGGTCCTTTATCTGGAATACTCTAATCCCTCTCTCAGGCTCCTATATCTGGAATACTCTAATCCCTCTCTCACACTCCTGTATATGGAATAATCTAATACGTCTCTCACACTCTGTACCTGAAACAAACTAATCACTTTCTCACTCTCCTGAACCTGGAACATACTAATCCTTCTTCCATAATTCATTGCTTGGAATAATATAATCCCTCTCTCACCGTCCTTTATCTGGAACAGTCTAATACTTCTCTCCGACGCCTGTATCTGGAACAATTTAATCCCTCTCTCACACTCCTTCAACTGGAACAACCTAGTCCCTCTCTCACACTCCTGTGTCTGGAACACCCTAGTCCCTCTCTCACACTCCTGGGTCTGGTACAAACGAATCCCTCTCTCACACTCCTGTTTCTGGAACACTCTATTCCACCTCTCACACATCTGTATGTCCAATACTCTAATTCCTCTTTTATACTCTGTATCTGGAACCAACTAATCACTTTCTCGCTCTCCTGTACCTGGAACATACTAAGCCTGCTCCCACAATTCTGTTTCTGGAACAAAATAATCCCTCTCTCACAGTCCTGTATCTGGAACAATCTAATCTCTCTTTCACTCTCTTGTATCTGGAACACACTAATTCCACTCTCACACTCCTGTATCTGGTACAGTCTCCTACCTCTCCTGCACTCCTGTATCTGAAACAGTCTAGTCCCTCTCTTACACTCCTGTATCTGGTACAAACTAGTCCCGCCCTCACATTCCTGGGTCTGGAACAAACTAATCCTTCTCTCACATTCCTGTATCTAGAACACTCTAATCCCTCTCCCTCACTCCAGTATCTGGAACAATCTAATCTCTCTCTCACTCTCTTGTATCTGGAAAACACTAATCCCACTCTCGCACTCATATATCTGGTACACTCTCCTCCCTCTCCCACACTCCTGTATCAGAAACAACCTAATCCCTCTCTTAAACTCCTGTATCTGGAACACACTAGAAACTCTCTCACATTCCTGGGTCTGGAAAATTCTTATCCTCCTCTCACACTCTTGTATCACAAACTGTCTAATCCGTCTGTTGCACTCCTGCAAGTAGAACACACTAATCCATCCCTCTCAATCCTGTCTCTGTAACACTCTAATCCCTCTCTCACACTCTTAAATCTGGAACACTCTATTTTGTCTCTCGCACTCCTGTATATGGAGCACTCTAATCCCTCCCTCTCATTCCTGTGTCTGTAACAATCTAATCCCTCTCTCACACTCCTGTATCTGGAACACACTATTTATTCTCTTGTAATCCTGCATCTGGAACACACTAATCTGTCTCACTCAATCCTCTGCTTGTAACACTCTAATCATTCTCTTACAGTCTTAAATCTGGAACCAACTATTTTGTCTATCGTACTCCTGTATCTGAAAAACTCTAATCCCTTCCTCTCAATCCTGTGTCTGTAACATTCTAATCCCTCTCTCACACTCCTGTATCTGGAACACACTATTTCTTCTCTTGCACTCCTGTATCTGGTACACTCTAATCCCTCTCTGACTGTCTAGTATCTGAAATAAACTAATTTCACTGTCACATTCCTGTATCAGGTACACTCTAATCCCTCTCTCACTCTCTAGTATCTGAAATAAACTAATTTCACTATCACATTCCTGTACCTGGTACACCCTAATCCCTCTCTCATACTTTGTATCTGGAACAAACTAATCACTTTCTCATTCTCCTGTACCTGGAACATAATGATGCTTCTCCCACAATTCTGTGTCAAGAGCAATATAATCCCACTCTCACAGTCCTGTATCAGGAACAGTCTATTAGCTCTCTCAGACAACTGTATCTGAAACAATCTAATCCCTTTCTCACACTCCGGCAATTGTAACACATTAGTCCCTCTCGCACACTCCTGTGTCCGCAACACACTAGTCCCTCTCTCACACTCCTGTATCTGGAACACTCTAACCACTCTCTCACACTCCTGTGACTGCAACACACTAGTCCCTCTCTCACCCTCCTGGGTGTGGAACAAACTAATCCCTCTCTCACACTCCTTATCTGGAACACTCTATTCTGCCTCTCACATGCCTGTATCTACAATGATCTAATACCTCCCTCTCAATACTGTGTCTGTAACACTCTAAGCCCTTTCTCACACTCCTGCATCTGGAACACTCTAATCCATCTCACATTCTCTTGTACCTGGAACCCAAAAATTCCACATTAATATTCCATTATCTGGTATACTCTGCTCCCACTCCCACACTCCTCTATCTGAAACACTCTAATCCCTCTCTCACACTCCTGAATCTGGAACACACTCATCCCTCTCACACTCCTGGGCCTGGGACATACTAATCCTTCTCTCACACTCCTGCATCTGGAACAATCTATTCCGTCTCTCACATGCCTTTATCTGCAACAATGTATTTCTTCTCTCACACTCCTGTATCTGGCATGCTCTAAACCCTGTCACACACTCCTGTATCTAGAACACACTAAACCCTATCTCTCACTCCTGTGTCTGGAACACTCTAATACCTCTCTCACTCTCCTGTACCTGGAACACACTAAACCCTGTTTCACAGTCTTTTATCTGGAACACCATAATCCCTTTCTCACACCTCTGTATCTCGAAAAGTGTCATCCCTCTCTCACACTCCTGTATCTAGAACATTGTAAACCCACTCTCACACACCTGTAACTGAAACACACTAGTCCATCTGTCACACTTGTTTGTCTGGATCACACTAATCCCTCTCTCACACTCTGGGGTCTGGAACAAAGTAATCCATTTCTTACAATCCTGTATCTGGAACACTTTAATGCCTCTCTCATGGTCCTGTTTCTGGAACTGTCCAATACCTCTCTCAGACTCCTGTATCTGGAACACTCTAAACCCTCTATCAAACTCCTGCAACTGAAACACACTAGACCCTCACTCACACTACTGTGTCTGCAAAACACCAGTCCCTCTCTCACACTCCTCTATCTGGAACACTCTAATCCCTCTATGGCACTCTTGCAACTGGAACAAACTAATCCCTCTCTCACACTCCTGTATCTGGAAAAAAATATATTCCATCTCTCATACGCCTGTATCTGGATTACTCTGATCCCTCTCTCACACTCTGTATTTGAACACACTAATCTCTTTATCACTCTCCTGTACGTTGAACATTGTAATCCTTCTGCCACAATTCTGTGTCTGGAACAAACTAATCCCTCTCTCACATGCCAGTGTCTGGAAAACTATATTCCATCTCTCACACACCTGCATCTGGAATACTCTAATCCATCTCTCATTCTCTTGTACCTGGAACCCCAAAATTCCACATTAATATTCCAGTATCTGTTATATTCTCCTTCCTCTCCCACACTCCTCTATCTGAAACACTCTAATCCCTCTCTCACACTCCTGTATTTGGAACACACTCATCCCTCTCACACTCCTGGGTCTGGAACAAACTAATCCTTCTCTTACACTCCTGCATCTGGAACAATCTATTCCGTCTCTCACATGCCTTTATCTGGAACAATCTATTTCCTCTCTCGCACTCCTGTATCTGGCATGCTCTAAACCCTGTCACACACTCCTGTATCTAGAACAGACTAAACCCTATCTCTCACTCCTGTGTCTGGAACACTCTAAAGCTCTCTCACTCTCCTGTACCTGGAACACACTCAACCCTGTTTCACAGTCTTTTGCCTGGAACACGCTAATCCCTTTCTCACAACTCTGTATCTCGAAAAGTGTCATCCTTCTCTCGCACTCCTGTATCTAGAACATTGTAAACCCACCCTCACACACCTGTAACTGGAACACACTAGTCCATCTGTCACACTTGTTTGTCTGGAACACACTAGTCCCTCTCTCACACTCTGGGGTCTGGAACAAAGTAATCCATCTCTCACACTCCTGTAACAAAAACAGAATTACCTGGAAAAACTCAGCAGGTCTGGCAGCATTGGCGGAGAAGAAAAGAGTTGACGTTTCGAGTCCTCATGACCCATGAGGACTCGAAACGTCAACTCTTTTCTTCTCCGCCAATGCTGCCAGACCTGCTGAGTTTTTCCAGGTAATTCTGTTTTTGTTTTGGATTTACAGCATCCACAGTTATTTTTTGTTTTTATCTCACACTCCTGTATCTGGAACACTTTAATGCCTCTCACATGGTCCTGTTTCTGGAACTGTCCAATACCTCTCTCAGACTCCTGTATCTGGAACACTCTAATCCCTCTATCAAACTCCTGCAACTGGAACACATTAGACCCTCACTCACACTATTGTGTCTGCAACACACCAGTCCCTCTCTCACACTCCTCTATCCTGAACACTCTAATCCCTCTCTGACACTCCTGCAACTGGAACAAACTAATCCTTCTCTCACACTCCTGTATCTGAAAAAAAAAAATATTCCAGCTCTCATGCACCTGTATCTGGAATACTCTGATCCCTCTCTCACACTCTGTATCTGGAACAAACTAATCACTTTATCACTCTCCTGTACGTGGAACATAGTAATCCGTCTGTCACAATTCTGTGTCTGGAACAATATAATCACAATAAATAAACTCACAGTCCTGTATCTGCAACAGTCTAAAAACTATCTCAGACGACTGTATCTGGAACACTCTAATCCCTCTCTCACAATCCTGCAACTGGAACACCCTAGTGCCTCTCATGCACTCCTGGGTCTGGAACAAACTAATCCCTCTCTCACACTCCTGTATCTAGAACACTCTATTCCGTCTCTCACACGCCTGTATCTGGAACAATCTAAAAACACTCTTGCACTCCTGTATCAGGAACAATCTAATCCCCCTCTCACACTCCTGTATCTGGAACATCATTATTCCCTCTCTTGCACTCCCGTACCTGGCATGCTCCAAAACCTATCTTGCACTCATGTATCTAGAACAATCTAATCCATCTCTCTCACTCCTGTGTCTGGAACATGCTAATGCCTCTCTCACATTCGTGTATCTGAAACACTCTAATCCCTCTCTCACTCTGTTGTATTTGGAACACACTAATTCCATGTTCACCCTCCTGTGTCTGGTACACTATCCTGCCTCTCCCACACTCCTCTATCTGAAACACTCTGATCCCTCTCTCACACTCCTGTATCTGGAACACACTCATCCCTCTCTCACACTCCTGGGTCTGGAACAAACTAATTCGTCTCTCATAATCCTGCATCTGGAAAACTCTATTCTGTCTCTCACATGCCTGTATCTGGAACAATCTATTTCCTCTCTCGCACTCCTGTATCTGGCATGCACTAAACCCTGTCTCACATTCCTGTATCTAGAACACACTAAAACTTATTTCTCACTCATGTCTCTGGAACACTTTAATCCCTCTCTCACTCTCCTGTACCTGGAACACACTAAACCCTGTTTCACAGTCTTGTATCCGGAGCACTCTAATCCCTTTCTCACACTCCTGTATCTCGAAAACTGTAATCCTTCTCTCGCATTCCTGTATCAAGAACATTGTAAACCCACTCTCACACTCCTGTAAGTGGAACATATTGGTCCCTCTGCCACACTTGTTTGTCTGGAACACACTAGTCTCTCTCTCTCACACTCCTGTAAATGGAACACTTCAATGCCTCTCTCACAGACCTTTATCTGGAATAATCTAATCCCTCTCTCACATTCCTGTATATATAATACTCTAATCCCTCTCTCACACTCTGTATCTGGAACAAACTTATCATTTTCTCGCTCTCCTGTACCTGGAATATACTAATCCTTCTCCCACAATTCTGTGTGTGGAACAATATAATTCCTCTCTCACATTCCTGTATCTGGAACAGACCAATACCTCTCTCAGACACCTGTATCTGGAACACTCTAATCCCTCTCTCATATTCCTGCAGATGGAACACACTAGGCCTGCTCTCACACTGCTGTGTCTGCAACACACTATCCCTCTCTCACACTCCTGTATCTGGAACACTCTAATCCCTTTCTCACACTGCTGCAACTGGAACACACTAGTCCCTCTCTCAGACACTGGGTCTGGAACAAACTAATCGCTCGCTCACACTCCTGTATCTGGAAAACTTTAGTCCATCTCTCATGTGCCTGTATCTGGAATACTCTAAACCCTCTCTCACACTCTGTGTCTGTAAACAAATAATCACTTTCTCACTCTCCTGTATGTGGAACATACTAATCCTTCTCCCACATTTCTGTGTCTGGAACAGTATAATCCCTCTCTCACATTCCTGTATCTGGAACATTCTGATACCTCTCTCAGACGCCTGTATCTGGAACAATCTAATCCCTCTCTCGTACTCCTGCAACTGGAACACGCTAGTCCCTCTCTCACACTCCTGTGTCTGCAACACACTAGTTTCTCTCTCACACTCCTGCTTCTGGAACACTCTAATCCCTCTCTCACAGCCCTGCAACTGGAACACACTAGTCTCTCACATACACTCCTGGGTCTGGAACAAACTAATCCCTCTCTCACACTCCTGTGTCTGGAACACTATATTCTGTTTCTCATACACCTGTATCTAGAACAATCTAAACCCTCTCTCTCGCACTCCTCGATCTGGAACAATGTAACCCCCCTCTCACACTGCTTTATCTGGAACACTCTATTCCCTCTCTCGCACTCTGGTACCTGGCATGCTCTAAATCCTATCTTACACTCATGTATCTAGAATGCTCTGATCCCTCTCTCTCTCTCTCACTCCTGGCTCTGGAACAAACTAATCCTTCTCTCACACTCCAGCAGCCGGAACACTCTATTTCATCTCTCACACGCCTGTATCTGGAACAATCCAAAGCCTCTCTCACACACTCCTGTATCTGGAACAATCTAATTCCCCTCTCAAACTCCTGTATCTGGAACATTGTTATTCCCTCTCTCACAATCCTGTACCTTGCATACTCTAAACCCTTTCTTGCACTCAAGTATCTAGAACACTCTAATCCCTCTCTCTCAGTCCTGTGTCTGGAACACACTAATGCCTCCCTCACACTTTTGTATCTGGAACACACTAATTCCGCTCTCACACTCTTGTATCTGGTACACTCTACTCCCTCTCCCACACTCCTGTATCTAGAACACACTAAACCCTATCTCTCACTCCTGTGTCTGGAACACTCTAATCCCTCTCTTACTCTCCTGTACCTGGAACACATTAACCCTGTTTCACAGTCTTGTATCCGCAACACTCTTAATCTCTTTCTCAAACCTCTGTATCTCAAAATGTGTAATCCCTCTATCCGCAACACTCTTAACCTCTTTCTCAAACCTCTGTATCTCGAAAAGTGTAATCCCTCTCTCACAACCCTGTATCGAGAACATTTTAAACACACTCTCACTCTCCTGTAACTGGAACGCACTAGTCCCTCTCTCACACTCCTGGGTCTGGCACAAACTAATCCCTCTCTCACATTCCTTTATCTGGAACACTCTAGTGCCTCTCTTAAACTCCTATATCTGGAACATTATAATACCTCTCTCCTGCTCCTGTATATGGAATACACTAATCCCTCCCTCACACTCTGAATCTGGAACAAACAAATCACTTTCTCATTCTCCGGTACCTGGAACATACTAATCCTTCGCCCACAATTCTGTTCCTGGAACAATATAATCCCTCTCTCACAGTCTTGTATCTGGAGCTGTCCAATATCTCTCTCAGACACCTGTATCTGAAACACTCTAATCCCTCTCTCACACTCCTGCAACTGGAACACACTAGTCCCTCTCTCACACTCCTGTATCTGGAACACTCTAATCCTCTCTGACACTCCTGCAACTGGAACACACTAGTCCCTCTCTCACACACTGGGTCTGGAACAAATCAATCCCTCTCTCACACTCCTCTATCTGGAAAACTATATTCCATCTCTCACACGCCTGTATCTGGAAAACTCTAATCCCTCTCTCACACTCTGTATCTGGAAAAAAACCTAATCACTTTCTCACTCTCCTGGACGTGGAACATAATAATACTTCTCCCACAATTCTGTGCCTGGAACATACTAATCCTTCTCCCACAATTCTGTGTCTGGAACAATATAATCCCTCTCTCAAAGTCCTGTATCTGGAACAGTTCAATACCTCTCTCAGACACCTGTATCTGGAACACTCTAATCACACTCTCACACTCCAGCAACTGGAACACACTAGTCCCTCTCACACACTCGTGGTTCTGAAACAAACTAATCCCTCTCTCACACTCCTGTATCTGGAACACTCTATTTGTTCTCTCACATGCCTGTATCTAGAACAATCTGAACTCTCTCTCGCACTCCTGTACCTGGAACAATCTAATCCCCCTCTCACAATCCTTTATCTGGAAAATCATTATTCCCACTCTCGCACTCCTGTACCTGGCATGCTTTAAACCCTATCTTGCACGCCTATATCTGGAACAATCAAAACCCTCTCTCACACTCCTGTATCTGGAACAATCTAATCCCCCTAACACACTCCTGTATCTGGAACATCATAATTCCCTCTCTCGCACTTCTGTACCTGGCATGCTTTAAACCCTATCTTGCATTCATGTATCTAGAACAATCTAATCCCTCTCTCTCACTCCTGTATCTGGAACACACTCGTCCCTTCATACTCCTGGGTCTGGAACCATCTATTCCATCTCTCACACGCCAGGAACAAGCTAAACCCTCTCACTCACTCCTTTGTTTGGAACACGCTAATGCCTCTCTCACATTCCTGTATCTGGAACACTCTAATCCCTCTCTCACTCTCTTGTATCTGGAACACACTAATTCCACTCTCACACTCCTTTATCTGGTACAATATCCTCCCTCTACCTCACTCCTGTATCTGAAACACTTTAATCCTTCTCTCACACTCCTACATCTGGAAAACTCTATTCCATCTCTCACAAGCCGGTATCTGGAACAATTTATTTCCTCTCTCGCACTCCTCTATCTGGCATGCTTTAAACCCTGTCTCACACTCCTCTATCTAGAACACACTAAACCCTGTCTCTCACTCCTGTGTCTGGAAGACTCCAAACCCACTCTCACTCTCCTGTACCTGGAACACACTAAACACTGTTTCACAGTCTTGTACCCGGAACACTCTAAACCCTTTCTCACACTTCTGTATCTCGAAAAGTGTAATACCTCTTCTCGCACTCCTGTATCTAGAACATTGTAAACCCACTCTCACACTACTGTAACTGGAACACACTAGTCCCTCTGTCACACTCATTTGTCTGGAACACACTAGTTCCTTTCTCACACTCCTGTAACTGGCACACTTTAATGCCTCTCTCACGGTCCTTTATCTGGAATACTCTAATCCCTCTCTCACACTCCTGTATATGGAATACTCTAATCCTTCTTTCACACTCTGTATCTGAAACAAATTAATCACTTTCTCACTCTCCTGGAACATACTAATCCTTCTCCCACAATTCTGTGTCTGGAACATTATAATCCCTCTCTCACAGTCCTGTATCTGGAACAGTCCAATACCTCTCTCAGACACCTGTATCTGGAACACTCTAATCTCTCTTTCAAACTCCTGCAGCTGGAACACATTAGACCCTCTCTCACACTCCTGGGTCTGCAAAGCACTAGTCCCTCTCTCACACTCCTTTATCTGGAATACTCTAATCTCTCTCTCACACTCCTGCAACTGGTGGACACTAGTCCCTCTCTCACACACTGGGTCTGGAACAAACTAATCCCTCTCTAACACTCCTGTGTCTGGAACAATCTATTCCATCTCTCACATGCCTGTATCTGGAATACTCTAATCCCTCTCTCACAGTCCTGTATCTGGAACAAACTGATCACTTTCTCACTCTCCTGTACACGGAACATACTAATCCTTCTCCCACAATTCTGTGTCTGGAACAAAAAAAAATCCCTCTCTCACCATCCTGGATCTGGAACATTCTAATACCTCTCTCAGATGCCTGTATCTGGAACAATCTAAACCCTCTCTCCCACTCCTGAATGTGGAGCAATCTAATCCCCCACTCACACTCCTATATCTGGAACACTCTAGTCCCACTCTCGAAATCCTGTACCTGGCATGCTCTAAAACCCCTATTGCACACATGTATCTAGAACGCTCTAATCCCTCTCTCAGACTCCTGGCTCCGGAACAAACTAATCCTTCTCTCACACTTCTGCATCTGTAACAATCTATTACATCTCTCACACACCTGTATCTGGAACAATCTAAACCCTCTCTTGCACTCCTGCATCTGGAACATAATTTTTTCCCTCTCTCACACTCCTGTACCTGGCATGCTCTAAACCCTATCTTGCTCTGATGTATCTAGAAAACTGTAAACCCTCTATCTCTCTCACTCCTGTGTCTAGAACACACTAATGCCTCTCTCACACTCCTGTATCTGGCACACTCTAATCCCTCTCTCATACTCTTGTATCACAAACACACTAATTCCACACTCACACTCCTGTATCTGGTACACTCTCCTACCTTTCCCACACTCCTGTATCTGGAACACTCTAATCCCTCTCACACTCCTGGGTCTGGAACAAACTAATCCTTCTCTCACACTACTGCATCTGGAATACTCTATTCCTTCTCTTACATGCCTGTATCTGGAACAATCTATTTCCACTCTCGCATTCCTGTATCTGGCATGCTCTAAACCCTGTCTCAAACTCCCGTATCTAGAACACACTAAACACTATCTCACACTCCTGTGTCTGGAACACTCTAATCCCTCTCTCACTCTCCTGTACCTGGAACACACTAAACTCTGTCTCACAGTCTTGAATCTGGAACACTTCTCACACTTCTGTATCTCAGAAAGTGTAATCTCTCTCTCACACTCCTGTATCTAGAACCCTTTAAACTCACTCTCACACTCCTGTCACTGGAACACACTAGTCCCTCTGTCACACTCATTTGTCTGGAACACACTAGTCACTCTCTCACACTCCTGGGTCTGGAACAAACTAATCCCTCTCTCACACGCCTGTATCTGGATCTCTCTAATGCCTGTCTCATGGTCCTTTTTCTGGAATACTCTAATCCGTCACTCAGACTCCTATATCTGGAACACACTAATCCCTCTCTCACACTCTGTATCTGGAACAAACAAATCACATTCTCACTCTCCTGTACCTGGAACATAATAATCCTCCTCCCAAAATTCTGTGTCTGGAATAATATAATCCCTCTCTCACAGTCCTGTATCTGTAACTGTCCAATACATCTCTCAGACACCTGTATCTGGAACACATTAATCCCTCTCTCACACTCCTGTAACTGGAACACACTAGAACTTCTCTCACACTCCTCTGTGTGCAACACAATAGTCCCTCTTTCACACTTCTGTATCTGGAACACTCTAATTCCTCTCTCAGACTCCTGCAACTGGAACACACTAGTCCCTCTCTCACTCTGGGTTTGGAACAAACTAATACCTCTCTCATTACTCCTGTATCTGGAACACTCTATTCTGTCTCTCACATGCCTGTATCTGGAATACTCTAATCACTCTCTCACACTCTGTATCTGGAACAAACAAATCACTTTCTCACTCTACTGTAGGTTGAACATGCTAATACTTCTCCCACAATTCTGTGTCTGGAATCTAATCTTTCTCTCACACTCCTGCGTCTGGAACACTCTTTTCTGTCTCTCAGATGCCTGTATTTGTATGCTCTAAATCCTGTCTTGCACTCCTGTAGCTAGAACACACTAATCCCTATCTATCACTCGTGTCTGGACCACTTTATTCTCTCTATCACTCTCCTGTCCCTGGAACACACTAAACCATGTTTCACAATCTTGTATCCGGAACACTTAATCCCTTTCTCACTCTTCTGTATCTCAAGAAGTGTAATCCCTCTCTCGCACTCCTATATCTGGAACATTGTAAACCCACTCTCACACTCCTGTAACTGGAACACACTAATCCCTTTGTCACACTTGTTTGCTTGGAATACACTGGTCTCTCACTCACACTCCCGGGTCTGGAACAAACTAATCCCTCTCTCACACTCCTGTATCTGGAACAATCTAATGCCTAACTCACGGTCTTTTATCTGGAATACTCTAATCCCTCTCTCAGACTCCTATATCTGTAACACTCTAATCCCTCTCTCACACTCCTCTATATGGAATAATCTAATCCCTCTCTCACACTCTGTATCTAGAACTAGCTAATCACTTTCTCACTCTCCTGTACCTGGAACATACTAATCCTTCTCTCACAATTCTTTGTCTGGAACAATATAATCCCTCTCTCACAGTCCTGTATCTGGAACACTGTATTCCCTCTCACACTCCTGTACCTGGTATGATCTAAAACCTATCTTGCCCTCCTGTATCTGGAACGCTGTAATCTCTCACTCACTCTCTAGTATCTGGGACAAACTAATTCCACTCTCACACTCCTGTATCGGGTACACTCTCGTCCCTCTCTCGCACCCTTGTATCTGAAAAACTCTAATCCCTCTCTCAAACTCCTGTAGCTGGAAAACACTAGTCCCTCTCTCACACTCCTGGGTCTGGAACAAACTAATCCTTCTCTCACACTCCTGCATCTGGAACACTCTATTCCATCTCTCACACACCTGTATCTGGAACAATCTATTTCCTCTCTCGTACTCTGTATCGGGAACTTTCTAAATCCTGTCTCGCACTCCTGTATCTAGGACACACTAAACCCTATCTCTCACTCCTGTGTCTGGAACACTCTAATCCCTCTCTCACTCTCCTGTCCCTGGAACACACTAAACCCTGTTTCACAGTCTTGTATCCGGAACATGCTAAACCCTTTCTCATACTTCTGTATCTCGAAATGTGTAATCCCTCTCTCGCAGGCCTACACCTGGAACATTGTAAACCCACTCTCACACTCCTGTAACTGGAACACACTAGTCCCTCTGCCATATTCCTGGGTCTGGAACAAACTAGTCCCACTCTCACACTCTTGTATATGGAATACTCTAATCCCTCTCTCACACTCTGTATCTGGAACAAACTAATCACTTTCTCACTCTCCCGTACCTGGAACATGCTAATCCTCCTCCCACAATTCTGTGTCTGGAACAATAGAATCACTCTCCCACAGTCCTATAACTGGAACAGCCCAATACCTCCCTCAGACACCTGTATCTGGAACACACTTATCCCTCTCTCAAACTCCTGCAGCTGGAACACACTAGTCCCTCTCTCACACTCCTGTGTCTGCAACACACTAGTCCCTCTCTCACAATCTGAACCATCTATTCCGTCTCTCACACGCCTGCATCTGGAAATATCAAAACCCTCTGTCGCACTACTGTATCTGGCCCAATCTAATCCTCCTAACACACTCCAGTATCTGGAACATCATAATTCCCTCTCTCGCACTACTGTACCTCGCATGCTTTAATCCCTATCTTGCACTCATGTATCTAGAACCATCTAATCCCTCTCTCTCACTCCTGTGTTTGGAACACCCTAATGCCTCTCTCACACTCCTGATCTGGAAAACTCTAATCCCTCTCTCACACTCCTGTATCTGGAACACACTCGTCCCTCTCACACTCCTGTATCTGGAACGTCATAATTCCTTCTCTCGCACTACTGTAACTGGCATGATTTAATCCCTATCTTGCACTCATGTATCTAGAACCATCTAATCCCTCTCTCTCACTCCTGTGTTTGGAACACGCTAATACCTCTCTCACACTCCTGTATCAGGAACACTCTAATCCCTCTCTCACACTCCTGTATCTGGAACACACTAGTCCCTCTCACACTCCTGGGTCTGGAACCATCTATTCCGTCTCTCACACGCCAGTATCTGGAACAATCTAAACCCTCTCTCTCACTTCTGTGTTTGGAACATGCTAATGCCTCTCTCACACTCCTGTATCTGGAACACTCAAATCCCTCTCTTACTCTCTTGTATCTGGAACACACTAATTCCACTCTCACACTCCTGTATCTGGTACACTATCCTCTCTCTACCACATTCCTGTATCTGAAACACTCTAATCCTTCTCTCACACTCCTACACCTGGAAAGCTCTATTCCATCTCTCACATGCCGGTATCTGGAACACTGTATTTCCTCTCTCACACTCCTCTATCTGGCATGCTCTAAACCCTGTCTCACACTCCTGTATCTAGAACACACTAAACCGTTTCACTCACTCCTGTGTCTGGAAGACTCTAAACCCACTCTCACTCTCCTGTACCTGGAACACACTAAACACTGTTTCACAGTCTTGTATCTGGAACACTCTAATCCCCTTCTCACACTTCTGTATCTCAAAAAGTGAAATCCCTCTTTCGCTCTCCTGTATCAAGAACACTGTAAACCAACTCTCACACTCCTGTCACTGGAACACACTAGTCCCTCTGTCACACTCGTTTGTCTGGAACAGTCCAGTCACTCTCTCACACACCCATATCTGGAACACTCTAATGCCTCTCTCATGGTCCTTTTTCTGGAATACTCTAATCTGCCACTCAGACTCCTATATCTGGAACACACTAATCCCTCTCTCACACTCTGTATCTGGAACAAACTAATCACATTCTCACTCTCCTGTACCAGGAACATAATAATACTCCTCTCAAAATTCTGTGTCTGGAACAATATAATCCCTCTCTCACAGTCCTGTATCTGTAACAGTCCAATACCTCTCTCAGACACATGCATCTGGAACACACTAATCCCTCTCTCACACTCCTGTGTGTGCAACACAATAGTCCCTCTTTCACACTTCTGTATCTGGAACACTCTAATTCCTCTCTCAGACTCCTGCAACTGGAACACACTAGTCCCTCTCTCACTCTGGGTTTGGAACAAACTAATACCTCTCTCATTACTCCTGTATCTGGAACACTCTATTCTGTCTCTCACATGCCTGTATCTGGAATACTCTAATCACTCTCTCACACTCTGTATCTGGAACAAACAAATCACTTTCTCACTCTACTGTAGGTTGAACATGCTAATACTTCTCCCACAATTCTGTGTCTGGAATCTAATCTTTCTCTCACACTCCTGCGTCTGGAACACTCTTTTCTGTCTCTCAGATGCCTGTATTTGTATGCTCTAAATCCTGTCTTGCACTCCTGTAGCTAGAACACACTAATCCCTATCTATCACTCGTGTCTGGACCACTTTATTTTCTCTATCACTCTCCTGTCCCTGGAACACACTAAACCATGTTTCACAATCTTGTATCCGGAACACTTAATCCCTTTCTCACTCTTCTGTGTCTCGAAAAGTGTAATCCCTCTCTCGCACTCCTATATCTGGAACATTGTAAACCCACTCTCACACTCCAGTAACTGGAGCACACTAGTCCCTCTTTCACACTCATTTGTTTGGAACACACTAGGCTCTCACTCACACTCCTGGGTCTGGAAAAAACAAATCCCTCTCTCACACTCCTGTATCTGGAACAATCTAATGCCTAACTCACGGTCCTTTATCTGGAATACTCTAATCCCTCTTTCAGACTCGTGTATATGGAATACTCTAATCCCTCTCTCACACTCTGTATCTGGAACAAACTAATCACTTTCTCACTCTCCAGTACCTGGAACATACTAATCCTTCTCCCACAATTCTGCATCTGGGACAATATAATCCCTCTCTCACAGTCCTGTATCTGGAACAGTATAAAACCTTTCTTAGACACCTGTATCTGGAACAGGCTAATCCCCCTCTCACACTCCTGCATCTGGAACACTGTATTCCCTCTCTCACACTCCTGTACCTGGCATGCTCTAAAAACTATCTTGCACTCCTGTATCTGGAACGCCGTAATCCCTCTCTCACTCTCCTGTATCTGGAACACACTAATTCCACACTCACACTCCTGTAACGGATATACTCTCCTCCCTCTCTCACACTCCTGTGTCTGGAAAACACTACTCCCTCTCTCACACTCCTGGGTCTGGAACAAACTAATCCTTCTCTCACACTCCTGCATCTGGAACACTCTAATCCATCTCTCACACGCCTGTATCTGGAACAATCTATTTCCTCTCTCGTACTCCTGTATCTGGCATGCTCTGAATCCTGTCTCACAATCCTGTATCTTGAACACAATAAACCTTATCTCTCACTCCTGTGTCTGGAACACTCTAATCCCTCTATCACTCTCCTGTCCCTGGAACACACTAAACCCTGTTTCACAGTCTTGTATCCGGAACATGCTAAACCCTTTCTCACACTTCTGTATCTCAAAATGTATAATCCCTCTCTCGCACGCCTGCATCTGGAACATTGTAAACCCACTCTCACACTCCTGTAACTGGAACACACTAATCCCTCTGTCATACTCCTGGGTCTGGAACAAACTAATCCCTCTCTCACACTTCCATATCTGAAACACGCTAATTCCTCTCTCATGGTCCTTTATCAGGAATACTCTAATCCCTCTCTCAGCCTCCTATATCTGGAACACTCTGATCCCTGTCTCAAACTCCTGTATATGGAATACTCTAATCCCTCTCTCACACTCTGTATCTGGAACAAACTAATCAGTTTCTCACTCTCCTGTACATGGAACATATTAATACTTCTCCCAAAATTCTGTGTTTGGAACAATATAATCCCTCTCTCACAGTCCTGTATCTGGAACAGTCTAATGACTCTCTCAGACACCTGTATAAGGAACAATCTAATCGCTCTCTAACACTCCTGCAACTGGAACACTCTAGTGCCTCTCTCACTCTCCTGTGTCTGCAACACACTAGAAATTCTCTCACACTTCTGTATCTGGAACATGACATTGTCTCACTCACACTCCTGTATCTGGTACACTCTCCTCCCCCTCCCACACTCCTGTATCTGAAACATGCTAATCCCTCTGTCAAACTCCTGTATCTGGATCAACCTAGTCCCCCTCTAACACTCGTTTGTCTGGAACACACTTGTCCCTCTCTCACACTCCTGGGTCTGGAACAAACTAATCCCTCTCACACACTCCTGCATCTGGAACACTCTAATGCCTCTGTCATGGTCCCTTATCTGGAATACTCTAATCTCTCCCTCAGACTCCTATATCTGGAACACTCTAATCTCTCTCTCACACTCCTGTAATTGGAACAAACTAATCACTTTCTGACCCTCCTGTACCTGGGACATACTAAAACTTCTCCCACAATTCTGTGTCTGTAACAATATAATACCTCCCTCACAGTCCTGTATCTGGAACAGTCCAATACCTCTCTCAGACACCTGCATCTGGAACACTCTAAACCCCCTCTCAAACTCCTGCAACTGGAACACACTAGACCATCTCTCACACTCCTGCGTCTGCAAAACACTAGTCCCTCTTTCACACTCCTGTATCTGGAACACTCTAATCGCTCTCTCACACTGAACACGTTAGTCCCTCTCTCACACACTTGGTCAAGAACAAACTAATCCCTCTCTCACAGTCCTGTATCTGGAACACTCTATTCCGTCTCACACATGCCAGTATCTGGTATACCCTAATCCCTCTCTCATAGTCCTGTGTCTGGAACACTCTAATCCCTCTGTCACACTCCTGTGTCTGGAACACACTAGTCCCTCTCACACACTGGGTTTGGAACAAAATAATCCCTCTCTCAAACTCCAGTAACTGGATCACTCTATTCCTTCTCTCACGTGCCTGTATTTGGATTACTTTAATCCCTCTCTCACACTCTGTATCTTGAACAAACTAATCACTTTCTCACTCTCCTGCACCTGGAACATAATAATCCTTCTCACACAATTCTGTCCCTGGAACAATATAATCCCTCCCTCACAGTCTTGTATCTTGAACAGTCTAATACCTCTCTCAGACACCTGTATCTGGAACAATCTAATCTCTCTCACACACTCCTGCAACTGGAACACACTAGTCCCTCTCATACACTCCTGGGTTTGGAACAAACTAATCCCTCTCTCACACTCCTGTATCTGGGACACTCTATTCTGTCTCTCACACTACTGTATCTGGATACATCTAAACCCTTTATCACACTTCTGTATCTGGAACAATCTAATAATCTTCTCACACTCCTGTATCTGGAACACTTTATTCCCTCTCTCGCACTCCGGTACCTGGTATGCTTAAACCCTATCTTGCACTTACGTATCTAGAACAGTCTAATCCCTCTCTCTCACTCCTGTGTATGAAACATGCTAATGCCTCTCTCACACCCCTGTTTCTGGAACACTCTAAGACCTCACTTCACTCTCTTTTATCTGGAACACACTAAATCCACACTCACACTCCTGTATCTGGTACATTCTCCTCCCTCTCTCACACTCCTTTATCTGAAAAACTCTAATCCCTCCCTTACAGTCCTGGGTCTGGAACAAACCAATCCTTCCCTCACACTCCTGAATCTGGAACACTCTATTCCGTCTCTCACATGCCTGTAGCTGGAACAATCTATTTCCTCTCTCGCACTCATGTATTTGGCATGCTCTAAACCCTGTCTCGCACTCCTGTATCTAGAAGAAACTAATCCCTGTCTCGCATATCAGTGTCTGGAACACTCTAATCCCTCTCTCACTCTCCTGTACCTGGAACACACTAAAACTTGTTTCACATTCTTGTATCCGGAACAATCTAATCGCTTTCTCATATTTCTGTATCTCGAGAAGTGTAATCTCTCTCTCACACTCCTGTATCTGGAACATTGTAAACCCACTCTCACACTCCTGTCACTGGAACACACTAGCACCTCTCGCACACTGGTTTGTCTGGAACACACTAGTCCCACTCTCACACTCCTGGTTCTGGAACAAACTAATCCCTCTCTCACACTTCTGTATCTTGAACACTCTAATGGTCCATTATCTGGAATACTCTAATCCCTCTCTCAGACTGCTGTATATGGAATACTCTAATCCCTCTCTCACTCTCTGTATCTGGAACAAACTAAGCACATTCTCACTCCCCTGTACCAGGAAAATACTAATACTTCTCACACAATTCTGTGTCTGGAACAATATAATCCCTCTCTCACAGTCCTGTATCTGGAACAGTCTAATACCTCTCTAAGACACCTGTATCTGGAACACTCTAATCGCTCTCTCACACTCCTGTCAGGAACACTCTAAACCCTCTCTCACACAGCTGTATCTGGAACACTCTAAAACCTCTTTCACACTCCTGCAACTGGAATACACTAGACCCTCTCTCGCACACTGAGTCTGGAACAAACTAATCCCTCTCCCATACTCCTGTATCTGGAACACTCTGTTCCATCTCTCACATGCCTGTATCTGGAATAGTCTAATTCCTATCTCACAATCTGTATCTGGAACAAACTAATCACTTTCTCACTCTCCAGTACCTGGAACATATTAATCCTTGTTCCAAAATTCTGTGTCTGGAACAATATAATCCCCCTCGCACATTCCTGTATCTGAAACAGTCTTATACTTCTCTCAGACGCCTGTATCTGGAACAATCTAATCACTCTCTCACATTCCTGTATCTGGAACACATTAGTCCATCTCTCACACTCCTGTGTCTGCAACACACTAGTGCCTCTCTCACACTCCTGTATCTGGAACACTCTAATCCCTCTATCACACTCCTGCAACTGGAACACACTAGTCCTTCTCACAGACTCCTGGGTCTGGAACAAAATAATCCCTCTCTCACACTCCTGTATCTTGAACATTCTATTCCATCTCTAACAGGCCTGGATCTGGAACAATCTAAATGCTCTCTCACACTCCTGTATCTGGAACACACTATTCCTTCTCCCACCCTCCTGTAACTGGCATGCTCTAAAATGTATCTTGCACTCATGTATCTCGAACACTCTAATCCCTCTCTCTCACTCCTGTGTCTGGAACACACTAATGGCTCTCTCACACTCCTGTATCTGGAACACTTTAATCCCTCTCTCTCACTCTCTTGTATCTGGAACACACTAAATCTACTCTCACACTCCTGTATCTAGTACATTCTCTTCCATCTCCCACACTCCTGTATCTGAAACAGTCTAATCGCTCTCTCACAATCCTGGGTATGGAACAAACTAAACCTTCTCTCACTCTGCTGTTCCTGGAACACTCTAAAACCTTTTTCACAGTCTTGTATCTGGAACACTCTAATCCATTTCTCACACTTTTGTATCTCGAAAAGTGTAATCCCTCTCTCGCACTCCTGTATCTGGAACATTGTAAACCCACTCTCAAACTCCTGTAACTGGAACACACTAGTCTCTCTTTCACACTCATTTATCTGGAACACACTAGTCCCTCTCTCACACTCCTGGGTCTGGAACAAACTAAGCCCTCTCTCAGAGTCCTGTATCTTGAAGACTATAATTCCTTTCTCACTCTCCTGTATATGGAATACACTAATCCCTCTCTCACACTCTGTATCTGGAACAAACTAATCACTTTCTCACTCTCCTGTACCTGGAACATACTAATCCTTCTCCTGAAATTCTGTGTCTGGAACAATATAATCCCTCTCTCACTGTCCTGTATGTGGAACTGTCTATTACCTTGCTCAGACACGTGTATCTGGAACATTCTAATCCCTCTCTCACACTCCTCCAAATGGAACACACTAGTCCCTCTCTCACACTCCAGTATCTGGAACTCTCTAATCCCTTTCTCACACTCCTGCAACTGGAACACACTAGTCCCTCTCTCACATATTGGGTCTGGAACAAACTAATCCCTCTCTCACACTCCTGCAACTGGAACACACTAGTCCCTCTCTCACATAATGGGTCTGGAACAAACTAATCCCTCTCTCACACTCCTGTAGCTGGGTTTACTAATGCCTCTCTCATGGTCCTTTATCTGGAATACTCTAATCCCTCTCTAAGACTCCTGTATCTGGAACACTCTAATCCCTCTCTCACACTCCTGTATATGGAATACTCTTACCCCTCTCTCACACTATTTATCTGGAACAAACTAATCACTTTCTTACTCTCCTGTACCTGGAACATACTAATCCTTCTCCTGAAATTCTCTGTCTGGAACAATATAATCCTTCTCTCACTGTCCTGTATCTGGAACTGTCTAATACCTCTCTCAGACACCTGTATCTGGAACATTCTAATCCCTCTCTCACACTCCTGCAACTGGCACACACTTGTCCCTCTCTCACACACTGGGTCTGGAACAAACTAATCCCTCTCTCACACTCCTGTATCTGGAACACTGTATTCCATCTCTCAGATGCCTGTATCTGGAATACTCTAATCCATCTCTCACACTCCTGTATCTGGAACAATGTAAACCCACTCTCACAATCATGTAACTGGAACACACTATTCCATCTCTCACACTCATGTATCTGAAACACACTAGTCGCTCCCTCACACTCCTGCATTTGGAATACTCTAATCCCTCTCTCATACTCTTGCATCTGGAACATTCTATTCCATTTCTCACACTCCTGGAACAATCTAATCCCAATCTCACACTGCTGGGCCTGGAACACTCTATTCCCTCTCTCACTCTCCAGTATCTGGTACACTCTCCTCCCTCTCCCACACTCCTGTATCTGAAACACTCTAATCCCTCTCTCATACACCTGTATCTGGAACACACCAGTCCTTCTCTCACACTCCTGGGTCTGGAACACTCTAATCCCTCTCTCACTCTCCTGTCCCTGGAACACACTAAAACCTGATTCAGTCTTGTATCCAGAACACTCTAATCGCTTTCTCACACTTCTGTATCTCGAAAAGTGTAATCTCTCTCTCACACTCCTGTGTCTGCAACACACTAGTGCCTCTCTCACACTCCTGTATCTGGAACACGCTAATCCCTGTCTCACACTCCTGCAACTGGAACACACTAGTCCTTCTCACACACTCCTGGGTCTGGAACAAAATAATCCATCTCTCACACTCCTGTATCTTGAACACTCTATTCCATCTCTAACAGGCCTGTATCTGGAACAATCTAAACCCTCTCTCGCACTCCTGTATCTGGAACAATCTAATAACCCTCTCACACTCCTGTATCCAGAACACATTATTCCTTATCCCGCCCTCCTGTAACTGGCATGCTCTATAATGTATTTTCACTCATGTATCTCGAACACTCTAATCCCTCTCTCTCACTCCTGTGTCTGGAACACACTAATGCCTCTCTCACACTCCTGTAACTGGAACACTCTAATCCCTCTCTCACTCTCTTGTATCTGGAACACACTAAATCTACTCTCACACTCCTGTATCTTGTACATTCTCCTCCATCTCCCTCACTCCTGTATCTGAAACAGTCTAATCGCTCTCTCACACTCCTGTATCTCGAACACACTAGTCCCTCTCTCACACTCCTGTGTATGGAACAAACTAAACCTTCTCTCACTCTGCTGTTCCTGGAACACACTAAAACCTTTTTCACAGTCTTGTATCTGGAACACTCTAATCCCTTTCTCACACTTCTGTATCTCAAAAAGAGTAATCTCTCTCTCGCACTCCTGTATCTGGAACATTGTAAACCCACTCTCAAACTCTTGTAACTGGAACACACTAGTCCCTCTTTCACACTCATTTGTCTGGAACACACTAGTCCCTCTCTCACACTCCAGGGTCTGGAACAAACTAATCCCTCTCTCAGAGTCCTGTATCTTGAAGACTATAATTCTTTTCTCACACTCCTGTATATGGAATATACTAATCCCTCTCTGACACTCTGTATCTGGAACAAACTAATCACTTTCTCACTCTCCTGTACCTGGAACATATAAATCCTTCTCCTGAAATTCTGTGTCTGGAACAATATAAATGCTCTCTCACTGTCCTGTATCTGGAACTGTCTAATAACTCTCTTAGGCATCTGTATCTGAAACATACTAAACGCTCTCTCACACTCCTCCAACTGGAACACACTAGTCCCTCTCTCACACTCCAGTATCTTGGACTCTCTAATCCCTCTCTCATACTCCTGCAACTGGAACACACTACTGCCTCTCTCACATACTGGGTCTGGAACAAACTAATCCCTCTCTCACACTTCTATATCTGGAACACTCTAATGCCTCTCTCACGGTCCTTTATCTGGAATACTCTAATCCCTCTCTCACACTTCTGTATATGGAATACTCTAATCCCTCTCTCACACTATTTATCTGGAACAAACTAATCACTTTCTCACTCTCCTGTACCTGGAACATACTAATCCTTCTCCCGAAATTCTGTGTCTGGAACAATATAATCCCTCTCTCACTGTCCTGTATCTGGAACTGTCTAATACCTCTCTCAGACACCTGTATCTGGAACAGTCTATTCGCTCTCTTACACTCCTGCAACTGGCACACTCTTGTCCTTCTCTCACACACTGGAACAAACTAATCCCTCTCTCACACTCCTGTATCTAGAACACTCTATTCCGTCTCTCAGATGCCTGCATCTGGAATACTCTAAACTGTCTCTCGCATGCCGGTAACTGGAACAATGTAAACCCACTCTCACAATTATGTAACTGGAACACAGTAGTCCCTCTCTCACACTTCTGAATCTGGAACACTCTATTTCATCTCTCGCACTTCTGTATCTGGAACACTCTAATCTTTTGCTCTCAATCCTGTGTCTGACAACACTCTAATCCCTCTCTCCCACTCCTGTATCAGGAACACAGTATTTCCTCTCTTGCACTCCTGTATCTGGAACAGTCTAATCCCTCACTCACTCTTTAGTATCTGAAATAAACTAGATTCACTCTCACACTCCTGTATCAGGAACACTCTAATCCCTCTCTCACTCTCCTGTACCTGGAACACACGAAACTCTGTTTCACAGTCTTGTATCCGGAAAACTCTAATCCCTTTATCACACTTCTGTATCTCGAACACTGGAATCCCCCTCTTGCACTCCTGAATCTGGAACATTGTCAACCCACTCTCACACTCCTGTACCTGGAACACAATAGTCCCTCTCTCACACTTGTTTGTCTGGTACACACTAATGCCTCTCTCACACTCCTGTATATGGAACACTCTAATGCCTCTCTCATGGTCTTTTATCTGGATTACTCTAATCCCTCTCTTAGACTCCTTTATCTGGAACACTCTAATCTCTCTCTCTCACACTCCTGTATAAGGAATAATCTAATCCCCCTCTCACACTCTGTATCTGGAACAAATTAATCACTTTCTCACTCTCCTGTACCTGGAACATACTAATCCTTCTCCCACAATTCTGTGTCTGGAACAATATAATCCCTCTCTCACAGTCCTGTATCGGGAACAGTCTAATACCTCTCTCAGAAGACTGTATCTGGAACACACTAGTCCTCTCTCTCACACTCCTGCAACTGGAACACACTAGTCCCTCTCTCACACTCCTGTATCTGGAACACTGTAATCCCTCTCTCACCTCCTGTATCTGGAACACTCTATTCTGTCTCTCACACTCCTGTATCTGGAACAATCTAATTCCCCTCTCTCACACCTGTATCTGGAACACACTAATTCCACTCCCACACTCCTGTATCGGGAACACTCTAATCCCTCTCTCACAGTTTGAATCTGGAATATTCAAATCCTTCTGTCACAACCTTGTATTTGGACAAATCTAATCCAACTCTCACACTTCTGTATTGGAACACTGTAATCCCTCTCTCTCACTCATGTATCTGGAACACTCTAAAACCTCTCTCACACTGCAGTATCTGGAACACTGTAATCCCCCTCTAACAGTCTTGTATCTGGAACACACTAATTCCACTCTCACTTTCCTGTATCTGGAACACTCTAATCCCTCTTTCACTCTCTTGTATCTGGAACACACTAAATCTACTCTCAAGCTCCTGTATCTGCTACACTCTCCTCCATCTCCAACACTCCTGTATCTGAAACACTCTAATCGCTCTCTCAAACTCCTGTATCTGCAACACACTCGTCCCTCTCTCACACTCCTGGGTCTGGAACAAACTAAACCTTTTCTCACAGTCCTGTATCTGGAACACTTTATTCCGTCACTCACACGCCTGTACCTGGCGTACAATCTAGTTCCTCTCTCGCACTCCTGTATCTGGCGTGATTTAAAACCTGTCTCGCACTGCTGTATCTAGAACATATGAATCCCTATCTTTCACTCCTGGGTCTGGAACAAACTAATCGCTCCCTCACACTCATGTATGTGAAACACTCTAATCCCACTCTCAGACACATATATCTGGAACACTCTAATCTCTCTCTCACACTCCTGTATCTGGAACACACTAGTACATCTCTCACACTCCTGTATCTGGAACACGCTAATCCCTCTCAAACACTCCTGCAACTGGAACACACGGTCCCCCTCACACAATCCTTGGTCTGGAACAAACTTATCCCTCTCTCACAGTCCTGTAACTCGAACACTCTATTCTGTCCCTCACACGCCTGTATCTGGAAAAATCTAAACCCTCTCTCGCACTTCTGTACCTGGAACAATCTAATTTCCCTCTCAACTCCTATAACTGGAACAAACTATTCCCTCTCTCGCACTTCTGTACCTGGCATGCTCTAAACCCTATCTTGCACTCATGTATCTAGAACACTCTAATCCCTCTCTCTTACTCCTGTGTTTGGAACACGCTAATGCCTCTGTCACACTCATGTATCTGGACCAATCTAATCCCTCTCTCACCTTCTAATATCTGAAACACACCAGTCCCTGTCTCACACTCCTCTATCTAGAACACAATAATCCCTATCTCTCACTCATGTGTCTGAAACACTCTAATCCCTCCCTCACTCTCTTGTATGTGGAAAAAAAAACTAATTCCACTCTCATAGTCCTGCATCTGGAACACTCTAAACCCTCTCTCACACTATTGTATCTGGAACACTCTTATCCTCCTCTCACACTCTTGTCTTGCAAACTCTCTAATCTCTCTCTCGCACTCCTTTAAGTAGAACACACTAATCCCTCTCTTTCAATCCTCTGTCTGTAACACTCTAATGCATCTCTCACACTCCTGTATCTGTAACACTCTATTCCGTCTCTCACACGCCTGTACCTGGAACAATCTATTTCATCTCTCGCACTCCTGTATCTGGTGTGCTCTAAACCCTGTCATGCACTGCTGTATCTAGAACATATGATCCCTATCTTTCACTCCTGGGTCCAGAATACTCTAATCCCTCTCTCACACTCCTGTATATGGAATACTCTAATCCGTCTGTCACACTACTGTATCTGGAACACAATAGTACCTCTCTCACACTGTTGTATCTGAAACACTTTAATCCCTCTCTCACACTCCTGAAACTGGAACACACTAGACCCCTCACACACTGCTGGGCCTGTAACTAACTTATCCCTCTCTCACAGTCCTGTATCTCGAACACTCTATTCCATCTCTCGCACGCCTGAATCTAGAAAAATCTAAACCCTCTCTCACACTCCTGTATCTGGAACAATCTAATTTCCCTCTCACACTCATATTACTGGAACAAACTATTCCCTCTCTCGCACTCCTGTACCTGGCATGCTCTAAACCCTATTTTGCACTCATGTATCTAGAACACTGTAATCCCTCTCTCTCACTCCTGTGTCTGGAACATGCTAATGCCTCTCTCACACTTATGTATCTGGACCAATCTAATGTCTCTCACTCTGTTGTATGTGAAACACACCAGTCCCTGTCTCACACTCCTGTAACTAGAACACACTAATCTCTATCTCTCACTCCTGCATCTGAAATACTCTAATCCCTCCCTCACTCTCTTGTATCTGGAAAAAAAAAACTAATTCTTCTGCATCTGGAACAATCTAATTCCCCTCTCTCACACCTGTATCTGGAACACACTAATTCCACTCTCACACTCCTGTATCTTGTACACTCTCCTTCCTCTCCCACACTCCTGTATCTGGAACACACTAATTCCTCTCTGACAGTACTGAATCTGGACTATGCTAATCCCTCTCTCACAACATTGTATTTGGACAAACTTAATCCAACTCTCACACTTCTGTATCTGGAACACTGTAATCTCTCACTCATGTATCTGGAACACTCCATTACCTCTCTCAGACTGCAGTATCTGGAACACTGTAATCCCTCTCTAGCACTCCTGAAACTGGAACACACTAGACCCCTCACACACTGCTGGGCCTGTAACTAACTTATCCCTCTCTCACAGTCCTGTATCTTGAACACTCTATTCCATCTCTCGCACGCCTGAATCTAGAAAAATCTAAACCCTCTCTCACACTCCTGTATCTGGAACAATCTAATTTCCCTCTCACACTCATATTACTGGAACAAACTATTCCCTCTCTCGCACTCCTGTACCTGGCATGCTCTAAACCCTATTTTGCACTCATATATCTAGAACACTGTAATCCCTCTCTCTCACTCCTGTTTCTGGAACACGCTAATGCCTCTCTCACACTTATGTATCTGGACCAATCTAATGTCTCTCACTCTCTTGTATGTGAAACACACCAGTCCCTGTCTCACACTCCTGTATCTAGAACACACTAATCTCTATCTCTCACTCCTGCATCTGAAATACTCTAATCCCTCCCTCAATCTCTTGTATCTGAGAAAAAAAAAACTAATTCTTCTGTATCTGGAACAATCTAATTCCCCTCTCTCACATCTGTATCTGGAACACACTAATTCCACTCTCACACTCCTGTATCTTGTACACTCTCCTTCTTCTCCCACACTCCTGTATCTGGAACACACTAATTCCTCTCTGACAGTACTGAATCTGGACTATGCTAATCCCTCTCTCACAACATTGTATCTGGACAAACTTAATCCAACTCTCACACTTCTGTATCTGGAACACTGTAATCTCTCACTCATGTATCTGGAACACTCCATTACCTCTCTCAGACTGCAGTATCTGGAACACTGTAATCCCTCTCTAGCACTCTTGTATCTGGAACACACTAATTCCACTCTCACTTTCCTGTATCTGGAACACTCTAATCCCTCTCTCACACTCCTGCATCTGGAAGAAACTAGTCCCTCGGACAAACATTGTATCTTGAAAACTGTAATCCCTCTCTCCCAATCCTCTATTTGGAATACTCTAATCCCTCTCCCTCCCTTGTATTGGAAAAACTCTAATCGCTCTCTCAAAATCTTGTATTTGGAAAACTCTACTCCCTATCTCACATTTCTGTATCTGGAACACATTAATCCTTCTCTCACACTCTAGTATTAGGAGCATTGTAATCCCTCTCACACACTCATGTAAGTGGAACACTCTAATCCTTCTCTCAATCTCCTGAATATGGAACACTCTAATCTCTCACTCTCAATCCTGTGTCAGTAACATTCTAATACATCTCTAAGACTCCTGTATCTGGAACACTCTAATCGTTCTCTCACACTCTTGCATCTGGAACACACTAATTCCACTCTCACACTCCTGTATCTGGTACACTCCATTCCCTTTCTTACACCCCTGTATCTCTATTAAACATCTCACATGACTGTATCTGGAACAATCTAAACACTCTTTCGCACTCCTGTATATGGCATGCTCCAAACCCTGTCTTGCACTCATGTATATAGAACACAGTAATAAGTCTCTCCCACTCCTGTGTCTGGAGCATTCTGATCCCTCTCTCACAATATTGTATCTGGAACATATTAATTCCAGCCTGACACTACTGTATCTGGCACACTTTAATCCCTCTCTCACACTTCTGTCTGGAACACTGTAAATCCTCTCTCACAGTCCTGTATCTGGAACACTCTAATCCCTCTCTCACTCTCCTGTACCTGGAACACACGAAACTCTGTTTCACAGTCTTGTATCTGGAAAACTCTAATCCCTTTATCACACTTCTGTATCTCGAACACTGGAATCCCCCTCTTGCACTCCTGAATCTGGAACATTGTCAACCCACTCTCACACTCCTGTACCTGGAACACAATAGTCCCTCTCTCACACTTGTTTGTCTGGTACACACTAATGCCTCTCTCACACTCCTGTATATGGAACACTCTAATGCCTCTCTCATGGTCTTTTATCTGGATTACTCTAATCCCTCTCTTAGACTCCTTTATCTGGAACACTCTAATCTCTCTCTCACACACTCCTGTATAAGGAATAATCTAATCCCTCTCTCACACTCTGTATCTGGAACAAATTAATCACTTTCTCACTCTCCTGTACCTTTAACATACTAAGCCTTCTCCCACAATTCTGTGTCTGGAACAATATAATCCCTCTCTCACACATCTGTCTGGAACACAATAAATCCTCTCTCACACTCCTGTATCTGGAACACTCTAATACCTCTCTCAGACTTCTGTAACTGGAACACTGTAATCCCTCTCTCACACTTATGTTACTGGAACACACTAGTCCCACTCTCTCAGCCCTGTGTCTGGAACACTCTAATGCCTCTCACACACTCCTGTATCTGGAACAATCTATTCCCTCCCTCGCACTCATTTGTCTGAACACACTAATCCCTCTCTCACACTCCTGTATCTGGAAATGTCTAATATCACTCTCACATTCTGTATATGGAACACGCTAATCCCCCTTTCAGTCTCCTCCATCTGGAAAACTCTAATCCCCCTCTCATGCTTCTGTATCTGGAACACTCCTATCACTCTCTCACACTCCTTTATCCGGAACTATCTAATCCCTCTCTCAAACTCCTGTATCTGGAACACACTAACCCCCTCTAACACTACTGTATCTGGATCACTCTATTCCCTTTCTCACAATCCTCTATCAGCAAAACTCTAATCGCTCTCTCAGTCCTGTATCTGGAACACTCCATTCCCTTTCTCTCAATCCTTGAACTGGAAAACTCTAACCCCTCTCTCACAATCATGTATTTTCTAAACTCTAATACTTCTCTCACACTTCTTTAACTGGAACACTGTAATCCCTCTCTTACATTTCTGTCTGGAGCACTGTAATACCTCTCTGACACTCATGCATCTGGAAAACTCTAATCCTCTTCTCAAACTCCTGTATCTGGAAAAATCCTATCCCTTTCTCACACTCCAGTATGTGGAACACTGTAATCCCTCTCTCACACTCGTGTCAGGAGCAGTGTAATCTCTAGTTCAGACTCCTGTATCTGGAACACACTAATCACTCTCTCACAATCTTGTATCTGGAACACTCTAATCCCTCTCTCACAAACTTTTACTTTGAAAAATCTAATCCCTCTCTCACACTTCTGTCTGGAACACTGTAATCCCTCTCTCTCAGTCCTGTATCTGGAAGACTCTAATACCTCTCATTCACTTCTGTAACTCGAACATTGTAATCCCTCTCTCACACTTATGTAGCTGGAACACACTAGATCCTCCCCCACACTCCTGTTTCTGGAACAATCTAAACCCCCTCTCGCACTCCTGTATTTGGAACACTCTAATCCACCTCTCACACTACTGTATCTGGATCAATCTATTCCATCTCTCGCACACCTGTTTCTGGCATGCTCTAAAACTTATCTTGCAGTCCTGCATCTGGAATACTCGAATGCCTCTCTCACACTTCTGTACCTGGAACACTGTAATCCCTCTCGCACACTTATGTAACTGGAACACACTAGTCCCTCTCTCACACTCCTGTTTCTGGAACAATCTAAACGCTCTCTCGCACTCCTGTATTTGGAACACTCTAATCCACCTCTCACACTACTGTATCTGGAACAATCTATTCCATCTCTTGCACACCTGTTTCTGGCATGCTCTAAAACTTATCTTGCAGTCCTGCATCTGGAATACTCGAATGCCTCTCTCACACTTCTGTACCTGGAACACTGTAATCTCTCACTCATGTATCTGGAACACTCCATTACCTCTCTCAGACTGCAGTATCTGGAACACTGTAATCCCTCTCTAGTACTCTTGTATCTGGAACACACTAATTCCACTCTCACTTTCCTGTATCTGGAACACTGTAATCCCTCTCTCACACTCCTGCATCTGGAAGAAACTAGTCCCTTGGACAAACATTGTATCTTGAAAACTGTAATCCCTCTCTCCCAATCCTCTATTTGGAATACTCTAATCCCTCTCCCTCCCTTGTATCGGAAAAACTCTAATCGCTCTCTCAAAATCTTGTATTTGGAAAACTCTACTCCCTATCTCACATTTCTGTATCTGGAACACATTAATCCTTCTCTCACACTCTAGTATTAGGAGCACTGTAATCCCTCTCACACACTCATGTAAGTGGAACACTCTAATCCTTCTCTCAATCTCCTGAATATGGAACACTCTAATCTCTCACTCTCAATACATCTCTAAGACTCCTGTATCTGGAACACTCTAATCGTTCTCTCACACTCATGCATCTGGAACACACTAATTCCACTCTCACACTCCTGTATCTGGTACACTCCATTCCCTTTCTTACACCCCTGTATCTGCAACACTCTATTAAACATCTCACATGACTGTATCTGGAACAATCTAAACACTCTCTCGCACTCCTGTATATGGCATGCTCCAAACCCTGTCTTGCACTCATGTATATAGAACACAGTAATAAGTCTCTCCCACTCCTGTGTCTGGAGCACTCTGATCCCTCTCTCACAATATTGTATCTGGAACATATTAATTCCAGCCTGACACTACTGTATCTGGCACACTTTAATCCCTCTCTCACACTTCTGTCTGGAACACTGTAAATCCTCTCTCACAGTCCTGTATCTGGAACACTCTAATACCTCTCACACACTTCTGTAACTGGAACATTGTAATCCCTCTATCACATTCCTGTTTCTGGAACACTCTAATACCTCTCTCACACTTCTGTAACTGGAACACTGTAATCCCTCTCTCACACTTATGTTACTGGAACACACTAGTCCCTCTCTCTCTGCCCTTTGTCTGGAACACTCTAATGCCTCTTACACAATCCTGTATCTGGAACAATCTATTCCCTCCCTTGCACTCATTTGTCTGAACACACTAATCCCTCTCTCAAACTCCTGTATTTGGAAAAGTCTAACATCTCTCTCACATTCTGTAATTGGAACACTCTAATCCCCCTTTCAGTCTCCTCTATCTGGACACTCCAATCGCTCTCTCACACTCCTGTATCTGGAAAAGTCTAATCTATCTCTCACATTCTGTATATGGAACAATCTAATCCCTCTCTCACTCTCCTCTATCTGGAAAACTCTAATCCCCCTCTCACACTTCTGTATCTGGAACACTCATATCCCTCTCTCATACTCCTGTATCGTGAACACTCTATTCTGTATCTCTCATGCCTATATCCAGAACAATCTAAACCATCTCTGAAATTCCTGCATCTGGAACAAACTAACCCCCTCTCACACTACTGTATCTGAATCACTCTATTCCCTTTCTCACAATCCGCTATTTGGAAAACTCTAATCGCTCTCTCAGTCCTGTATCTGAATCACTCTATTCCCTTTCTCACAATCCGCTATTTGGAAAACTAATCGCTCTCTCAGTCCTGTATCTGAAACACTCTATTCCCTTTCTATCAATCCTTGAACTGGAAATCTCTTAATCCCTCTCTCACAAACTTGTATTTTCTAAACTCTAATACTTCTCTCACCCTTCTTTAACTGGAACACTGTAATCCCACTATCACACTTCTGTCAGGAACACTGTAATACCTCTCTGACACTCATGCATCTGGAAAATTCTAATCCCCTTCTCAAACTCCTGTACCTGTCATGCTCTAAACCCTGTCGTGCACTCCTCTATCTAGAACACACTAATCCCTCTCTCACACTCCTGTGTCTGGAACAATCTAATCCCTCTCTCGCACTCCTGTAAATAGAACACACTAATCCCTCTCTCTCATTCTTGTGTCTCTAACACTCTAATCCCTCTCTCACAGTCCTGAATCTGGAACACTCTAATTCCTCCCTCTCAATCCTGTGTCTGTAACAGCCTAATCCCTCTCTCACACTCCTGTGTCTGGAACACATTATTTTTTCTCTTGCACTCCTGTATCTGGAACACTCTAATCCCTCCCTCTCAATCCTGTGTCTGTAACAATCTAATCCCTCTTTCACATTCCTGTATCTGGAACACTCTAATCCCTCTCTCACTCTCCTGTACCTGGAACACACAAAACCCTGTTTCACAGTCTTGTATCCGGAACACTCTAATCCCTTTCTCACACTGCTGTATCTCAAACAGTGAAATCTCTCTCGCACACACCTTTGTCTGAACACAATAATCCCTCTCTCACACTCCTGCATCTGGAAAAGTCTAATCTCTCTCTCTCACTTTCTGTATATGGAACATTATAATCCACCTCTCACTCTACTCTCTCCGGAACACTCTAATCCCCCTTTCACTCTCCTCTATCTGGAACACTCTAATCCCTCTTTCACGCTCCTGTATCTGGAACACTCCTATCCCTCTCTTACACTCCAGAATGTGGAACAATGTAATGCCTCTCTCACACTCGTGTCTGGAACAGTCTAATCTCTCGCTCAGACTCCTGTACCTTGAACACTCTAATTACTTTCTAACAACTCTGTATCTGGAATACTATAATCCCTCTCTCACACATCTGTCTGGAACACTCAAATACCTCTCTCAGACTTCTGTAACTGGAACACTGTAATCCCTCTCTCACACTTATGTTACTGGAACACACTAGTCCCACTCTCTCAGCCCTATGTCTGGAACACTCTAATGCCTCTCACACACTCCTGTATCTGGAACAATCTATTCCCTCCCTCGCACTCATTTGTCTGAACACACTAATCCCTCTCTCACACTCCTGTATCTGGAAATGTCTAATATCACTCTCACATTCTGTATATGGAACACGCTAATCCCCCTTTCAGTCTCCTCCATCTGGAAAACTCTAATCCCCCTCTCACGCTTCTGTATCTGGAACACTCCTATCACTCTCTCACACTCCTTTATCCGGAACTATCTAATCCCTCTCTCAAACTCCAGTATCTGGAACACACTAACCCCCTCTCACACTACTGTATCTGGATCACTCTATTCCCTTTCTCACAATCCTCTATCAGCAAAACTCTAATCGCTCTCTCAGTTCTGTATCTGGAACACTCTATTCCCTTTCTCTCAATCCTTGAACTGGAAAACTCTAACCCCTCTCTCACAATCATGTATTTTCTAAACTCTAATACTTCTCTCACACTTCTTTAACTGGAACACTGTAATCCCTCTCTTACATTTCTGTCTGGAACACTGTAATACCTCTCTGACACTCATGCATCTGGAAAACTCTAATCCCCTTCTCAAACTCCTGTATCTGGAAAAATCCTATCCCTTTCTCACACTCCAGTATGTGGAACACTGTAATCCCTCTCTCACACTCGTGTCAGGAGCAGTCTAATTTCTAGTTCAGACTCCTGTATCTGGAACACACTAATCACTCTCTCACAATCTTGTATCTGGAACACTCTAATCCCTCTCTCACAAACTTTTACTTTGAAAAACCTAATCCCTCTCTCACACTTCTGTCTGGAACACTGTAATCCCTCTCTCTCAGTCCTGTATCTGGAAGACTCTAATACCTCTCATTCACTTCTGTAACTCGAACATTGTAATCCCTCTCTCACACTTATGTAACTGGAACACACTAGATCCTCCCCCACACTCCTGTTTCTGGAACAATCTAAACCCCCTCTCGCACTCCTGTATTTGGAACACTCTAATCCACCTCTCACAGTACTGTATCTGGATCAATCTATTCCATCTCTCGCACACCTGTTTCTGGCATGCTCTAAAACTTATCTTGCAGTCCTGCATCTGGAATACTCGAATGCCTCTCTCACACTTCTGTACCTGGAACACTGTAATCCCTCTCGCACACTTATGTAACTGGAACACACTAGTCCCTCTCTCACACTCCTGTTTCTGGAACAATCTAAACGCTCTCTCGCACTCCTGTATTTGGAACACTCTAATCCACCTCTCACACTACTGTATCTGGAACAATCTATTCCATCTCTTGCACACCTGTTTCTGGCATGCTCTAAAACATCTTTCAGTCCTGTATCTGGAACACTCTACTCCCTCACTCGCACTCCTGTATCTGGCATGCTCCAAACGCTGTCTTTTACTCCTGTATCTAGAACACACTAATCCCTCTCTCCCAATCCTGTATCTGGAACACTCCAATCCCTCTCTCTCAGCCTGTGTCTGGAACACACTAATCCCTCTCTCGGACAACTGTATCTGGAACACTCTTCTTCGTCTCTCACACGCCTGTATCTGGTACACTTTAAACCCTCTCTCACATTCCTCTATCTGGAACACTCTACTGCCTCTCTCGCACTCCTGTATCTGGCATGCTCTAAACCCTGTCTTGCTCTTCTGTATCTAAAACTCACTAATCCCTCTCTCCCACTCCTGTATCTGAAACACACCAATATGTGGTACATTTTAATTCATTTCTCACACTCCTGTATCTGAAACACTCCAAACCCTCTCTCACACTCCTGTATCTGGAACTCTAATCCTCCTCTCACACTCCACTGTCTGGAACAATCTAATCCCTCTCTCACTCTCTTGTATCTGGAGCACTCTTATCCTCCTCTCACACTCTTGTATCACAACTCTCTAATCCCTCTCTTGCTGTCCTGTAAATAGAATGCACTAATCCCTCTCTCTCAATCCTGTTTCTGTAACACTCTAATCCCTCTCTCACATTCCTGAATCTGGAACAATCTAATTCCTCCCTCTCAATCCTGTGTCTGTCTACTCTAATCCCTCTCTCACACTCCTGTATGTGGAACACAGTATTTCTTCTCTTGCACTCCTGTATCTGGAACACGCTAATCCTTCCCTCTCAATCCTGAGTCTGTAACACTCTAATCCCTCTCTCACAGTCCCGAATCTGTAACATTCTAATCCCTCTCTCACTCCCCTGCACCTGGAACACACAAAACCCTGTTTTAAGTCTTGTATCCAGAACACTCTAATCCCTTTCTCACCCTGCTGTATCTCAAACAGTGTAATCTCTCTCGCACACACATTTGTCTGAACACAATAATCCATCTCTCTCACTCCTGTATCTGGAAAAGTCTAATCTCTCTCTCTCACTTTCTGTATATGGAAAACTATAAACTACCTATCACTCTACTCTCTCTGGAACACTCTAATCCCTCTTTCACACTCCTGTATCTGGAACACTCCTATCTCTCTCACACTCCAGAATGTGGAACAATGTAATGCCTCTCTCACACTCATGTCTGGAACAGTCTAATCCTTCGGTCAGACTCCTGTACCTGGAACACTCTAATCCCTTTCTAACAACCATGTATCTGGAACACTCTAATCCCTCTCTCACATTTCTGTCTGGAACACTAAATCCTCTCTCACAGTCCTGTATCTGGAGCCCTCGAATACCTATCACACATTTCTGTAACTGGAACATTGTAATCTCTCTCTCACACTCCTGTATCTGGAACAATCTAATACCTCTCTCAGACTTCTGTAACTGGAACACTGTAATCCCTCTCTCACACTTATTTTACTGGAACACACTATTCCCTCTCTCTCAGCCCTGTGTCTGGAACACTCTAATGCCTCTCACACACTCCTGTATCTGGAACAATCTATTCCCTCCCTCGCACTCATTTGTCTGAACACACTAATCCCTCTCTCACACTCCTGTTTCTGGAAAAGTTTAATATCTCTCTCACATTGTGTATATGGAACAATCTAATCTCTCTCTCACTCACTTCTATCTGGAAAACTCTAACCCCCTCTCACACTTCTGTATCTGGAACACTCCTATCCCTCTCTCACACTCCTGCATTGTGAACACTCTATTCCGTCTCTCACACACCTATATCCGGAACAATCTAATCCATCTCTCAAACTCCTGCGTCTGGAACACACTAACCTCCTCTGACACTACTGTATCTGGATCACTCTATTTCCTTTCTCACAATCCTCTATCTGGAAAACTCTAATCATTCTCTCAGTCCTGTATCTGGAAAATTTTGATATCTCTCTCACATTCTGTATATGGAACACAGTAATCCCCCTTTCAGTCTAGTGTATCAGGACATTCTAATCACTCTCTCACACTCCTGCATCTGGAAAAGTGTAATCGCTCTCTCTCACTTTCTTTATATTGAACACTATAATCCACCTCTCACTCTCCTCTCTCTGGAACACTCTAATCCCTCTTTCACACTCCTGTATCTGGAACACTCCTATCCCTCTCTCACACTCCAGAATATGGAACACTGTAAATCCTCCCTCACACTCATGTCTGGAACAGTCTAATCTCTTGGTCAGATACCTGTACCTGGAACACTCTAATCCCTTTCTAACAACCATGTATCTGGAACACTCTAATCCCTCTCTCATACTTCTGTCTGGAACACTGTAAATCCTCTCTCACCATCCTGTATTGGGAGCACTCTAATACCTCTCACACACTTCTGTAACTGGAACATTGTAATCCCTCTCTCACACTCCTGTATCTGGAACACTCTAATACCTCTCTCATACGTCTGTAACTGAAACACTGTAATCCCTCTCTCACACTTATGTTACTGGAACACACTAGTCCCTCTCTCTCAGCCCTGTGTCTGGAACATTCTAATGCCTCTCACACACTCCTGTATCTGGAACAATCTATTCTCTCCCTTGCACTCATTTGTCTGAACACACTAATCCCTCTCTCACACTCCTGTATCTAGAAAAGTCTAATATCTCTCTCACATTCTGTATATAACAATCTAATCCCTCTCTCACTCACCGCTATCTTGAAAACTCAACCCCCTCTCACACTACTGAATCTGGAAAAGTCTAATATCTCTCTCACGTTCTGTATATGGAACAATCTAATTCCTCTCTCACTCACCTCTATCTGGAAAACTCTAACTCCCTTTCACACTACTGTATCTGGAAAAGGCTAATATCTCTCTTACATTCTGTATATGAAACAATCTAATCCCTCTCACACTCTCCACTATCTGTAAAATTCTAATCCTCCTCTCACACTTCTGTATCTGGAACACTCCTATCCCTCTCTCACACTCCTGTATTGTGAACACTCTATTCCATCTCTCACAAGCCTATATCCGGAACAATCTAATCCATCTCTCAAACTCCAGTATCTGGAACAAACTAACCTCCTCTCACACTACTGTATCTGGATCACTCTATTCCCTTTCTCACAATCCTCTATCTGGAAAACTCTAATCACTCTCTCAGTCCTGTATCTGGAAACGTCTGATATCTCTCTCACATTCTGTATATGGAACATTGTAATCCCCCTTTCAGTCTACTCTATCAGGACACTCTAATCACTGTCTCACACTCCTGCATCTGGAAAAGTGTAATCTCTCTCTCTCTCACTTTCTGTATATGGAACACTATAATTCGCCTCTCACTCTCCTCTCTCTGGAACACTCAAATCCCTCTTTCACTCTCCTCTATCTCGAACTCTCTAATCCCTCTTTCACACTCCTGTATCTGGAACACTCTTATCCCTCTCTCACACTGCAGAATGTGGAACACTGTAATGCCTCTCTCACACTCATGTCTGGAACAGTCTAATCTCTTGGTCAGACTCCTGTACCTGAATCACTCTAATCCCTTTCTAACAACCATGTATCTGGAACACTCTAATCACCATCTCACACTTCTGTCTGGAACACTGTAAATCATCTCTCACAGTCCTGTATCGGGAGAACTCTAATACCTCTCACACACTTCTGTAACTGGATCATTGTAATCCCTCTCTCACACTACTGCATCTGGAACACTCCAATACCTCTCTCAGACTTCTGTAACTGGAACACTGTAATCCCTCTCTCACACTTATGTTACTGGAACATACTATTCCCTTTCTCTCAGCCCTGTGTCTGGAACACTCTAATGCCTCTCACACACTCCAGTATCTGGAACAATATATTCCCTCCCTCGCACTTATTTGTCTGAACACACTAATCCCTCTCTCTCACATTCTGTATATGGAGCACTGTAATCCCCCTTTCAGTCTCCTAATCGCTCTCTCACAATCCTGCATCTGGAAAAGTCTAATCTCTCTCTCAGATTGGGTATATGGAACAATTTAATCCCTCTCTCACTCTCCTCTATCTGGAAAACTCAAATCCCGCCCCCCCCCCCCCCCCCCCCCCTCACACTTCTGTATCTAAAACACTCCTATCCATCTCTCACACTTCTGTATCACGTACACTCTATTCCGTCTCTCACATGCCTATATCCGGAACAATCTAATCCATCTCTCAAACTCCTGTATCTGGAACACACTAACCCCCTCTCACACTGCTGTATCTGGATCACTCTATTCCCTTTCTCACACTTGTGCCTGGAACACTCTAATCGCTCTCTCAGTCCTGTATCTGGAACACTCTATTCCCTTTCTCACCATCCTTGAACTTTAAAACTCTAATCCTTCTCACAAACTTGTATTTTCTAAACTCTAATCCTTCTCTCACACTTCTTTAACTGGAACACTGTAATCCTTCTCTCACACTTCTGTCTGGAACACTGCAATACCTCTCTGACACTCATGCATCTGGAAAACTCTAATGCCCTTCTCAAACTCCTATATCTGGAAAAGTCCTGTCCCTCTATCACACTCCAATATGTGGAACACTGTAATCCCTCTCTCACACTCGTGTCTTGAACAGTCTAATCTCTAGCTCAGACTCCTGTATGTGGAACACACTAACCCATCGCTCAGAATCCCGTATCTGGAACACTCTAATCCCTCTCTTACAGCCCTGTATCAGGAACACTCTAATCCCTCTCTCACAAATTTGAACTTTGAAAAATCTAATCCCCCTCTCGCACTTCTGTCTGGAAAACTGTAATCTCTCTCTCACAGTCCTGTATCTGGAAGACTCTAATACCTCTCTCACACTTCTGTAAATGGAACACACTTGTCCTTCTGACACACTCCTGTTTCTGGAACAATCTAAACTCCCTCTCGCACTCCTGTATTTGGAACAATCTAATCAAACTCTCACACTACTGTATCTGGAACAATCTATTCCATCCCTCGAACACCTGTTTCTGGCACACTCCAAAACTTATCTTGCAGTCGTGTATCTGGAATACTCTAATAACTCTCTCACACTTCTGTACCTGGAACACTGTAATCCTTCTCGCACACTTATTTAACTGGAACACACTAGTCCCTCTTTCACACTCCTGTTTCTGGAACAATCTAAACCCTCTCTCGCACTCCTGTATTTGGAACACTCTAATCCACCTCTCACACTACTGTATCTGGAACACTCTAATATCTCTCTCAGACTTCTGTAACTGGAACAATGTAATCCCTCTCTCACACTTATGTTACTGGAACACACTAGTCCCTCCCTCTCAGCCCTGTGACTGGAACACTCTAATGCCTCTCACACACTTCTGTATCTGGAACAATCTATTCCCTCCCTCACAATCATTTGTCTGAACACACTAATCCCTCTCTCACACTCCTGTATCTAGAAAAGTCTAATATCT
The DNA here is from genome assembly GCA_026770705.1 of Isurus oxyrinchus. NCBI lineage: Eukaryota > Metazoa > Chordata > Chondrichthyes > Lamniformes > Lamnidae > Isurus > Isurus oxyrinchus. The sequence continues at coordinate 93,780,598 of JANJGN010000016.1, forward strand.
CTCTCACATTCTGTATATGGTACAATCTAATCCCTCTCTCTCTCTCCTCTATCTGGAAAACTCTAATCCCCCTCTCACATTTCTATATCTGGAACACTCCTATCCCTCTCTCACACTCCTGTATTGTGAACACTCTATTCCGTCTCTCACATACCTATATCTGGAACAATCCATTCCATCTCTCAAACTCCTGTATTTGGAACACAATAACCTCCTCTCACACTACTGTATCTGGATCACTCTATTCCCTTTCTCACAATCCTCTAACTGGAAAACTCTAATCGCTTTCTCAGTCCTGTATCTAGAAAAGTCTGATATCTCTCTCTATTCTGTATACAGAACACACTAATCCCCCTTTCAGTCTCCTCTGTCTGGACACTCTAATCACTCTCTCACACTCCTGCATCACGAAAAGTCTAATCTCTCTCTCACATTCTGTATATGGAACAATGTAATCCCTTTCTCACTCTCCTCTATCTGGAAAACTCTAAACACCCTCTCACACTTCTGTATCTGGAACACTCATGTCCCTCTCTCACACTCCTGTATCACGAACACTCTATTCCGTCTCTCTCATGCCTATATCCGGAAGAATCTAATCCATCTCTCAAACTCCTGTATCTGGAACACACTAACCTCCTCTCACACTACTGTATCTGGAGTATTCTATTCCCTTTCTCAAAATCCTCTATCTGGAAAACTCTAATCGCTCTCTCAGTCCTGTATCTGGAACACTCCATTCCCTTTCTATCAATCGTTGAACTGGAAAACTCTAATCCCTATCTCACAAACTTGTATTTTCTAAATTCTAATCCTTCTCTCACACTTCTTTATCTGGAACACTGTAATCCCTCTCTCACACTTCTGTCTGGAAAACTGTAATACCTCTCTGACACTCATGCATCTGGAAAACTCTAATCCCCTTCTCGAACTCCTGTATCTGGAAAACTCTTATCCCTCTCTCCCACCCCAGTATGTGGAACAATGTAATCCCTCTCTCACACTTGTGCTTGGAACATTCTAATCTCTAGCTCAGACTCCTGTAACTGCAAAACACTAATCCCTCTCTCACAAATTTGTACTTTGAAAAATTTAATCCCTCTCTCACACTTCTGTCTGGAACACTGTAATCCCTCTCTTACAGTCCTGTATCTGGAACACTGTAATCCCTCTCTCACACTTAATTAACTGGAGCACACTAGTCCCTCACTTACACACCTGTTTCTGGAATGACCTAAACCCTCTCTCGCACTCCTGTATTTGGAACACTCTAATCCACCTCTCACACTACTGTATCTGGAACAATCTATTCCATCTCTCGCACACCTGTTTCTGGCATGCTCTAAAACCTATCTTGCTCTCCTGTATCTGGAACACTCTACTCCCTCGCTCACACTCCTGTATCTGGCATGCTCCATACCCTGTATTGTGCTCCTGTATCTAGAACACAGTAATCCCTCTCTCCCAATCCTGTATCTGGAAAACTCCAATCCCTCTCTCTCACTCCTGTGTCTGGAACACTCTAATCCCTCTCTCGGACTACTGTTTCTGGAACACTCTACATCGTCTCTCACACTCCTGTATCTGGAACACTCTAATGCTCCTCTCACACTTTTGTATCACAAATTCTCTTATCCCTCTCTCGCACTCCTGTAACTAGAACACTCTAATCCCTCTCATTCAATCCTGTGTCTGTAACACTCTATAACCTCACTCACATTCCTGTATCTGGAACACTCTAATCCCTCTCTCTCAATGCTGTATCTGGAGCACTCTAATCTCTCTCTCACTCTCCGGTACCTGGAACACACTAAACTCTTTCTCACAATCTAGTATCCGGAACAATCTATTCCCTTTCGTACAATCTTGTATTTGGAAAACTCTAATTCCCTTTCACATTTCTGTATCTCGAACACTGTAATACCTCTATCACACTACCGTATCTGGAACACTGTAAAACCACTCTCACACTCCTGTGACTGGAACTCACTAGTCCCTCTCTGACACTTGTGTGTCTGGAACACACTAGTCACTCTCTCACACTCCTTTGTTCGGAACAAACTAATACCTCTCTCACACTCCTGTATCTGGAACACACTAATCCCTTTCTCACATTCCTGTATCTTGAACAATCTAATGCCTCTCTCACAGTCCTTTATCTGGAATACTCTAATCCCTCTCTCAGACTCCTATAGCTGGAACACTCTAATCCCTCTCTCACACTCCTGTATCTGGAACATACTAATCCTTCTCCCCAAATTCTGTGTCTGGAGCAACATAATCCCTCACTCAGATGCCTGCATCTGGAACAATCTAACCCCTCGCTAACACTCCTGTATCTGGAACACTCTAATCCCTCTCTCACACTCTTGCAACTGGAACACATTAGTGCCTCTTTCACACTCCTCTTTCTGAAACAATCTAAAACCTCTCGAGCTCTCCTGTATTTTGAACACTCTAATCTGCCTCTCACTCTACTGTATCAGGAAGAATCTATTCCATCTCTCGCACACATGCTTCTAGCATGCTCTAAAACCTATCTTGCACTCCTGTTTCTGGAACACTCTAATCCCTCGTTCACACTCATGTATCTGGCATGCTCTAAACCCTGTCTTGTACTTCTGTATCTAGAAAACCCTAATCCCTCTCTCCCAATCCTGTATCTGGAACACTCAAATCCCTCCCTCTCACTCCTGTGTTTGGAATGCTCTAATCCCTCTCTCGCATTCCTCTATCTGGAACATTCTACTCCCTCTCTCACACTCCTGTATCTGGCATGCTCTAAACCCTGTCTTGTACTTCTGTATCTGAAACTCACTAATCCCTCTCTCCCACTCCTGTATCTGGAACACACTAATTTCACTCTCACACTACTGTATCTGGAACACTTTAATCCCACTCTCACACACCTGTATTTGAAACACTCCCATCCCTCTCTCACACTCCTGTATCTGGAACACTCTAATCCTCCTCTCATACTTTTGTATCACAAATTCTCTTATCCCTCTCTCACACTCCCGTAACTAGAAGACTCTAATCCCTCTCTTAATCCTGTGACTCTAACACTCTATACCCTCTTCACACTCCTGTATCTGGAACACTCTAATCCCTCTCTCTCAATGCTTTATCTGGAACACACTAGACAATTTCTCACAATCTAGTATCCGGAACAATCTAATCCCTCTCGCACAATCTTGTATTTGGAAAACTCTAATTCTCCTCTCACATTTCTGTATCTCGAACACTGTAATACCTCTATCACACTACTGTTTATGGAACACTGTGAACCCTCTCTCACTGTTGTGTGACTGGAACACACAAGTCCCTTTCTGACACTTGTATGTCTGGAACACACTAGTTCCTCTCTGACTCTCCTGGCTTTGGAACAAACTAATACCTCTCTCACACTTCTGTAACTGGAACACACTAATTCCTTTCTCACAATCCTGTATCTTGAACACTCTAAGGCCTCTCTCAGTCCTTTATCAGCAATACACAAATCCCTCTCTCAGACTCCTATATCTGGAACCATCTAATCCATCTCTCACACTCCTGTATATAGAACACTCTAATCCATCTCTCAGTCTAATCTCTAGCTCAGTCTCCTGTTTCAGGAACACACTAACCGCGCTCTCACAATTCTGTATCTGGAACACTCTAAACCTTTTCTCACAGTCCTCTTTCTGGAACACTCTAATCCCTCTCTCACAAACTTGTACTTTGAAAACTCGAATCCCTCACCTACACTTCTGTCTAGAACACTGTAATCCCTCTCTCAAAGTCCTGTATCTGAAAGACTCTAATACCTCTCTCACACTTCTGTAACTGGAACATTGTAATCCCTCTCTCACACTCCTGTTTCTGGAACAATCTAAACCCTCTCTCACACTCCTGTAATTGGAAGATTCTAAACTGCCTCTCACACTCCTGTATCTGGAACAATCTATTCCATCTCTCACACACCTGTTTCTGGCATGCTCTAAAACCTATCTTACACTCCTGCATCTGGAACACTCTACTCCCTCACTCACACTCCTGTATCTGGCATGCTCTAAACCTGTATCTAGAACACACTAATCCCTCTGTCCCAATCCTCTATCTGGAACCCTCCAATACCTCTCTCTCACTCCTGGGTCTGGAATGCTCCAATCCCTCTCTCACACTACTGTATCTGGAACACTCTACTCCGTCTCTCACATGTCTGTATCTGGTACACTCTAAACACTCTTTCACATTCCTCTACCTGGAACACTCTACTCCCGCCCTCACACTCCTGTATCTGGCATGCCCTAAACCCTGTCTTGCACTTATGCATCTAAAACTCACTAATCCCTCTCTCCCACTCCTGTATCTGAAAAACACTAATGCCACTCTCACACTACTGTATCTGGTACACTCCCATCCCTCTATCTCACTCCTGTATCTGGAAAACTCTAATCCTCCTCTCACACTTTTGTATCACAAATTCTCTTATCCCTCTCTCCCATTCCAGTAACTAGAACAGTCTAATCCGACTCTCTCAATCCTGTGTCTGTAACACTCTATTCCCTCTCTCACACTCCTGTATCTGGAACACTCTAAACCCTCTCTCTCAATCCTGTATCTGGAGAACACTAATCCCT